>OX439485.1:174345657-174660667 GCA_949320155.1 Melangyna quadrimaculata | reverse complement strand
GAAGAACTTTGAGTAAACGCATCTCTATATGTTAACAAACTTCAAAAACTTACTTGATATTTTCCAGTTGGCTTTGTGCAATGTTGGAAGAAATATATACCATGAGAAGTTTTCAAAGGCTGATGGTTTTGGTTTCTTGTTTTTTTTTTTTTTTTTTTTGCAATCGAAATGTTTGCTTGAATCCGTTAAAATTTTCCCACTGACACTGATCGAAAAAGTCGCAAACAACGGAAGTTAAATTGAATTTATAAATTCGAGAAGACAGAATGTGATAACAGAAAAATAAAGCAAAAGGGAATAATGTTTGTGTTGCTTTTCTTTTACATATATTTTTACACATATATTTGTCTATCAGAAATAGTGCACTGTTTTCATTCTTTTTTTTTTTTTTGCGAAAAAAGGGATTAAAGAAGTTTCGTCAAGTTTCAATTCTTATGTCTTATGTGTTTGTTGAACGAGAAAGGAATTGAGAACTAAAAAAGTTTTCCAAAAACATTACACTTTGTAAGTTCGAAAGATTGACAGTGGCTGTGTGGAGGTTGAGATAAAAAATACTTTAATTCCAGTATATAACTGAAGTTCGATTTTGTAAAAAGAAAAAAACAGGACTACGGTAGAATATCGAATGAAAAAGATATAAACACACAAAAATCTTCTAAAAACTTAAATGTAAGCTTATGTTTTTTTTTTTTCAACTTAATATTGCTTGGAAATTATTTTTCTAAAGTCAATATACTTAAAGAAGTTTGCAACTGATAGATTTTGTTTTAGCTGAAATATTATTTATGAAGTATTAATTGTAAATAAATAAAAAAAAAAAAACAATAAATCGGGTGGCACAACGGCTCATGAAGAACCAGGGCCTAGTGACTAACAACTCGCAACCATTCCTGTGTGCGCCTGTCGACAGGAATGGAAGGGACCTACAATTTTGTGCTGAATCCGAACGGCTAGACGAGAAGCACTTATTCGTGACAAGTGATATGGAGGATTTGTCAATTCCTCACAAGAGGCAGTAGCGCTGAAAAAAAACTTTTTAGATTTAAGGTGGACGAGGCTGGGAAGCGATCCCAGGGGTTTTCCAATAAGAGGTGTTATTTTGAATAGCCCGCTATTTCGGTAGTTTTCACTTTTGAAGCTGTAATTGTTTGACATACGAGTATGACAAGTAGAAACTACGCCATTAATAAAAATGGAATGACTTACGCTTTAACAACGCGTTGAAATTATTAAAACTCACTTTAAAAAATGCATGAAAATAATCCGGAACTTTATCGAAAAATCATCTTGACTGGTGTGGCCCATTTCCACTTCGGTGGCTACGTCAACAAGCAAAATTGTCGCATCTGGGGCTCGGAAAACCCAAGACTTATTGTTGAAAAGCCCTTTCCATCCTCAACGAGTAACTGTTTGGTGCGGTTTATGATGGTCCGGCGGGCTCATTGGACCTTAGATTTTCGAAAATGAGGCTGAAGCAACAGTTACGGTGAATGTATTACGCTATCGAGACATGATTAATAATTTTGTATGGCCGGAATTGGTGGTATTGATCTGGACAACGTTTACTTTCAAAAAAAGGCGCTACGTACCACACAAGCAACGAAACTATCGATCTTTTACGGAAAAAGTTTCCGGATCGTGTTATCTCTCGAAGAGGTTATCAGAATTGGCCACCGAAATCTTTTGATTTAACACCTTGCGATTTCTTCCTTTGGGGCCACGTGAAAGATAAGGTCTAAGGAAGCCAATAGCCCAACGTTGATTCAAGATCTCAAAGATGGAATTCGTGAAGCTATTGAGGGTATACAGCAGCCACTTTACGATTTGGTGATGAAAAGTTTCATGAAAAGGATATTGTTGTGTAAGCGTAGCCGTCGCGTCGCGGCCATTTGGCTGATATTGTTTCCCATTATTAATGTCATACTTTCCTCTTTATATTGAAATAAACATCCGATCATTTATCTCAAAAAATTATATTTTTCTTTGAATATCAAAATAACACTTCTTATTGGAAAATCCTTTACATTTTTACTATATTAATTTTTTTCATTTGACACATTCATTTTACTGCACTAGTAAAGAAAACTTGTCAAATACTCGTAAGTGTTTTACTTGTAGATACTTCTTGTTTCGGTACCCCAATTTTAATACCTCTTTAAAACCAAAAATTTTATAAGTACCTTGTTATTTCAGTTTCATATGAAACTTTTACCTATGGGTAAAAGACATCAATAAATATATTTTGTTGGTATTGTATGAAACATAAGAGCATGATAGTTATTAATTTTGCACTTTGTACTTCTGTATAGTGAGTTAGCCCAGTGGGTTGTGTATTGGAGGTCACATGATTGAATATCAGAAAAATTAATTTGGGTTGTGTCTGTCCAGGATTCATTATTGGAGGGATCTATTCACTCTTTGCGTGGAGTTTCATATATAAATGTACAAATTTAGAAAATGCCTACTGAACCAACTCCTTACGTTAATGCGACGAAAAACTTCATTAATTCAACGATTTTTTAATTAAAATTCGGCTTGGTTGTCTCAACGATCAGTCATTAGTTTCTTGTAAATGATAATAATGATCATCAAACAACGAATTTTCGTTGAGTTAATGCAATATTTTCATTAGTCACCGGAAAACTTTATTAACGAAATTTTTCATAGACTCAATGAATTTATTTCATTAACAACAGATATTTTTCGTTAATTCAATGAAATTATTTTATGATATTTGATATTTTTCGTTGACTTAATGAATTATTTTTATTATTTAACGTAAAATACATCTGTTGATTCTTGAATTTTTCGTTAAGTCAGCGAATTTACACGGTATGCAGTTATTATAACTTTATTTTTACTAATAAACTTAAAAAAATAAAAATGTCGGGGAGAGTACGATAACTGAGGTGCCGCAAAATAGTAACGGATTTTTCTAGAAGGGTTCAATACAAGCATTTTTTACTATGGAGGGGGTCTATCTCACCCCGTTCAGGAGGTAGGGGTATTTTAGAAAAAAAAATTACTTAAAATGGAAAACAAAATATTAAAAAAACAACGGCAACACTTACAATGAATTACTTTACCGTCTTTGAAAGCCCGATATATGTTCTTTGATCCTGAATTAAAATTTAATTATTCATGTCAACAGTTTTCGAAAAATTTGCATGCAAACTCAAAATTTTGATAATAAAATGGAAAAAAAAGTTTAAACCAGTTTTTTTTTATAAATTGAGGAATGGAGTGATAAATTGGCGATTAATGGTGCTCATGACAATTCTGAATCGAAGAAAAAAAACATAATGGTTTTATGTCTTCTAGTTTTTGAGAAAAATGAAAATTACTTTAAATACTTTTTTATTATTTGTTGGTATTAACGGTGATCTCACTTTGAGAATTAATTTGGGGGAGTACGATAACTACGGCGCAGCAAAATAATAATGGATTTTTATAGAGGGGCTTACCTAATTCAATCATTTTTTACTACGGGTCGTGGGTCTATCTTACTCCATTTAGGCGGGAGGGGCAATTTTCTACAGAACGGAGTCGAGTGAGCGGGACAGAGGACCCAAAAAGGAAGTTAAAATCGAACCCGCGAAGCGGGCCACGTAGATACCCCCAATAGTTAAAGAAAACTATTGACAATAAATTCCGTTGAAATTTGGTTTGGAAAAATCGCCGAGAAAAGAACCCCTAAATTTTACAAAAACAATTTAAATTCAAAATACTTGGGCAACACACCTCACTTTTTATACGCCGCGCCGGAATGCTGGGTGCTAGCGTACTCTATTTATGTAAGCAAGCAAAAAAAATAAAAATCTAATAAAAAAGAACTTTTAGTAATTTTCAATTTTCTCAAAAACTTGAAGACATAAAACCATTCGGTTTTTTGTGTCCAATTCAGTATATATATATGTAAGCATTGACCTCTAGAAGCCAATTTCAAATTTTATTTCACAGTTTTGAAAAAAAAAAATGGTCTAAACTTTTTTTTTCAATTTTTGTATCAAACTTTTGAGTTTGCATGCAAATTTTTCGAACACTGTTTTCAAAACCGGTATAATACTTTATTGTTAGTGTTGCCGTTGTTTTTATATCTTTTTTTTAAATTTAAAGTAATTTTTTTAGAAAATTGCCCCTCCCGCCTAAACGAAGGGAAATAGACCCCCTCCCATAGTAAAAACTGATTGTATTAAAATCTTCTACAATAATGCGTTATTATTTTGCGGCGCGCCGTAGTTATCGTACTCGTGCCAAAATGTCGTATTGACAAGGTGGGTAACGACTCAAATGATTATTGTATTTGAATCATCAAACGTATTTGAATCATCAAACAACTTGTGCGGAACGTTACCAACACGCAATTTTCATTTAGTAGTTTTGGTCATTTATGTAAAATATTTGACAAGAACCAAGTGTGAACTCCAACCAAGCTGCCCAGAAGTCGTCTATTATTAAATACATTATAAATTGATTTTTGTGAATTGTTTCGATAAATAAATAAATAAATTTGATGTTCATTAATTAATTGTTTTTTGCGTTGACTTACATAGTTAATTTATATTGCACAACTAACAATTTTCATTATTAAATGAACATTTTCTATAAGTCATCGTAAAGTTAAAACATACGTATTCTTTCTTGAATGTTTTTCGTTTTATCGTGAAGACTTACATCAAAATAAAAAAGTAGCTTCAGAGTAAAGGGAAAAGCCATCCTCAACCAACATATTTATTAAATTAAGTGGTTCATTGGGCCATAAAATTTTGCGTGAGTTAACAAAAACTCAACTACCGTAAGGAATTTCATAAATTTAGCAAGAATAATATTTTCATTGTGTTAGGGGTTAACCCATTTGAGTTCACATTTGTAATAATAAAAATAAAATTAAGAAAGCTCTGTCGTTTTCCCTACGATTTAAGATCTTAATATCGACAGTCCGATCGATATTTGTATTTGTTTTGTTTTTTTTTTTTTTTCGAGTTTGATGCTTTAAAAAATTTCTCGAAAATGGCTTTAACTATTTTGATTACACTTCGTGCCTGTAGTTTTTAGAGTGTTTTTAAGAAAATGCCCTTCAGATACATATTTGCCAACAAAATTGCATAACGGATATACGACTTTGGCGTTTTGTGTGAAATATTTGTTTGGTTATTCCCGCATTATCTCGTAAAAGGCTAATTTAATTTTGTTTCAATATCGAAAATCTTTTTTTTAATTCCAAAACCTTACACGACTTTTGACTTTTTTAACATTTTTCGAAAGAAAAAATGCAATTTTGTAATAATAAAATATATTTATTGAACAAAATAATATTTACAATTTGACTTATAATAACTAGTTAGATACGATGATAATATACATTTATTGGCACATAGGGGGCCTAATCTTATACTTTGTCTTAAATTTAAAGGATTATAAAGGGTGATTTTTAAAGAGCTTGAGAACTTTTTTTAAAAAAAAAACGCATAAAATTTGCAAAATCTCATCGATTCTTTATTTGAAACGTTAGATTGGTTCATGACATTTACTTTTTGAAGATAATTTCATTTAAATGTTGACCGCGGCTGCGTCTTAGGTGGTCCATTCGGAAAGTCCAATTTTGGGTAACTTTTTCGAGCATTTCGGCCGGAATAGCCCGAATTTCTTCGGAAATGTTGTCTTCCAAAGCTGGAATAGTTGCTGGCTTATTTGTGTAGACTTTAGACTTGACGTAGCCCCACAAAAAAAAATCTAAAGGCGTCAAATCGCATGATCTTGGTGGCCAACTTACCGGTCCATTCCTTGAGATGAATTGTTCTCCGAAGTTTTCCCTCAAAATGGCCATAGAATCGCGAGCTGTGTGGCATGTAGCGCCATCTTGTTGAAACCACATGTCAACCAAGTTCAGTTCTTCCATTTTTGGCAACAAAAAGTTTGTTAGCATTGAACGATAGCGATCGCCATTCACCGTAACGTTGCGTCCAACAGCATCTTTGAAAAAATACGGTCCAATGATTCCACCAGCGTACAAACCACACCAAACAGTGCATTTTTCGGGATGCATGGGCAGTTCTTGAACGGCTTCTGGTTGCTCTTCACTCCAAATGCGGCAATTTTGTTTATTTACGTAGCCATTCAACCAGAAATGAGCCTCATCGCTGAACAAAATTTGTCGATAAAAAAGCGGATTTTCTGCCAACTTTTCTAGGGCCCATTCACTGAAAATTCGACGTTGTGGCAGATCGTTCGGCTTCAGTTCTTGCACGAGCTGTATTTTATACGGTTTTACACCAAGATCTTTGCGTAAAATCTTCCATGTGGTCGAATAACACAAACCCAATTGCTGCGAACGGCGACGAATCGACATTTCACGGTCTTCAGCAACACTCTCAGAAACAGACGCAATATTCTCTTCTGTACGCACTGTACGCATTCGTGTGGTTGGTTTAATGTCCAATAAAGTAAACTGAGTGCGAAACTTGGTCACAATCGCATTAATTGTTTGCTCACTTGGTCGATTATGTAGACCATAAATCGGACGTAAAGCGCGAAACACATTTCGAACCGAACACTGATTTTGGTAATAAAATTCAATGATTTGCAAGCGTTGCTCGTTAGTAAGTCTATTCATGATGAAATGTCAAAGCATACTGAGCATCTTTCTCTTTGACACCATGTCTGAAATCCCGCGTGATCTGTCAAATACTAATGCATGAAAATCCTAACCTCAAAAAAATCACCCGTTAAAATATAAAATACATGTGAAAAAATTAAATCTAAAAGTCGGCTGCCTTTATTGTCCTCGGGGTGTTCCGTCCCGGTTGTCAAGTTATGTTTTTGGTGGTTGGCCTTTAGCCGCGGTGATATGCTGACCCTGTGTCAGCGTAGAACGAAACTGCTGGCTCGCTGTCCGTGATGATGTTGTTAACCATGATTTCCATCATACTGTGGTATCTCGGCTCGGGGTGTCGCTGCTGAGTGGTCATTATTCTCATCAGTTGATTTGGGTGCCTGTTAGTGAGTTCTACAAGCTTCTTTGCTTGAAGCAGTAGGTACCTGTCCAGGGGGATGATGTAAGCTTTTGTGTAAAGACGCTCGTTGCTGTGATGTCTCATTTGCTGCCGATCAAAATGTAGTCCGGTACAAATCCTTAGTAACAAAATTCAATTAAAAAGTACAAGTGACCTCAACTCCAGAAATTATTGTGTTTCGCTCAAGGTAGAACAGTGGGCTCTTCAGTCAGTCTGTTATACCCTAAAAGCCGAGTTAGCTTTTTCGAGGACGTTTCGTGAGTGCGGGTTGAACCTTAAAAACTCGTTGAAGTGGATGCCTAGGTATTTCACGTTCTTTTTGGCTGCTATTGTAGATCCGTCTGGAAGTTTCAGAACCAGACTTCTGCACTTGGCTGCGCTGCAACTAACTCTACTGGGTCTCCTGAAACACACAAGCTCCGATTTGGAGGTGTTTATCCGGATGCCCCATTTCTTGTAGAAGGCGTAGAGTCTATTGACGTGGTGGTCAACTTTTCCTAAAGATACCAGAGGAGACATCGAGGCGGCATACGTAAGGGAGTCATCAACATACAGGAGATATTGGCATCCAGATGGCAATGGTTGGTCAGATGTCATCAGGCTGTAGAGGAAGGGGCCTAGCTTTGAACCTTGGGCAACTCCGGCTTTGATGTTCTTCACTTGTGATTTGCAGTTGTCCATTTGTACGTAGAATTTTCTGGAAGAAAGAAAAGAAAAAAGAATTTTTATTAAAGACGGAGGTAAATGTAATACGCGAAGCTTATGGATGAGGGCTTCAATCCATACGCTGTCGAATGCTTTCTCGACATCCAGAAAGCATCCAACGGTGACACGATGGTTGTTGAGCGCTATGGTGATGCCATGCTGGAACTTCAGGAGCGGATGCAAAGTGGAGTGCTTTTCTAATAAAACATTCATTCGAGCATATTTTGTTCATTTGGAGTTTTATGATTTGAGGTTGTGTCATGATTTCCATTTGAAGTGGGAGAAAATATACAGATATTGCATTTAAAAATCACGCAACGCTGTAGTCAGTTTCCTTACATCAATTCACGGAATCAACTATCGAACTAAAAATACAGAACCTCCATAAATGTGTTCAGTAAATTCCGAAAAAAAAGACGAATTTTCCGAGCAAGAAAAACTAAGAATACAAAACTTGATCTAAATAATGGAAAAATATCATTACTAAAAATCAATTTAAGGGTTGATGCTTGGTTTGGATTCTTAGGTTTTTTCTATTAACAAAACTAAAGTTAAACATAACATTGCAGAATTTGTATACCAACTTAAAGCTTAGTAAACTATAACTTGGTTTTAATTCACCATTTTCAATATTTGAACTCATCAGACACGTTTCTCAGTCGAATAAAATTATACCTACCTACAAAATTTTCTTCTGACATTTAATAGAGTTGAAAATAATTAACTACCTGTCTTAAGTTCTGTTCAAGGTACTGCATAAATTTCAAGTATGTGGCACTGGTAGTAATTCACATTCACTACACCTACACACATAGCTATAAAATGTTTGCCTTTTTTAATGTAAACTCAAGTTGTCCATCCAAATGTACATACATTACATAGGTACATTACATAGATAGGTTTCCTTTAAGTTCTTCAACGAATTTAATTAACCATAAAATTGATCCAGTAAAAATTTCAATTTTATTTCCCTACTGGCCGCGTTCTACGAGTAGATACTATAATACTCCCTGCTCTGATGGCTCTGTGTTTCTGGATTCAATCGTTGTCGTATATTATACATACACATGCAGAGATATAGGTTTATATTTATACAATACATTGAATATACATAAAGTATGTGTGGTGGGTGGGTATGGGAACAGCTAGAGTTCAATGGAGCAGATAAACCTTTCAATTTGCAATTGATGCCTTTAGTATGCAGGTGAGCAGATGTTGGATTGGAGTGATCTGCCACGTGGGAGTAAACATGGTGCGGTATCTATATCGCAGTTGGCAGAGCATTATATACATCCTCGCATACAACATGTTGAATGTATCCAAGAGCTGATGGCAAGGGGAATCATCTTCAAAAAAAGTACATATTTGTTATCGAAAATGTAGCAAGTTCTTCGATTTTGTTTATGATGATGTAAAGTATATGTACTTTTTAATAATTTCAATGTAAATTTCACATCCAAGCGGGGAAAGAGAAAAGGAAGGGGAATCATTTCAAAAGAGTTATTGATGCTGGATAAGCTTTGCAATTGATTTTGCAATTTTTATTTATAATTTTTTTTTTGTTCATCCTTTTACCGAATTGATTGCGGGTGAGGCTGAGGTTGAGGTTAGTGGTGCGGCAATTGAATTTTGTTTTCAAAAAAAAGAAGCAGGTATGAAACTCTTTGAATTCATGAATAATCAAATAATATCCACTTGATTAAATGAAATGAACGAACACGAGTGGGTAGATATATTAAAGTTGCAAGTTCATTGTGAAAAACGGGTTTTCCATGTCTGATTGCGTTTTTCAATTTTATATCGCATGGCAAATTTTATCTTTTAAGTTAATAAATTAAATTAATCTTATTCAAAATTTGAATATGCATTTTGTGAAGTTAATAAAATGTGGCTATATAATCAATGTGGTAAGTTCAACTTTGTGAAAAATAGGTTAACAATATATTTTTCATATTATGTACCTACATTAATTTCACTAAGTGCCATAACAAATTAATTTATTGAGTGAGTTGCATGTATTTTTGTATGTTTAAGTTGCTAGAATTTTAGAAACTGTATAACATACCTGAATATTTTTTAAGCCCACGCCTCTTTCCCCCCCCCCCCAGATACCCCACGCTCTGGCGTCCATTTTTACCGAGTACGACAGCAATTACGATTGCAAGTCATATCGGCACTTATATTAATTATTTAATGTTAGATAATAATACAAAAAAAAATCGTTACTTAGTTATGTTTAACAATAACACAGCAACTTGTCTTACAGCGAAACGAGTAGGTATCAACGGAAGTTAAAAGAGATTAGGTCTGCTTAATGCAAGCAGCTGAAAAATTTAAAATTGAGAAAAAAAAAATAAAACTATTTAAAAAATAAGGATTATGAAATCAAAAAATCAAAATTATGTTTAGTTTACGTTATGTTTAGCTTATAAACAAAATGCAACATTAAGAATAAAACAAAAAATTAAACCGATCACGACAGTGGAGCACTGGTTCGAAATAACTATTTTAGTCCTATTTTACACATGTTAAAATCAATTGAGGAAACATTTTAATTATAGAGTTTACTCATTCGGTTAAGAGGTTCATGCATGCCATAATTAGTTCTATGAAAATCTACGTGAAAAAGTTCAAATTCTCGCAGGTGTTGAGAACCCCCGTGGTAGTTCAAGCCAATACAGGATAGCAAATCAGGAGCATCAATTTGACCAGTAATAAGTTGATGAATAAATATTAAATCATTATTAACCCGCCTCTGATTTAAAGTTTGGACCTGCAGAAGCAGAAGCTGGATCCTATGTTCATATGGTGGCAGATTATATGGATCAGTCCAGGGTAACCCTTTTAAAGCAAATCGAATGAAGTTATGCCGTATTGCTTCAATATGGTGTTTATGTATAACGTAAAAAGGAGACCAAACTTGTGAGGCATACTCAACATGGTGTCGTACATAGCAATTGTATAAGGAGAGGGTGACATACGGATCGTTAAATTCCTTAACCCACCGTTTTATAAAACCAAGCATGGAACTTGCTTTTTTTACAATATAATTAATATGCTCTGTGAATTCTAGATTAGAACTAAAGTGAACACCAAGGTCTTCGAAGCTAAGAACACGAAATAGTGAGTGCTGTGAAATGGAATAATCAAAAGCACTTGGTACTCGTTTTCTAGAAAAAGTAATAGTTCGGCATTTAACCCTTTCGGTACGTATGTGGTACAAGTCCATATAAATGTTTTTTGTCTTGTACCACATCCATACCGAAAGGGTTAACTGGGTTAAGAGAAAGACTGTTTTTGTCACACCAAACATTAAAATTGTCAATATCTGCCTGCAAGAGAATGCGATCACTGTTAGATTTTACTGTTTTATAAATTTTCATATCATCAGCATATATAAGAATATCACTATAGTGTATACATGATTTAACATCATTTATAGCCAGAATGAATAGAAGTGGGCCAAGATGACTTCCTTGAGGTACACCCGAGTGAGCATTGAATGAATCTGAAAGACAGTTTCTAAATTTCACCCGGTAAGATCTTTTTTCAAGGTATGACCTTATCCATTCTATAACAATATTCGGAAAACCAAAAGCTTGGAGTTTAAATATAATAATGTTGTGACTTAGTTGATCGAATGCTTTTGAAAAATCAGTGAATATGCAATCCACTTTACTTCCATTTTCCAATGCATTAGAACATTTGTGCAGGAAAGTAAGGAGATTTGTTACCACTGATTTCCTTCTCACAAAGCCATGCTGTTGTTCACATATAAAATTTATAAAATAAAATATATAGTATAGGATAAAATGCTAAACTTTCACAAACAACTTGCTCAGAGAGCTTTGGAATGCATGAAAGTTTCGATATAGGTCTATAATTCTTGATATCAGATTTGTCACCCTTTTAAAAAACTGGAGTAAGAAATGCATTTATCCAGAAACAAGGAAATTTTCCTGATTTAATAGAAAACTCAAACAAAAATTTAATAGGATCAACTAGTATATTTTAACGTTTTTTTAGAAATATTGGAGGAATTCCATCTGGCCCAGATGAGTAATCATCAGGGAAAGGATTTTGCTAACTTTGCCTATTTTTTTTGCGTGATCGTAAGAAAGTATCGACTTTATACAAACACGATTCATGTTCTCCTGATTCAAAATATATGTATTTTATTTTGCCTTTTTTACCTGTTAGTGCTTTTTTTTGCCTATTTATTTAGTGCCTTTTTTGTCAATTTTAACGGGCTTGCTTTTTTTATCAAAGTTAAACGAAAAAATCTTCAAAAAAATACAAACTAAATGTAGTTTTTCCATTTCTAGTTGAGATTATGGCCCTTATTATGAGTGTCGTTTGCTCGTTGATAAACGCATTTTGTCGTAAGTGGATCGTCGGAAATTCGAAATATCTTTATCTATGGTTGCGTCAGATCTCAGCAGTTTAGTTTTTACAAAGGATCACAATAACAAAAATCTATCCCAATAGCTTTTACCAGCAGTTTTAACACACCAAACTTTGTGGTACTTTCGACTTTTGTCGCATCGAATGTTGAACGACACTCGAAATAAGGGCCTATTTCACTTAAAAACATGATCCTAACACAATCTAATGCGCAAAGAAAACAAATTTGCCCTCAACATACAAGAAAAAGATAGCAGGTAGTTTAGACTGTAGAAAGAGTTGCTATGATCTTTCTCAATAAAATTTCCTGTTTTTTTTTTTTTTTTTGTTTGTTTGCTCATAAAAACTAGATCTTTGCATTTCTCTATGAATTATCGTGCATTTCCTTGTACTGCATATATCAATGAAAATTTGGAAAAAGCGAAAGGGCCAATAATTGCAAACGAAGTGGTGAAGAAGTTCACTACTGTTCTTAACGTAAATCTTGGACTTAAAACTGTTGACCAAACGCTGTAATAAATGGCGACGACAACTCCGCACTTTTCAAAAACGTTGAAATTAATGATGTAAAGAGTTTAAAATGGGCTCCACTCGTTTCGGCTCAAGTAGAAAGGTCCTTCATTTAAGATGCTTCTAAGAGACAATCGTAGAAGGCTGTCACCTGAGAATTTCAAAAAGTAGTTGGTAGTTCAATGCTATTTTAATTGGACGTGAAGTTATGTTTATATTATCTTTATTAAATAAATGCCTTTTTTGCCTTTTTTGATTTTTTTAGGTCAGCAAAATCCTTTCCCTGGTAATCACCATTTACCGATGAGAGAAGCTCTAAAATATAACTTTGTTGCACCGATATATTACTGAAACTTGTTTGGGCATAGATATGTAAATTTCTAAAACAAGTTTCATCAACATCAACAGAAGTGTCGACAAATGAATTTTGAAAATTTTTCGCAAAAGCGTTGCAAATATCATATATCATTACATAATGGTTACAAAAATTAGAGTAGTTTTGAATTTTTGATAATATGTTGATTGGGTTGGTAAGAAGGTGAAAAGTCTACTTTTTCAATTACCCCCACCACCGCGGGTCCCGCAATGTTAATAAAACAACGATATATTTTTATTTAACTCTGTTTCTTGTCAGACCTGTACTAAAGGCGATACATATTTTTAAAAAACAGGGAGAAGCTCAAAAATTTCGTTTTTTTTTTTTTTTTTTTTGTTAAGATGACCGAAACCGCGGTGGTATTGAAATAAATAAATAAATAAAAAGGACCATTTAGAGAATTTGGATTTTTAACACATTATCCAAACAAGATATAAAAAATTTAAACTACCCTAATACTTGTAACTATTCGCAAAGGTTTACGACAATTTGACTGGACTAATGAGTTAAAATATAAAATAATTTTTGATGTATGCATACAATTTTTAAAACGATTTTTACTATAATGTGCATATAATAACCAAAAAACATCAAGCCATTTTTTAAATATTTAATTTTCAAAAAAAAAAGTATTTTAAAATTTTGTTTTAAATCAAAAATTTGTATATTCTTGAAATTTAAATAATTTACTATTTAAATATATTTTTATGAATTAAAAATAAAGAGAACCTTATGGTGTACTGAATTTAAATACGAACTCAAAATTATTACATCACATTTTCAAGATATTCCCATCTCAAAAGTAAAAAAAAAAAACAATTTTGTGGGTTAGTGGTTATGTTAAATCGTGAAGTAAATTTTTAAACAAAAATTTGTAATCATTCAAGAAAGTACTAATTTGGTTTTTAAAAATTCAACTCGAATCTTGCTCGTTCCCGAACCCGTATTTAAAATCGAGAAAAGCTTAAAAATTGTTGGGGGGTTGCAGCCATTTCTCGAGTAAAAACGGCATATTTTGAAATTTTAAGGGACAGTTACTTGTGCTATTTTATTATTAGCATCCCTAGAAAGTCAAAAGAAATCCTTTTAAGTCGGTGAATCCATGATTGATACGCAAAATTCTTGATCATTTGTTGACTTTGAAAAAAAAACCGTGACCGTGGGGTCTGGAAGTACAATTTTAAAAAATTTCCGGGAGGTAGAAATACTTGTGTGGGTATCCTCTACAAAATCCACAATACCCATTTTTAATATCTAACAAAAAAAAATAAGAGACACCCCTAACCTACCTATTTACATAATTTCTGAATTCATTAAAATTGAAAATAAAAAATTACTTCGTGACATAACCTCAAGCATACCGAGAACATTTTTTTTTTTTATTTCAAATTGACGCCGACGCAATTAATAATTCTGAAATCATTTTGAAATTAAGAACACCAAAAATCTTGAAAGTTTTAAAAATCTCAATACTTAGTTAGAAAAAACAAACCAATCAAGTCATTTACAAGATATGTACATATTGCGTTTAAAAAATGATTTGTTTATAAGAACCCGCATATTTTTGCAATTTTTGGTACACAATAACATCGAAACATTTTCAAACACTCTCCGGAAAAAAATAATTAAAATCAGTTGAACTGTTGAACATAAAAAAAATTGTTCTATATTGAAGTGATATTAATAACCATCTTTCGAGATTTTTTTAAATATAAAATAACTAACGAAATTTGTGATAATAAAAATCTGTAGAACTGCTTTTAACAAAAATTAGTTTTTCAATTATGGTTAAGAAATTTAGTAAAGCAGTTACCGTTATTTGGTCCTTATAGAAATAAAAAAAAACATTTCGATGGAGTGGTTGAAAAACGCTAGGCAGCAAGTTTAAAAAAAATCAACCCACCCGTTGATCCAAGAACCGAACAGACTGCCAATACCTACGACACACAAAAAATTTGTCTAAAACATACAAATACTAGACTAAAAATATTAAAGGCAGGCCCGCGAGCGTGTATTAAAAGGAGTATTCATACTCTCCTGATGGCAATTACTGTACTCCCGATTACCCTGACTTTGATTGTCGAAATATTCAAACATTTTGAAAAATTTTCAAAGCACAACGAAAAATCCCAAACAAAAGTGACACAAACGAAAATATTTGTTCTTCAGTTCGACGAGTAAAATTGATTGACTAGATTATTGTAAATGTGTATGAAAAATGACACTCAAGTTTAGTTTCGTTGTTGCTTTCATTTCAGTATCGTTTTCTATAATTTTGTCCGTATCTTTGATTGCAATTAGTGAAACTGTATGATACTGGTTTCGTAAATTCTCAAAGTTTTACTAAATTACCTTGCTTTTACAAGGTATGGATTTTCCTCTCACCACTAAAACCCCAAATATGTGGGTTCATATTGAAACAAATGTACTATAAGAAATGTATCCGTCAGAAAATGTAATTTTATTACATTTGTTTCGACTAAACCTACAATGCCATAATATTAATTTGTACATAATTGTGTCAAAGTCGGTTGATTGAATGAAAAAAATAGTCGCAATATTTATTGTGTATAATTACACAAGCTATTTTAACACAATTTTGTTTTTGAAAAAAATACTAAACATTTGCAAAAAACTGAAATGCATGTCCTTTTAATTTTCTGAAAACTTTAACCCTAGTCCAAAATTGTAGGTACTTTGAAAATGCTTATGATATACCTAAAAATAGAGCTCTTTACCAAATTGCAATATATGGCTGTCTCATTCATTTTACTTTGTGGGGAATGCCATAACAAAGAAGACAAAGAAAAAAAATTGTAAAATTATTTCAATAAAATCAAAAAAAAACTTTTAAATCTTGTGAAATCTTAAGATATTTCTTTAAATTTATTTATTTTATTTTTATCCACTCTATCACTTTTCTTTTATCAACGCAGAACTTCATTAAAATTAAATATCAAGGTTTTTTTTTTAATTTCCTTTTGTTTGACATTCCCCACAAAGTGCTGGCTGTTACTTTTGAGTTTAACAGATTCGCAAAGATATCTATAGAGCTTTCCATCAGAATTCAGCCATTTGGTTGACTATGGCCATAATCACATCAGAGAAAGAGTTGCTACCTACTAGAGTTACTACTAAAAATAAGGTTGTTTCCCTAATTCCTTTTCATTAAATTTTAAAGCATATCCTCATATGAAAGAAACCCCAATGAAAAGATTAAATATTTGAATGCAAATATTTTCTCACTGTAAACCACACATGGCCCGCACTGTACAATACCTACTTACATTCGACCCAGTCGCGACATCTGACCCATCCATAAACATTCATTCATCTAATTTATGGCTTGGGCATGGAACTGTATAAATATGAGGAGAACAAAAAAAATAATTTAATACCACGACGCATAAACTACTCGTCGTCGTCGTTGGCACTGGCAATATAATCTACCTATTTCAATGTTTGTTCCAGTGCGCCGCCTGTTTGTGCTCCCTAAAGATACGATTGTGGGAGCTATACCTATACCTATCTATAATATTGTAGGTTATAACAAAGCAAAGCTGCACAACATTAGTCGCAAAGGATTTCGCAGATCGTTGTTGCTGCCGCTTCTGTAGCTCTACCTAACCTAACCCCAGGCCCACCAGCCGTACCGTACTACTTCACTTAAAGCTAGGAAAATAAAATGAATTACATACATTATGAGGACTGTTAGTTGCCTTAAAGGATTATTATTCAACAGAGAAAAGTGAAGGAAAAAAAATAATATAAAAGAAGACAAGAGAGAAAAAAAATAAACAAATAAAACTCTTCTACAACAAGGATCATATTACGGAAGTTTATGAACTGATTTCATGCTTCGTTATGTTCCTTATTGCAGTCAATGATGACTGAGACCGAGGCGGAGATGCTGCCGCTGCGGTGATGGCGACGAAGCCACCGACGGTATTATAGAACAACGAAGCCCGCCTTGGCTGTTTAGCTATATATTGTTTTGCGGAATAAAACATAAGGATCATCTTCGCATATACCACGCGAGAAACACTAAAAAGGAAAACAAACAACACTTTTGTTCTTCTAACTCCTTCGTATTATTTGCAAAATTATTCCCAATGTACCATGTGAGATGTGACAGACATCAGGAGGACACCCTCCGAGTCATCTCCTACTATGCCAAGCTGAATGTAGTCGGATGACACTCGGGTATTTTTTTTTTTATTTTATTAAATGTCTTTATTCCAATCCAGTTTTACCTTATTTAAGTGTTAATGTCATTTGAGTGAAGTGTTGCCTAAGTGTTAAATTCTACAAATTTCCGCATTTCTAAAAAAAAATATAAGGCATATTTTTTTGTTGGTTTTTGGATCTTGATCTTTTGGGCACTATACGTAGATTTTCAGAGTTTGGATAGGGTTGCCCCATGCCTCAGACAGTAATGTTACTATGATAACACATGACAAGTGACGTCTTTTATTCACAGGGCGATTCACCTAAGGTGTGATAAAAAGCTAGAGCTTGTAGGTTAAGTTCAGAAAGTAAAAAATCGTATATGAGGGAGGCTTTATTGACACTTTTTTAGGCGGGAGGGAAAATAAAACTAAAAAATTGACCTTAAATAAAAAAAAATATTAAAAACAACGGCAATACTTACTATGCCTTTTTTCGATTTTAACGACACCGAGACGAGACTTACAAAAGTCTCGCAGAGTCTCGTCTCGTGGCCAGCCCTAAGAATGTTCCTCTTCTGATCTGACTAAGATCTAAAAGGCATACATCCGTTCAAAGCTTGAGTTCAATTCGAATATCTGGGCAGGTGCTCCTCCAACTTACTTGAGTCTTTTGGATATTATCCAAAAAAAGCTTTAAAAACGATAAATGATAGGTGATAAAACCATGACGGAAACATTTACATCTCTAGAGCACCGACGTAATGTTTCATGTCTTGTCTTATTTAATCGCTACTTTTACAAACAGTGTTCCAGTGAAATAGGGAGTTGCATTGCTCCCCCTACACAATTTAACCGCAATACTCGCGCTCCTAGGAATGCCCATTAGTTTAGCCTAGAGCCCAATTTCTGACTGTCAAGTACAGGGATTCTTTTTTTAGCCACACAACATGAATGTTATACATTACTCTATTTTTGCCTCTCATTATAATATTCAGAAATTCAAAACCAATGTTCATCGGTACCTCCTTTTTAAACCCTATCCTATTTTCCTAACGCTCGCACTGTGTTTTTTATGTTAAGGGTATTAACAACCCCTTGAGTGCACGATTTATTTTTTGAAAAACTGCTTAAACGATTTATAAAATTGTATTTGCATAAATCCATATTTGTAGAAGAAGTAAAAGGACAATTATCCTGATTAGCCCAAGGTTAGGTTAGGTTAGGAGGGGTGTGCACAGCCTAGGCTGTTGCGTATAAAGGGGTCTATTGGACCATTGTGATCTCCTTACTAATGGTTCATTTGTGAACCAGCCTGTTTTTTCTATAAATTTTCTCATGTTTGTCCAGTTCTCCAACAAACCTGTTTCCGAAGTACCGGAGGTGATTTGTTTGTAGGTTTGGACAATCACAGAGCAGGTGCTTAATTGTTTCAGTTTCCTCAACATCCTGACAGCTCCTACAGAAATCGGGTGCGAAAGCGCCTATTCTGGTGGCCATTGTGCTAATGGCGCAATGACCCGTTAGTGCCCCTATCAAGATTCTTATTTTCTTTTTACTCAGCGATTAAATATACTGAGTTTCCTTTTCCTTAATTCTAGGCCTTAAGCTTCTAGAGATAACGCAGTCGTTCCTGGAAATCCAGGAGTTATTGATTTGCTCTTTCGTTACTAGGTCAATTTTCCTTTTAATGACGTCGATCGGGATCTCAGGCACCGTAAATAATTGGCTACTATTGTTTCTATTTGATAATGACTCTTTCCTTGACAATTCATCTGCTATATCATTCCCTTCTATATTACTATGTCCAGGAACCCAGCAGAGTTTGACTCGGTTGGAGTAACAAATTTTCTCCAGTACGCCTCGGCATTTTGCCACTGTCTTGGATCTTATAGTCTCACTGGCTAATGCTTTTATAGCAGCTTGACTGTCCACGAAAAATGTGATCTCTGACGAGCTCAGTTTTTTCTTGTGTACCATTTCTGCCGCTTTTTCAATAGCGTAAATCTCAGCTTGAATGACATTACACTCATCTGGGAGTTTGTATGATTTTCTAATATTGAGAGGTTCACAGAACACACCTGCCCCTGTTCCTTCTTCCATTTTTGACCCATCGGTGTAGAACGGGATACCTTGTTCACTGATAACTGAGTTAGGTTCCCATCCATGTCTTTCGGGAATTAAAATGGAAAAGTGTAGTTTAAAATCTATTATGGGTGGTACGTAGTCGGTCGTCATATCAAGTTCGGTCACTGTGTCATTCCTTTGCAAAATAGACCCATGACCATAGGTGCTGTGCTTCCAAGAGCTCATTTCAAATAAGTCCAAGTGCACTTTTGGCTGCTGTGCATCTTATGTACTAGTCCAGTGCTGGAAGATTTAGAATAATTTCCAGCCCTGATTGCGGCGTAGAACTTTCTACCCCCGTTATTCCTATCCAAGCTAGTCTCTGTACCTTGTTCAGGTTTTTGAGATAGCTAACTTTTTCTACAGCCTTCCACCACACGATCGAACCATAGGTAAATATGGGATGAACAATTGCCGTGTAAAATCTTCTAATTTCATTTTCTTGGTCAACAGAACTAGTTCAGTTTTTGTAGGGTTCACTCCCAGACCGTTTTGTGCTGCCCAAGAATATAGTTCTTGAAGTGCATATTCCATAACATCTTTGATGGTGATAATGTACTTACCCGATTATATATTTCTTTCCGTGCTGCAGTGATTGTGAAAATATCGAATACACACAAATTCAATGTTGCGAACACAATGCGACGCAGCTGCTATCGCATCATCGCACCGTATCGCACAAGTTGGTCAACTTTTAACTTTTGCTGATTAGCCCGAACTATTACCTATAGTTTAGGAATTTAAGCAATTAAAATAATGATTTTGTATGCTCCTGAAATATTTTTAATATCCAGCAATACTTGTATGCATACAATTTTTGAAATTTTACATAAAACCACTCGAACACAAGAACAAGTTTTGTACGATCCAGTCCTGCATGTTATTTGATATTTTACTTATATCGTTAAAATTATTATTTAAACAAATATGTAAGGGAATTCCGCAAGGTTTAATTATGAGACCTGATAGGTGGGAATTCTACTTATTTTCCATCATTAAATTTTTCTTAAATTTTCAGAAAATTACTATTTTCTCAAACTCTTCATGGTAACACTATTTTCTTTGTATGTTCAAGTCTGACGGCGCTTACATTGTTCCTCCTCTTGTTTCTCCGTCTTTGTGGAATACACTTTGGATATATCTGCGGAAACACTCCACTCAGCTCCTCTTTACCTCTTTTAACTAACTTCTTTATTTTACTTCTTATTTTTGTTTAAATTTCTTTTTTTTTTTTTTTTTTAAAGAAGAAAAGAATAATGCATAGCACTAAGACTGAGTATAGGAGTAGAAATGATGATAAAACGTCTTGGGTATACGAAATGGGTTTAATGACGAGAAAAATCCGAAGATGGAAATCGAAAATCACATATCCCGACGACATACGTATGTATGTAAATTCCTACCCATACACATATGTACCTCTTGATTTTCGAAGATGCCTGCTGCGGGGTAAATTTTTCGTAACAATTTGCATTTTATATTTACGCACGATAAATTTTCTATGAATTTATTTTAAAGACCTTAGTGAAGGAGCCCTTTTTTTCCTTTACCTATATATAAGAGTAAGTACCCACTGTATGGTATATATTTAAGTATATTATTAAGCTATGGAATTTTCTATAGATGACATAATTTTTTTTTTATTTTTGTTTTGCAATGAGAAAATTCAGTGGGCTTATAAGTGTTGAAATATTAGAATTTGTATTTATTCATGTGAAGTCTTATGTAGGTAATCTTAAGTGATGACAATTTTTTTTTGCTTTCTCATACAAATTGATATTTACTTGAATAGCCATAGAGTAAATTTAGATTTATTTTGTTTGTAAAGAAAATATACAGAACTGATTTTTTATCTTGAAGAAAATGGTGTGTTAAGGATATAAAAGTTCAATCAATAAGAAAACGTTAAAGTAATAACATACATTGGTTCTGGATATATGTATTCTGTATATTGTAGGTATCCATATGTACATATATGCTCTGTGTATGGCTTAGGCGCCACATTGACTTTAAAAAACCTTGACCTGTTGATTACAAAATAGTTTCCGTAAGCAATAACAAACAAAAACAGTATGAGGACAATGCAACATTCCTTCGGTTTCTATTTTCTACTAAGAATATTGTCTTTTACTTGCTTTATAGGGCAAAAATTGGTTTCGTGTCAAAAACTCTTCCCGCGCAGAAAAACAATCTAGTGTTCCTCAAGGCACTAGAGTGTTTTACATAGAATCTGGCAAGGGGAAGGGGCTAGCAAGGGTAAGCAAAGGCTAGAACAAGGGCCTTGGTGATTATAAACTATTTACACTCGTCAGGCAAACAAAAAAAAATTGAAGTTGATTTATATTGAATTTGATTCGCTGCCCACTGGGCTGACTTGCTATACAAAAATTCTATGTCGAAAGTGAACGAGTTTCATACTCTGATGTTTGATACCATTTTGCATAAAAAGTACATACAGAATAGAACAGGATATATGTACTTTTCTTTTATTAAGAACAACTTAGAACAGGTTTTTTCTCACTGAACAATCCCTTAATATACAGATGTCTCCCACCCATCATAGTAAAAAGTGTGATATGAAAAAGAAGCCAAAGAAGAGAAAAAAAGTTTCATATGATACTGATATTGCATGGTGCTTAAAAAAAAAAAATAAATCGGGTGGCACAACGGCTCATTAAGAACCAGGACCTAGTGACTAACAACTCGCAACCATTCCTGTGTGCACCTTTCGACAGGAATGGAAGGGACCTACAATTTTATGCCGAATCCGAACGGCTAGACGAGAAGCACTTATTCGTGATACTATTGGAGGATTTGTCAATTCCTCGCAAGAGGCAGTAGCCCTGAAAAAAAACATTATGGTGCTTATAAAGTGTTTGTTTTTTGGTATACAAGAGGCATTCCTGATGGGGTAACGAAACAAGTGCAACAAGTTTTTACTAGGGAGGGCCTCACGAGTTTTTGAAAAGTTTCCCTCGTCGAATTTGTTGGTAATAAAATCTAGCAAGGGCTTGCTAATTATCTGACAAGTTTTCCTCGACTAGATTTTCCCTACTGAAAACTTACTAGGGCCTTGCCCAAACTAGACAGAAACTTGGCATTTTTCCAGCCGGGTTTCCATTTTCTATTTTAAATTAAGGAATGTTTTTACCATAATTGCTTTAAAGGGCAAATATTGGTTTTGTATACGAAATAAAATGCACGACTGGATAGCACAAACTTGCCTAATAACTTGTAAGCAGATACAAATTTCATAAACTTGTTTTTGAAAAATCGATTTTTCAAAAATCCAACATTTGTTTGGAAAGTACCCTTATTTTTGAATTTGGAAACATGATTTCTTCAAATATTCTAGAAAATAATAAAAAAAATAATTGTAACCAATTTTTTAAAAAATGACGTCGTTTTCAAAATTTTAAAATTTCAAAAAAAAAATATTTTTTTTTAAATCACAAGAAAAAAATGGTTCTACAAGAGGTACCAATTTTTTATTTTTTCACATAATCGTTGCAGCCATTTTTGAAAGAAAAAAAAACAATATTTTGTCTTTTTGCCTAATAAAAATTCGTAGGGCATGTACGGTTATTTTTGGTCCTAGAAACAACAATCAAAAAGAGAGTGGGTATCAGGGTGGTCCTTATTATGAATGAAGCACGCCCCCCCCCCCCCCCCCCTTTTATCAATTATGACCAAAGTTATGAATTTTCAAAGTTGGATTTACAAAAATACATGTGATTTCCAAAACAAAACTTCCGAAGTCTCGGGGGCCGGGTTAACGTTAATAAAATAAGCTTAAATTTTACAGGACTTTTTTCGTATTTATGTTGAACAAATAATGGGGATGAGGACCACCCTAGAGGGCAAATTACTCAAAAAAAGTAGATCCCAGGGTTGAAGAAAATCCATTTAGCCGTTAGGCTGTAGGTGTGCGTTAAGGCTATAGGTGCGAGGACAGGCAGACAGAAAAAGTTGCGGAAGAATGTTGAGCTCAGTTTTTGTTACGAATCCTTAACTTGTCATACAGTACCTTTCGCAAGTAAAAAATAACAAATAAAGGCTTTTCCATGTTTTTCGTGGATGTTTTTTTTTAAATGTGGAAAATATTTGCCAAAAACAATCTGTTCTCAATATAGCATAATTTTGATTATCAACAAATTCTTAAATTCAAGCATTATTTTCTTTACAATCTATTTCCAATTTATTAAGAAAGGCATACAGATAAAGCCGTAGAGGCTTGCACTAATCGACACCAAAACAATTAATTTTTTAGAATTATCGCAATTCACAATTCACATTTCGCAAAACTTCTATATAATTTCAATTAACAAAGAGCTCAGACCTTTGAATAAAATACAAAAGAAAAAACAATAAAATGAATTGCTTAGCTTAGCTCCGATGTCTTCATAAACCATTCCCAAATATCTAAATAATGTAACCTCCTTGCTTTAAGTTAACTTTGCCCAGATCTTCAGAAAAAGATACATTTTTAAACAATGAACCAAGGTTTGCAATGAAAACAATATAAATAATAAGAAAAAAATAATTCTAAACCTACCAGGGAATGTTTTTTTGTTTCTTTTAAATGAAAAACTTTTTCACTTAACACAAGAAAATTTGATAAAAAAAAACGAAGCAAGATCTATCTTCTCCCAAGAATCTGAAGAATACTCTCTCCTAGCAGTAACACCGACGCCATAAAGACACAAATACTAGAAGATAGGTATGCAAATACTACTTAAGCAGCACACAAAGTTTGCCGTCGTCGTCGTCGCATCCACAAAATGAACAAAATACAAAGGACGAAAACCTCACTTCGACTCCTACAACAACAACACACAGATAAAAAAAGGAGCAATATAAATTTTAATTCACCAGAAAATTTTTGCAGATTAGCGAGAATGGTGTTTTGTCGCCTTTCTAAGATTTGTATCTTTTTTTTTTTGTTTAAACCGCTCGAAGTATAATTATGCCAGTTCTTTATATTAGGTTTCCTAAGCGTAACAACTTGATGTTGCACCAAATTAAAACTTTGTCTTTTGATTCTATTTTTATTCTCTCCCTCTCTATCTTTTAGAAGGTAATTAAATTTTATTATGGATTGATTAAGATGATTTTGTTTTAAATTAAAGTTAAAACTTTATCATTTTATTTGTTATAATGGAAGATTCATTGTTCCGTAATGTGGGCGAGGCTTTCCCCAAATCTGATTGCATTTTAAATCTAATAAAAGAACTTTAATTGAGAAATTTGTTATACAATTACCGCATTGCTATGCTTTATCCAGTTGTTACGATCACATAAGAGTTGTTTGTAGAGTTTGTCGATTGTCAAAATAAGAACCCTTGCTTTTTTCAAAATAAAATACTTCTTTTATCATTTATACAAACGCAGACACAAGTACCTAACTATTCAAAGATGTCGTTTATTGCTCTTGGCGATTATTTAATTACACTTTATTTGCTTGCTCATAGCACATTTCCTGGGAGTATAATATTGTATGTGCTTGTCTTTTGCTTGCAAAAAAAAGAACTTTTTACATCATAGTTAACATAGTTTGAATAATTAGCTTAGTTGTTGAGTTCTATTGTTCCATAGCCTCAAGCTTTGTTGTGTAATCGGGTCCCTTTATTTTCCAGGTACACAGATGATGTTGGTTCGTACGTATAGTTATTTTCTACCTTAAATTGTTTTAAATGAATAGAAAGTGTTTGGAAAATTTAATATATTTATCTGACACAACCAGGAATATTTTTGCTCTCTAGTTTAGGTATTCAGGTACTAGAAATGTTAAACCAAACCCCTGTCCTAGCCCACAAAATAATTTTGTAGACAATTCTTGCACATTTTTTTTTTTTTAATGTTCTATGGCTGCAAAGGAAAGTTTTAGAAACGACGTCGTAAAAGAGTTTTGATTAGACTTTAATGAAGCTTAATTTTGTAAAGGGCTAGCTATGGAGTTGAATATTATAAACTTTTATTTAAGGAAATACTTGTAGGAACAATGGGAAATAGCAGAAGCATGATTTTATACAAAAGTTTTTAATATGTTTATGACTTGTTTTTCGGCACTTATGTATGCATATGTTAAGTTAAGTTAATACAAAATGTGTGAATAACTTAAGTTTCAATTTAATTACCATACAGAATTATCTGGTTTACATGTGATACTTCTTAGTACAGTCACATTGGCATCCCCGGAAAGTAAATAAGGAGACCGACATTTAATTTAACATTATACCCTTAAAAAATCAATTATTTGGAACGTTTATAAAAACTTCCTAAAAGTTAAATTTATTGACGAAGATATAAGTAAGTAAAAAACAGTAAGTAAGAACGTTAAAATTTTACAATTTATTGCGATATCATGGAGAATATAAGATAAGTCGAACTTCAAAGTGAGAATACTAAATTACAAAGTCTTAAAATTAATTTTGAAATAAGTCTTAAAATTATTTTGAGTTGATATATGTTGAAAAAAATACGCCGCATTGCTTACCTGAAAATTTATATTTTACAAAATATAAAATTATACCAGAAAAAGTTGAAGGATTTTGTTTTAATCCAAAACAAATCCTAGGAGCAGTATGCAAACGTTTCAAAACAGTAAACTTTTACTTTACGAATATAGGTATATCACCAGTGGCGGATGCAATATAAAAAAATGTATAAACTAAATTTATCCTTTTTTAACGAAAATTAAGTAGATAATGTTTAAATATTAGTGTGAATGTTCAAAACTTTTAAATTTTCAAGAGTGAAATTTAATTTTTTTAATTGAAGTAATTTTGGTTTTTAAATCACTTTATAAAATTTAAATTTTACTCTTGGAAAATTTTAAAAATGAACTTTAAAAACATAATATAAATTTACTAAAATTAATTTATAAGATATTCATTGAAGAATTTTGAACTTTATTAAGTATTTTTTTAAAATGTTCGTAAAGATTGAAAAAATCTTCATAATTTTATTTTACCTTTTGTTTTTCTTCATTTGAATTTATTTCAAATAAAGAAAAACAAAAAGGTAAAATAAAATTATCATTAATTTAGTAATACAAAAATCATAATATACAGGGTATCCAGTAAATAATGGATAACCTTGCAACCGATTATAGCTGGCCTTAAGACCTTTCAGAAAAAAAAATATAAAACAAATATTTTCCTTGTAGTTTTAAGGTTATGATTTTTTTTTAATTTTCACAAAAGTTTGACTATCTCTAAAATAAAAAAAAATTTATAAAAGCATAAGTGGCCAACTATTTTAAAAAGGTGTCTGTTTAATGTATTTTCTAAAATGGTACAAAACATGCGTGTATCTTTTAAAATAAGCCATCAAATTTGATATTAACCTACTAAAGGAGCTTTATTCAAATGTAAAAAAGATACAGTGAATAGCCAATTTTAATTAGTTTCTTAAGAGTAAATAATATGTGGAATGGTAAAAAGTAAGACGCTTGGTGTAAGTCGGCCCTAGTTTGAGTCTGTGCGTACCTAGGCCCCTTCGCTTGTGTTCAAGAGGGGTATACCTGTAACAAAAATTGCACTAAAAGTGAAATGAGAAACGCTATTAATAAAACAAACAGTAATACAATTAGGTATGTACATTGTACATATTTATTTATTATCATTAAAATTAAATCACAATAATTGTAGTCCATTGACCCTGATACATGCTCTGCATCTCTTAACAGAAGATTTTTACATGCTATCAGTACTGCTTATTGCAAGCATTTGTAAGATTACATATTATATTAAAGAAAACGCGCATATTGGCGGTCATTAATTTAAAAAACAGCTTCCTGAACATTGCGACGTAGTTCTGCAATGGATACTATTGGTTAGTGTAGACCATTTCCTTGGCATCTTCTTAAAGACCAGAAATCCTGTTCTCATTTTGCTTTTAGTGCAATTTTCCTTACAGGTATATTCCTCATGAACACAAGCGAAGGGGCCGTGGCTCGCACAGAATCAAACTAGGTTCGACTTACACCAAGCGTCATACTTTTTACCATTCCACATATTATTTACTTTTAAGAAACTAATCAAAATTGGCTATTCACTGTATCTTTTTTAAATTTGATGGCTTATTTTAAAAGATACACGCATGTTTTGTACCATTTTAGAAAATACATTAAACAGACACCTTTTTAAAATAGTTGGCCACTTATGCTTTTATACATTTTTTTTTATTTTAGAGATAGTCAAACTTTTGTGAAAATTAAAAAAAAATCATAACCTTAAAACTACAAGGAAAATATTTGTTTTATATTTTTTTTTTTCTGAAAGGTCTTAAGGCCAGCTATAACGAGTTGCAAGGTTATCCATTATTTACTGGACACCCTGTATAAACCTTCATAAGTTTTCCTCCAAAAAAATACTTAACTAAATTTTTAAAATCGAACTTTATTAAGTAAATTTTAAAATTTCACATTTTTGCTACGAATATTTCGTCATTTTCTAATTCATATATAACCGACTTTTTGGAACTTACAATTGAATGTTTGAAAATTTTATACAGAGCAATTTATAAAAATGAATGGCTACCATTTTTCATTTAAGTAATATTTGAAAATTCGTGTAAGCAAACATTTTGTAAAATGCAATTTGAATGTTATTTTCAAAAATTATCAATGTTTAATTTTCAAAACTTATCAAACTGAATTTTCAAAACTAAAAGTAAATAAAAATACTTATTTATTTCTTGAACAATTAGCTCAGTAAAATTCGACAGTAAATTCGAAAAGCGCGATGTAGTTCTGCATTTTTGATATGTTGTTGGGGCATATAAGAGTAGGCTGTAGATAAATCTGCAACTTCGAAAAACCTGTGCTCGCTGCAGGAAAAATGCAACAGTGAAAAAAACGCTAAATTTACCGAATTTTTTCCGATATTTTCATTTATAACTTTGAGAATATGCAACTTAGGAAGAAACCATCCACTATAAACTTGTTTTTGTTAATAAATTTTCTACAAGACCACATTAGTTTTAAATTCATATAACATGAATTAAAAAAAAATCTAAAAAACTAAGTTATTTTGAAGCACTCAAAAAATATAAAGAAAAACGTCGGAAAAAATGGGGTGATTTTAGGGTTTTTTTCACTGTTGCATTTTTCCTGCAGCGGACACAGGTTTTTCGAAGTTGCAAACTTGACTATAGACTACTATAACATGCCCCAACAACATATCAAAAAATGCAGAACTACATTGCGCTTTTCGAATTTTTCATTTTTTTTTATAATTATTGACTGGGCTAAATTGCGAATTTATGCAAACAAAATTAAAAAGGCGTTGAAGCGTTTTTAAAAAAAAAATAATATTGTTTATATGTACCTACAGTTTTCTTAAACATTATTAAGGAAACAAATTGGACCGCCAATTAAAAGTTTTTATTAATATACAAATAAAGATTAAAATTAAAACTTTTTAATCAGAAACAATTTATTTGAAAATTTTGATACGCTGTATTATTTAAACCCTTTAGAAGAAAAAATGAGAAAGAAAATATGAAAAATTAGTTTTTTCTAAAAATAATTCAAACTAAAATTGATTTTTTTTCCTAAAATAGATCATGATTATTTGAAAAATAAAACACACAATTTTTTTATCAGAACCGCTCCATCGCGATTGGTTCGAGAAAAATAAGATTTTTGTTAATGTTTTTTAACACGTTTGGTTCAAGGATTTTTTTTTAAATAAAATTTTATCATTAAATAGCCTTTTATTCTAATAAACTGTTTTATTTGTATCAAAACCGTGTACCAAAAACCGTAGGAACCGTTTTAGAGAAACAAAAATATATTCCACAGCGCTAGCGGCAAAATTTTTTTTGTATGGCAATTTACGTCAAATGGATCAAAAAAAACAAGGAACCATTAGGTACCAAGTGTGAAGAAAATCCATCCGGCCATGAGGGCAGACAGTCATACGAGTAACTCTGAAAACCCAGGAAAAGTTTCAAAGTGAAATCAGTACCTACAAAATTTTAGCTGTTTTTTGTATGCATTTATGAAAATATGTACATTTTCTGAATACACAAAGGTACAAGGTTTTTCCAGAATTTTGAGTTTTAATCATTTACCATTTACTTTATTGGGAAGTACCGTTTATAGAGCATTTTAGAAGAATTATTTTATAGTAAAAGATGAAGTAGCTAGGTATGTCCAATATTTTATTGACGGCCATATATTATAGCTGGAGATATTATTCAAAAAAAAATAATTTCATGCTTTAGAAAATTATTTCAATAGCCATGTTTTTAAATTTTACTGATGTATTTTTACATGAACCACTTAAACATAAGAACAAGTAGGTGCGATATATTCGAGGATTTAATTTTAGTAGTTATGTATAAATACTTACCCCTAGTTTAATTTATTGTTTTGTTTAAGTTATGAATTCTGAGAAAAAAAACGCATATTTTAGTGCTAACAAAGGAAAAGTCAGTTTAGTGTTTTTGTTGCAGGAAGCATCACCTACCAGTCAAATCTGTTGAATGTCGTTATTTTAAATTGTATGCTAATTCTTCAAGAGCTTTTTGAATACCTTTCACGTACAAGAATATAACTGTATTCTCTACAATTTTTTTTGTTGTCTGAAGAACTTTCAGTTCTATCAACATTAACCTTCTTTAATAGAACTTAAATACCTGCTTGAAAAAAAAAGAAAAAACTTCTTTGACAGCACTATTGCTTACTCTATCTTTATTTTCTATCAACTCAAATAATGTATTACCTAATTTGAAAGAACACTAATTGGAAAAAATTTCCACTTATTTCTCAATATTTTTGGTCTTAGTTTTTTTTTTTTTTTTGTTTGTTTATGACTACGGTACTACAACGCAGAATGTGACCACAATAAAGAATGCCAAGTTCTAAGCCATCTTTATAAAATAGGTCACCAACATCAATCTTGCTCTCATCCCATTGAGACAGTAAACTTTTGTTTTTTTTTTTATTATTTTTATTTTTGTTTTTATATACACTTTCTTGTCTTGTCTTGTCTTGTCTTCACCCTGAAATAACAAGGTTCCTTGAAGATACAAAAAAAAAACATAAATCATTATTTCGTCATCATCACTTTCATTCACTTAATTTAATTGCATTAGGCTAGATAGTTTCCGGAATAGACAAAAAAATGAAGGAAAAAACATCCCTGTCTTGAGTTTATCCACAAACACACATCGTAAAATATATATTCTTCTCATTTTATTACTTGGAAGTGCGGAAACTGAACTTAAACCACTGCTGTGGACTTCCACAGAAAACCGACACAACACAATTTCTTCCTTTATCCTTAAAAATTGTATGTAACTTAAGTACCTTTCTTATATTCCACTTAACCGAGACAATCACTTGGTTTTTTTTTTTTTGTTCACATAATTGTAGCGTACGTTGATGAATAAAATGCCATAGTTTATAGACAGCCTAAGAGAGAGAGACAAAAGCGATAAAAGCCAGATATAGTTCCACGGAATTTCATAAATAACACATAACCTGCCATGGTATATTAAATTAGAATCGTAATTAAATTTGTTATATTTTTTTTGTTATTGCTTCTCAGAAAAATCGTGAAAATGAATTTATCCTGAAGGATTAGACACGTACATTTGTAATGTATGTTTGGATACATTTTTGGCTTTGTTGTTGGAGAAAGATTTTTAGACTAATCTTATAAATTATCCAGCAAAGATAAACTTAAAAGACGGGGGCGTTGAACAAAATAATAAAATAAAATCTTTAGCTTTGCAACACTCGATAAGAAATGAAGTGTCACGTCCGTCGTTGAAACTTAAAAATAACTACGTTCTTTTTTTTGAATTCTACAATAACTAGGTGTATTATTAAACATTTGAAAGAGTTTAAGAAGGGTCGAGTGTTTTAATTATAAAAGTTGTAAACCAAAAAGCAAGCACATCCCAAGTCATGTCGATTGCGTTTAATATCGGAGCGAACGAACCTTTCCTACAATAATACTTTTAACTTCATTGGTGTAACCTTTTAACCTTATAAGTTTGTCGAGTGGAACTAAAAATCACCCTGAATAGCATGCCAATGTGTTTTAAATTTAATTTCCTTTTAACGTAGCAGATATTCAGGATTCAAGGTACGATATTCTTTTAGTATTTTAGGTTTTTTTTTTTTCTTTTTTTGAAAATTCAAAACGAAAGATTAGTATCTCTGGGAAGACCATTTAGCAATTTGTTTAAAGTTCTATTAACACTTTCTTCTTATCTTCTTTCTCGATCAATTTTAAAGTTTCCTGCAGGATTCGTCAATTCGGGTTTTTTTTTCTATTTTTGTTTTTTTAATTTCCTTCACAATTTCAAGCGAAAACAAAGCGAAAACCTGAAGGGAAATAATGTTCGTGCTTACGGATTTTTCTATTGCAGTTGCATTTAATATGATATCGGAAGGATGAAGCACAATATCTCTCAGAATATCTTTAGAGAAAGCATAGCATGTAATAGAAGGAGGTTTCTTTTTTGTTCATTTAGACTTTCAGTTTCATCCTTCAACAATACTGCAGTTGTTCTTCGGCTGGGCCAGAGTACCTATACACTTTGTTGTGTGTTTTTTTTATTTGTTTTCCCTTTCTTTTTTAATGAAAACCAACCCAAGTAAGAACGTTGAATCTTTGGTGATTTATGTTGCCTGTATTTTTCGCTTATGGCAAAAAGCAATCGTGGCCATCTGGGGTTCTAGATGCAAACCAATGAATCCCAATGTAACAAAAATAGTGTACCTATAGGAAAACACTCGAGCAGGACAACAACAATAAAAATGAAACTTTCTTTACTCTTCAATGGCTGGCTATACATACACCTACTCGTATTATACGAAGTAAGATATCATCTTTCTTTTCTTTCTTCAACGTGAAAGTTTGTGTTTGCTCACCTTCAGGGATACACGATTTGGCAAATTTCCGAACACAAAAAAAAAATAAAACCCTCCAAGGAACTCACTTGTGGTATATATGCACATATTTTGTTGTTGATTGGGCAAGAGGAATGAGGATTTTGTATATCTCTAGTATCTCTAGTGTTGCAGTTGCATTGATATATCGACCTCAACTTTAAAGCAAAACAAAGCTGTAATTCATTCGAATAGAATCAAAATAGAAAAAAAAAAAACAAAACCGTCTTCTAAAAGATATCCTTTTCCGGATTTTGTTTTCTATATCACTAGTTTTACGCGAATATTCCTGGTTTTCTTCTTATTATTTTTGCATTCCACTTTTAAACTTTTTATCTTTCTAAATTCTTTTACTTTGAAATATTATATAGTTAATCGCACATCATATCCGCCAGACAAATACATTTTATTCCCAAGTCGATTTGTAGATAATATACCTAATGCTGCTTGTGGGCTTTTGTTTGAATTTTTCTTTTAGAGAAATTTAAAAACATAACATTCATATTATGCTTTGTTAACATTAAATAAACTATTTTAGAAATAAAGTTATATGGTAGGTAATAACAGGATAATGGAAGTCTCTTTGAGTAAAACTATGTAAGTCAATAAGGTATTTTGGTAAATAAAACTGTTTTTAAAGTGCAATGCGACCCGTGGATATAAGGGCCTTAGTATAGTCTTATTTCCAAAAATAAAAGGAAAAAACACACACGAGCTTCCTTTTGTCCTCAATTTTTACTTGTTTAGAACCACAACGCATTTTTGATTGTCAAATGATTTTCATCAGAAGCGGGTCAGAATTTTGGTTTTTAAAATTGTCAATAAAAAATATTCTGTTTTAGTATTTTAAAACATACTGTATGACCAAAATTTTGTATTTTAGAATTCTTCATTTTGAAATTGTGTGTATCAAAATGCCGTAAATGTACAATTCTGTTTTCCTTAATCCAGTTTGACAGTTCTTGCATTCAGAGGGTGGTTTATTTATTCTGACAGAACAAATCCTGAAAATTACATTTTTGTTAACTCTGTCGAAAATTTACTTTTTTTTATTTGACACGACTTCCGTTGAATTTTTTTGTTTAATAAACAAAATGGAACTCGAAATTATGAGGCAACTTACTATGACGATGCTACGAATTCGCAATTCTGTCTATTTGTCTGTCAGCACACCCAAAGCTTACTGTTTTTTGAGTAATATGCCCACAAGTTTTTTTTTGTTTTTCTTAGAAAAAAAAATAACGGTGCCTACCATAATTTTTTTAAGCCAACAAGGAAAATATTATTTTTCTTAAAAACGGCTCCGAGGATTTTCATAAAAAAAAATGTGTGAGTACCGGGACTCAAGGGGATGATCTGTAAACATCAGTGTAGTTTATAGTTTATACTATAGCTTACAGTATATAGTAAACTGATGAAGTTGCCAAAGGCGCCCGTTGAACATGTTATGTTATTTCATGTGATTTAGGGCTGAGCGTAAATATGTATTTAATTTTGTTTCTAACCTCACCCTCCACTTTCAAAAAAGGTACTTTTAGAGAATGTGGCAACTCTTAAAATCATACTCAATTTAGACCTAAAAATCATAACAGTTGCACCATGCCTTAAAAAACTGCATTTTCCACAATTATATGATGATGATAATTTTCCCGACACTATTTAATGCACAAACCGTTGGCTTGGTTGGTGTCGTTGGTGTATTACTATACCCAACCACACTACCGACATTTACCACATTATCTCAATTTACTCTATTCAATGTACGAACCATTCGCATCCATTAGTTAAAAATCTAAATAAACAAGATGGTGGCGTATCCGTAATTTTGTCTTTCCTCTTTCAAGTTCACCCATACCGAGAGTTTGTTTTTTTCTTAATACCTAGCGCTAAGATGTTTACACATCAAAAAATCAAATAAATAATTAGCCGTGTTTTTTTAGAGAGTGTATAACAACTCAGCAAATTTTTACACAGAAAACAGTAACAATATTCTGTATAATAATTTGTTTTGTTGTTGTTTTGCGTGTAAACATTTTGCTGAGTTGCTATACACTCTCTCAAAAAACACGATTATTATAATAGGAAAGGCTACTTTTTGATATTTTGTTTCAAGAAATGGTTATTTTTGGTACCTCTACTTCATCTTTTAACCGGCGCGGCGATTGTCATGATCTCGAGGGGGACCACAACTTACCCACTCAACTGCTTCACCTAAAGTTCCACATGTGGGGTTCGCCGGGTTGACCTCAGAAAACGGCGACAGGCCTCCCGGGTTTGGATTGTTCCATGTGTGAGGCCAACTAAATGCAGGTGTCGTTGCATTCCTTTCATCCAGGAGTTTTTGCGCCTGTCTTTCTTCCGCGATAGTGTTGGAACGTCTTGTGCTATTGCCTTTTGAACTGGGTTCTCATGGCATCTTCTTTGTAGTTATGACAGTACCAGCTAAGTTGGTCATGCTGTATTTTGTCCAAGATGGTATTTTTGATGTGTAGGCTTCCTCGGATTCTCTTGCTTCTTATTCGAACACGCTTTGTCACTCCTGCTGTCATGCGAAGCATCTTCATTTCAGCTGCTGTCAATTTACTCTCATACCTCTTGTACATTGTTCAACACTGTAAGCGCATGACGAACAAATGTCGTGTAGAGCTTTCCTTTCAGCTTAGGGGCATTTTTCAATCACAGAAGATGGTAGAGTTTTCGCGCCACTCCATCCACCCTACGCTTACGCGATGTTTGATGTCGTTATCACAAGAGCCTTTGCTATTGATCATTGATCCAAGATATTTTAACTTTTCACATTTGGGACGCACTCTGTTCCATGAAATAGATGTCCGGAATAGGCCTGTGTGGATCAGAAAATGGACAGCATAGGTATTCGGTCTTTTTCGCGCTAATCCACCCATACATCAAGTGCTCGTTGCAAGAACACAGGATCTTTACTTATGATGGATCCATCATCAGCAAGGAATATTGTAATAAGTAGTAATAAAGGACAGTAAAGGACAAGGACAGTAATAAAGAGCAAAGGACTCAAAACGCTTACCTGGTGCACACCTACTCTAATTGGGAACTCTTCGGTGATTCCTGCGGGGCATCTTACCTTTGTTTTAACTTGCTCGTACATGTCCATGTCCATCCGCACCTAGACTTCCAGAACTCCTCGTTGCCTAAGTGTGCAACATATCAGATCTCGTGGTTGTCTGTCGAATGCCTTTTCAAAATCAACCAATACAATATGCAAATCTCTTGAGGAATCCCGATATTTTACCATTCTGATTCTTATACTCTGATAGCATCTGTGGTTGATTTACCCGAAACAAACCCGCACTGGTCGTCAGACAGCCGTATTCTTTTTCGTAGGCGGCCATACAATATCCGCTCAACGATCTTCATGGTGTATAACATCAGCTTGATCGAACGGTAGCTGTCGCAATTTCGTGTATCACCCTTCCCCTTGTAGATTGGAAGAAGGTAACTTTCCCTCCACTAGGCATTTGGTCGCCGCAGATAAGTTTGTTTTCTATTTTCGCAAAAAAGAATTTTGTTGATATTTTTCATTTTTTTTTTTATGATGAAGCTTCTACAAAGTTTTAACATTTTTAGAACCAACATTTAAAAACAAAAAATATTTTTTTATTTTTAAAAACATTTCTATTTTTTTTTTATTATGTTCTTAAATAACTGTAAGTACTAAAAGATAGGGGGTAAGATTTAACAATAATTGAAATAAAAGTTTTTATAATAATATTCTAAAATTTTAAAAATACAAGCTTCTATCTACAAAAACAACGAATAAAATAAATTATTAGTCTTCTAAAGGACAGGTTTTATAATCCATATCAATACCTTACATTTTCAATGCCAAGGCGTTTTATAGCCTTAAACCATTTGTTTTTCCACTTCAAAACAACTAAATGAAACAATAAATACAAGCAATAAGATCCAGACCATTAAAAGTTAAAATGATTATTATTCATTATTTTCCGAAAAAAATCGATTTTGAAATAGTAAGTATACGCCACAGTGACCCTTTTCAAGTTAATTTTGCTCTAACTTCAGCTTGAAGCATGGCAGGAAAATTTGGATTACATTTAGGTCTTAAAAAATGTGAACAAGTTGCATGCTTGTTTTGTGTTTTCAAATAAACAGCACTATTTTGTACATTTCTGCACCTACATGTGCACAATATTAATATATACAGAGAAGCTGCAATTTTGGCAAAACATTTTATGGCAGTTCTGTTGCACTTCTTGTAAAAGTTGACTTAACTGCTCACCAGACGAAAAATAAAAACTTGAGTAACGTGGGTCATATAATGAAGTAGGTATAAATGTATCTAGCTATAACTTTTTCTGACTTTATATAACATTACAGCTCGTTTGACCTATTAAATTGAATGGAAATTCTCTCAGTTGGATTATTTCCTAAGCATTGCACTTAAAGCCGCTTCGCTCTAAAGAAATCTATTGTCACTAGGGGTACTTGTTGAGGACGATGACGATACGCATGAGATATACTGTAAAAGTTTGCGCATTTAGACTTCCTCATTTCTCGTTGTGTGTTGTCGTCGTGTAAAATGAAAGGCGTATAAGGCAGCAACGCTAAAACAAACAATAACAGTATAGCAGCTTGAGGCTGTAAGAATTGCTGCGAGCTAGAGGACGGGGTTGGATTTATTTTAATTGCTCGCTTAAGTGGATGAAAATGAACGCCAGAACTGTTTGGTGATGTAGCAGGATAAGGAATGAGTGTGAAACCAACGGGGCACGAGGAAAGGCAAATTATGTGTAGGTATGTAGTGTATTTAAATTCAAGACCCTGTGTTGCCTCAATTTGAACACAGGTTAAGGATAACCACCGACGTGCCGTTTTCCAGCTACCATTCTCAATTGGAGTTCTTGTAAATTTATGCAATTGTATATGTGTGTATGGGTACATATACATATCTCAATAAAGGCTTCAATATTTGGAATGAAGCAAAATGTTGTTGCCGACAACATGCCAGAATGAAGAGATGCTAATTGTATTTTACTTTGAAATTAAATTAACTTTGCATGGAACTCCCCGGCATAAGCAAGCGGTCCATGCAAATGACTCCACAGGATCAAGAGGTGAAGTGTATTTAATTATTCTTCTTTGTCAGTGGATTATTATAATATAACGACATTTATTTTTTGTATCCCAGCGTACGTTTCAAATTTGTTCGTTAATTGGATTTGGCTGTGGATTAAAGAAGTTAACAAAAAAAAAAAAATCTTTAAAGCTTAAAGAATGGAATAGAACGGTAGCTATGGAAAAGAATTTTTTGTTTACCAAAAAATGAATACGAATACCTTTGAAGGTTGCATCGTGGCGTGTATTTATTATATTATTAAACAGCGAAAATAAAATAAATTTCCCTTTCTTATAATTTCTTTTTTTTTTAACCTTATTAGGCTTTTGATTGCGTTGAATAATATTGTACTTGAATTTTGTTTGAAAAGCAGATAGAAAAGTATGAGTATTTGTAGTTAAAAATAACAAATATTTTAATCGTGTTTTTTTTTATTACTATGAGGTAGGTACATATATGTACGTGATGGTTTAGATAGGCTGGAATATTTGAGCGTGGCAAGAATGACAGCATAGTTTTAAATTACTTTCTTTACCTTCAGGGCTCGCGTACCTTGTTTGTGGGGACTTCAAAGTAAATTTTCTTTCTATATCTGGAGTAAATAGAATTATTAAAATACCTCCGGGTCTTGAAGATGAAAGACACGAATTATCAAATTATGTTGTAACAGTAAGATAATTTTAGAAGCTGTTAAAAAAGCTGTCAATGTAATCAAAATTATGTTGTAGGTAGTAAAATATGTTTAGTAAAATATACATGTGTATTGTGTACCTATGTGTATTTAGCTAAAAAGAGTATATTTAGATTAGCAACAGATACAAGTTAGTGTCTTCGCTTTGCGCATCTCTGTTCTGAATAAATTTTGCGCTCAAAATAAATGACAGGGTAGGGGTTATTTTTGAAAAGTTTTAATTCATTTTGCTTCCTCCCCTAAAAGTTATCATAGTAATTAAAAACAAAAAAGAATTGATTTTGTGCTTCAAACAAATATATGTAGGTGTTGCCATTGGCTTTATGCAATAACGCCCAAGGCAAAAGCGCCCAAATCGATTTGGAATTATCGCCCAAGAAAATTCTGAAGAAATTGTTTTTGTATTTTTGTTTTCAGTTTTGGTCGTTTTTTTCGGTTTTTTATCTAGATGAAACAATGCCCAAAATTTTAAGTTGAAATAGACAAATTTGAAAAAAGTCCTAAAAAATGGAAATATTGCCAAAAACAATTTAATACAAAACAACGAAGTTAGACCCAAAAGCAAGGAAATGTCGCCCAAAAAAAGGGTATGGTCAGTCGCCAGGCAGGCGCCTATGTTATCAGTTGGTGTGCTCTCAGTTTATTTGTGATAAATAGTACGTTGGGTGACCAGCTTCGTGACGGTTTCAAGTATTTTAACTCCCTTTTTGGGACCTCTGTACCGCTCACGCTAAGGGTATGCTCAGTCGGACAGAGTAGCCAAAAAGGGAGTTAAAATCCTTGAACCCAAGGTAGGTACTGTTTATTACAAACAAACTGAAAGCACACCATTTGACAACTAAGGCGCATGCCTGGCGACTGAGCATATCCCAGGCAGAGCGACGGAGTCGCGTGAGCGGGACAGAGGATCCAAAAAGGGAGTTAAAATCCTTGTACCTACGAAGCGGGCCACCTTAGATACTCTTGATAAAGAAAACTATTGACAATAAAATCCTTTGAAATTTTGTTTGGAAAAATCGACCAAAATTTATGAAAGAACCCCCAAATGTTACAAAAACAATTTATATGTTCAATTTTTGTGCGATATTTCCATTTTATGATTGGGGTCAAGAAAATGTTCATTTTTTTATTTATTTTTGGGCGGTAAATTTTTTGTGGGTGATAATTCCAAATTGATTTGGGAGCTTTTGCCTTGGACTTTATTGCCTAACGCCGCCGGCCGTAGACATTTTTTAAAAACATTTTTCTTGTATTTAAACGTTTTCTAAGTTAAAAGAACTTTCCACCTTAAAGGGAGAAATAAGAATCCTTCTACAATGTTAGTTCATCGATTTCGTTTATCGTTTCCGTTTTCTGCTTGTTCCTTTTTTTTCAACGTTGAGATCCACCCATTTGATTGCCACCTGGGAAAAGAGGGTATTAGATTTTTCCGCAAATTTAAGTTAAAACAATTTTTTTCATAAAATTGAAAATATTTGTTGTTGAGTTCTTGACCAATTTGTTAAATTATTATAGTTGTTTGAGATTTAAAAATGCATCTCTTTCGGCTGTTTTGGTCGTAATGATATGTTAATGAAACAATTTCATTTCCTTTCCCGACGTTTCGACGGTGGTTGCCATCTTCTTCAGGGGATCTTTTATTTACAAAAATAAATTGAATTTATTATACACATGAGAACATTTTTAAATTTCATTTTTAAATCTCAAACAACTATAAAAAAAAAAAATTGAAAATAGAAAAGTCATTGTTACATTCAATCGAATAAGAATAATTACCCTTCAAAATTATATTTTTCTTTAAAATGTTCATCTATTTTAATTAAAACTTTTGTATTTTCAATAAAACGGACAAATGTGACTGAACATACATTTTAGTAAATTCAAATTTGAACTAAATGGTAGCGAGATTGTTTTTGTGAATCTTATTGTTTTTAGCATGTAGCGGAAAACATGTAACGATGATGGCGTCGCGGGCAAAGTGGGGTTAAACGACCAAAAAAAAAGACTTTTATAATCACACTGAATCCACCTGATTCCCACATTAAAAGAACAAAATATTTGTCCTTCCCAAAATGTGAGGGTTGGCAAAATTTGGTAACATTTCAATTGACTATGTGTCTTTTAAGTCTTAAAATGACGTGTATTCCATACAAAATATTTCATTTAAAAGCCAGTTAAATGTTTATGAAATTGGCCATTAATAAGTTTATTGAACGTTAATGGTAACTAAGAGTAGGGGTGTGAAAATAAAATCAGAACACAATTGAGAAGACTTTTCCATTATTTGCTGCTTATTTTTAACCTCATACAAGATGCATTTTTTTAGCGTTCATCCTTATAAATATGTATTATGTATGGCTGTATTATAAGTCTTGTTTTTGTCCTGGTAGTACCCTTCAAGACCGGGCACCCTTAAATTTGATTATCACCCATGAAGTTGTGTATCAGTTTTTCACTTTCATTATAACGTCTCTATCATTATTTTAAAATAAGCCTTAATGCTACTATAACTTGAATTTCTAAACTGGATAGTTATTAAGAAGACTCTACAGCTTTCTGAATAAATAACTGCAAATTCCAAACTCCGATGTTCTCCCTCATCTTCCATGCAAACATATTCCCATACATTCCTTCGAATATCTTCAAAAAAAAAAGAAAAGAAAACCTCCCAGAGCCCTCTTTAAGTTTATTTACAACGTAAACGAGCCTGCAAATCTATTGGGGCGCTTTAACCCACATCGGCAACCCTGCCAGCATTTAACCTATTCTCCAATTGTTTTAAGTGCACTCATTGTTGTGTATTGTTTACATAGCAAGTTCAATTCTTATTTAGTGTTTCATATTATCTCGTGCACCAGGAAGGCAATACCAGGCGTCCCATCTCCTGTAGCCTAGCATTCTCTTATAGTGTAGCAGTTTCCGTACAAAAAATAGATGAAATAGAACATACAAAAAAAAATAGAACGAACAATATGCGGGTGGAATATTCTGGTATGTATATCTTTTGGTAGGGAAGCAAGAGGCTAGCATCAGTATCATCATTTTGTGTGGATAGAAGTACCTTGGGGGCATAAAGTCGCAGCCTGATTATAAATGCAAGTGCATTTTCAGTAAGTCCTTTCGAGTTTTACCCAGAAACAGAGGACCAAGCAAAGCAACGAGTATAACCTAAGGGGGCAAAAGTGAATTCATTGTCAGCAGAGAAATCTTCGTCATGGTTTGTTGGTTATACTGCAGAGTTAGTTGCGTTTAAAATCAGTCCAGTAAAACGTTTTAATTTGTCTCGTTGAAAATCCAGCTACCAGATATACAATACATAGAAGTGGCGTGGGTGTTGGTTTTTTGAGTTTTTAATGAATCAAGAATAATAAGAATTTTTGTAGGTTTTTTTTTTGTGTTTTTGGATTTGAGCTACATTTATGAGAAGAGAGAAGTTTTGCAGTTTAGTTTTTGTAATGTTTCGTTTAACAAAAAAATATATAGTTGGACAGAAAAAAAGAAGTTGAAAGTTAATTCATTTAAAAGTTTATTATATTTTTTTTAAAGAGAGGAATCATATTTTAAAAGGAAGGAAGTTCGAGTTTTTTTTTATGAGTAACTTAGACGAGAAATCCGTTCATTCTAAGATACTTTAAACTGTTAAAAGTTTCATTCGAAAATATTTTTCTTTGTGAAGAATTTAAGCAAATTTCTAAGAATTTATCTTAATTTAAGCGTAAAATTTATTTTAATTGGTATTTTGGTTGGGACTTGTTTTATTTCATTGATGTTGGGCATAACAGAGAGAATGTTCAAACAATCTTTGTCTTCCAAATTAGTTTGTGAGAGAAATGTGGCCGAACATAATAAAGCAAAATAACGATAATATGGCCTTAACTAATTCTGAAAGTGGAAATAATATCAAATTTTAAGTATGTTTTTTTTTGCTTAAGAAAACGAAAAAGAATCAATTTTTTTGTTGATGTTGTTTGTTGTTTTATGTTTTTCGTTTCTGCACAAATGCAATGTTTTTCGTTGTAGCGTTTTTTCTCGTAATTCCCAAGAAAAAATTTGGCCTATCTCAGTTTTGGTAGGCCTTTCCAGGTTTGTGATCAAATAATCCGCCTAATCCACAATAGAGCTCAGGTGGTTGGTTCTATTTTGGAAAAGGAGTATTTCTTCTAATTATAACATATAACATAATTATGGATATTTATCCATGTGATCAGGAACCCAAAAGAGTGTCACATTATTTTTCTTTAAAAAATAAGAAGAATTAAAAAAAAAAAAAAAAATTGAGTTTAGTTGCCACATGGTTAACAAATGTGTTGTCTTCTTGAAATGAGGCTACTTTTAGAACTTTGGGCTATGAGTGTTAGAACTGTATTCAATTGTGGAACTGCGTGGACAAATGTATTTTGCACTTAAAACCTTAAGTTAACTCAACTCCAAGATGCGTTTCCCCCGGGTACTACAGTTGGTTAATCAGTTAGCTGTTTTGTCGATGTTAACCGGCTCCAGCTAGACAACGGCGTATACAGGGGGGGTCACGGGGACATGCGAGAAATCAAGACCATTTTGTTGATCTGAAATAATTATTTAGTAACCACATAGAAAAAAAAGCAAATTGGTTACCTAGAAAGCTAATAGGATTTTCGATTGGTAAATTTAGAATTCAATAGAGAATTTGAATGTTGGTAGCTCACAATTCAATAAGAAAGTTAATTTTCATGGCAATGGAATACCTACATTATTTTGCATTCAATCGATGATACTTAGATTTTCTTCCTCGTACCTCAAATTTAACATAACAACAAACTTCTCATATGATAATACATTCAAATCTTAGAATATATGCATAGGTAAGTTTCCATTTTGAGATGACAGGCAAGCCCTGTTAAACCAAACAGAAATCAAAGCCCGGAGTGGTTTCCAAATTTTCACTCAGTAATGTAAAAACTAATACGATTTTGAAAAAAAGAATATTTTTTATTTCTGAAAATAAAATCTTAAAACACTATTTTTGTTTTCAAAACTCAATGCTCTTATTAAGTTTTAGTTAAACACTGAAAATCGCATGGTTCTAGGACTTTGACTTTTCAAGATATTAAAAAATAAAGAAACCAGCATCTTAGCATAAACAAGAAAAAAAAAGGTTGATGATAATAAACTGGTTGCTGAAATGATCATTTAGCCGGATTCTTCTTAGTTCATTTATTTTTTAATATCTTGAAAAGTCCTTGAACCATGCGGTTTTCAGTGTTTAACTAAAACTTAATAAGAGCATTGAGTTTTGAAAACAAAAATAGTACTTAACAACGTAAATTTTTTTTTTTGAAAACTGGCCTTCATGTCTAAACGGGGGGAAAAAAGACCCCCACTCCTGTACGATTTTGTTCTTGTCTAAGTCCAACCTACCTAGCCTTTTGTGACACCTTATGCAATTCACCCTGTAAAAGCACGAGCTGTTATTATATTAAAAAATTGGAATGTGGAATAAATCTGTCATGCCTTAAGAAAATTTATATCTTTAAAACTAGACGCTATAAATAAAAAATTGAAAAACGCTTTTATTAGTTAAAATCAGGAGTATAAATTAAAAATACCTTTTTATGCTTTATCGTGCGGAAATTTGAGTAAATTGGTCTTCTTAAACCATGTGAATGTGAAAAATCTTATCCAAAGTCTACGTTTCTGTGTATATCTCCGAATCATATTATTCAATTGAGACAAATTATAAACAAAAATGTTTGTCAGAATATAGAGAATAATTTCTTTTATGACAATTTTCATGATAACTCTGACCGTTTACCTAAAAAACACGTTCTTCCGTCTCGCGCTCCCTCAATTGAGCGCGCGCCCTCCCTACTAAGAAACAATTGGCAATATCTTGAGCAATTATCAACCGATTAACGTGAATAAAAAACAAATTTCTTCGTTTGAAAAAAAGGAACAACATTTACTCGGAAAATTTTTTCCTAACATTAATAACTTTTATTGCATTAAAAAAATGCATCAAAATTCGTTAATAACAATGACTTCGCACCGGTTTTTGCAAAAACTAACTCCGGATTCGGATTCCCCACCCCCGAAAACATAAAAAACACCCTGAAACTGAGGTGACATTGAAGTGCCTACGGGAAGGGGGTATAGTTCCTAGACTAAAAGAACACATACAGAAATTGTTTTGTTTGATTTCTGTATGACAGAGTAAATTATTTTTAAAAGCAAAAAAGCAAAATGTGATAACTTTCGATTTATAGTTATTCTTAACAAAAAAATGTTAAAGTTAATGAAAAAAGACATAAATCTATATATATAAAAGAGAAATGTCGTCCGTGTGTGCGCGCATAATTCGAGAACGATTTTCACGATTTTAGGCTTGATAAATTCGTATTGAGGACATAGTACACTGTAGAAAAATCCCGAAAATTTTTAGGAAAATTGGAAATCTCTTTTTAATGCATATCTCGAGAACAGTGTCTTCGATTTTCACGATTAAGGGCTTGATGGATTTGTATTGGCTCAACAAAGGACATAGGACACTGGAGGAAAATCCCGGAAAATTTCCAGGAAAATTAGAAAACAGGGAACATCCAGTTTTGAATGCATAACTCGAGAACGATTACTTTGATTTTGACTATTTAGGGCTTGCTAAATTTGTATTGGCCCTGAGATATTGCTTTATTGCAATACGTGGAGAAATTGCAATTGAAAACAAACATGCGAGTCGCTTTACGAAATAATCCGTTCGCTGCAGATTTCTCCAGTCAATTTATTGGCAATGGGCAACGGCGTGATACCAGTAGACTTAGTCACCGCCCTTATGGAATTTCCACCGAATTTTTGTTACTTTACAAACTTTACCGGAAGAGCTCATCGCGAATGTTTTTCCGAACTACACTCAAAATTATGTTAACCATGATTGGCTGAGTTCACGCACGATTTTGGTTGCGAAAAACAAGAATGTCGATCATTTGAATTTCGTCATTCAAAATCAAATCGTCGGTGAGTTAATTTATTCAAATCCGTGGACTTCGTGATGGATGAAAACGAAGCCACCAACTATCCCACGGAATTTTTGAATTCTTTGGATGTTCCGGGCTTTTCACCACACAATTTAAAATTGAAATTCGGGCTCAGTTATAATTTAGCTGCGCAACCTCAATGCACCAAAACTTTGTAACGGAACGCGTTTGATTGTGGAGTGCATCAAATCAAATCTTATATTCAAGCCACGATTTTGAGGGAAAAATTCGAAGGCGAAGATATTTTCATTCCACGGATTCCGCTTATTCCAAACGATTTGCCATTCGTATTTAAACGTCTTCAATTTCCAGTGCGTCTCGCTTTTGCTATGACAATTGACAATCAATAAGTCGTAAGGACAATCGCCGGATGTTTGTGGTATCAATCTTGAATTCCCATGTTTCTAACATGGTCAGTTGTATGTGGCGTGCACACGTATCGGCAAACCTACCGAGTTCATTCCTGAATACAAAACGAAAAATATTTTTTACCATTAAAGCTCTTCAGTAAAGAACCGGAAGGTTGTCCGACACGCCAATCATTTTTGTTTCATTGAAACACATCGACATTGTTTATTTATAAAGAAAGAAAAAACATAAACAATAGAAGTTATATTGTTTTTGCTTTTATTTTAGTGGACTGTATTGAATGAAATTCAATAAAAAGTATTTAAGCGACCTTTAGTCCAATGCGTTTCGGTCCTAATAACAATTACAGTGGACCTCATCAGTTAGAGCTGAAATTGTTACCTTTCTAAGACGCAACATTTTATTCGATGGCTACCGACGTTTATAAAATTTACAGCATAAACACACTGCAAATTATATTTTTCTAGGGGAACATGGTTACATTCAGACACTTAGATATAGATATAGATATTATGCCCGTTGTTAATTTAGTTATTTTATTGTATTTAATAAAACTTTAGAATAAAGAATTTCAATTGACCGAATTATCGGAATTATTATTTTCTGTACACAAATGAATTTAGGCGAAACGAATTTCACCGGGTCAGCTAGTATACATATAAAACTATGATGAAAACCTATTATGAAAGGATTTTGTTTGCACTTATTTAACATTTACGATCGAACAATAATGTTATTGATTGGGAGGTGGATTACTTTTACAAAGTAATCTATGAATCCCATAATTCAAATGCCAATAGCTATGGTAAAGGCGATTTTTTGGAAATCCTTGCGGTGAACCGTTTGACCAGTCGGATGGAATCCTTGACTAAAACGCGACTAGGCTCACAGGATTTAACAATTTTGTCCATTATTTTTATCAGAAAGGCTTACTGGTAAGTAAGATAAAAAGATTAGGTATATTTGATGTACATTGGTATATTTATTTTGGAAGGTGCCTTTTACTTTGCCATCATGGCAGTCTTTGAGACATACATTTTTTTTTCAAACCTGTAGTATATAAAAATCACTCGTTAACTTTTTTCACAACTTTCTTGAAAAGCAACGAAAACGAATCTTTTTATTCAATTAAAATACGAATTTATAATGTATCATAGTCGTGCCACTATCGTAAAAAAGGGCAATTTACCCGAGTGGTCATTTTTGAAAATCAGAACTATTGTTTTCATTTTCAGTAGAGAATGCTTATAATTAACTATTTACTTAAATTTTAGAAACAGAAAACATTGCTCAGTAATAAAATTTCACTAAGTTTTCCTGCAACTTTAATTTTAATTAGAACTAGCTGAAATAAAAACTTTGATAGGGATAAAATTAATTCTGTATACAATTCAAAACAAATGATCAGTATTTTGACAGCTAAAGTGAGTTGTTTTGTTCAGGCAACTTTCACACAGGGAAACCAGTTGCTGGAGATTTTGTTGACGTTTTCCTTTAATTGCCTTGCACCTTTAACACAAAGAAACAAAATTGCCAGAGATTTTTGTTGTTTCCATATAAAGTATATTGGCTGAACGCACATTACAGACAGTGTGAGAAGGAATGTGATAAAAATCTCCTCAAACGTTCACCGGGAGATTTTTTCATTCCCCTTACTTTTTTCCCTGCCTGCCAACAAACTCCAGTTGCCGGCAACTCAATTTCCTTGTGTGAAAGCGTTCTATGCTGTTGCTGAGGCCCTCCGAAACAAAAAATTTAACATTCAGGGAAAAAAACGAAGAGCGCGTTCACTGGTCCAGCTAATAAAGGTTTGTTCGACTGAGTTGTTTATTTTACTTTTCCTTGGAACCAAAATTGAGATAACTTTGCAAAAACCAAAAAAGTGTTTTCGTCTCAAATTTGTTGATTTGTTTGTACTTGGCGTAGTGAAAATGTAGTATTACATTCGCTGACTTTTGATTCTTGACTGTTTTTGAAATTAAATGAGTTAAGGTAAGATATCGATATCTTTTTCCAGGATGTGAACGATTTTAAATTATTTTAACTCATTTTTAACAAAGGTAATGTATTATAGTAAATGTGTTATAGTATAGTTAATTAAGACTTGTCCCCTTTTCTTTTATATATGCACAGTAAAATATGAAGAAAAAAATATAAGGCACTTGACTTTTTATAAATATAAGTTTGTGTTATTTTTGTTTTGGCATGACCACCCCCAAGAAGTAAAGCTGTATACGCCCCTGCAGCTAACACTCTTTTCCCATTGATATTTATTTATACAGCCCTATTCTGCTAAACGACGCACTATGGGACCAAATGCTCAAAACCATCTCAAAAATCCATAACTTCTTTGTTTATCAATATTTTTTTTTGAAATTTTGCACACGTGTACTTGAATAACTAAGAATTGAAATTAAAAAAAAAATGAATTTGAAATATATTATTTTCTTTGGTTTAAATAATACCGATTTTGATGAAATTTTTACAGTCTACTTCTCTTACCAATAAAAATATTTAAAGGCACTTTTTATAACTGCCACGCCCATTTGTTTGAAATATCATTATTTTACATGTCTAGGAAGTCAAACAAAATTAACTGAGCTTTTTTTAAAAGTTGGCATGAGATTTGTAATTTTTCCGCTCACTTCTCAGCCGCTTTCTACTCCCTTTTTATGTGTTTCTGAACTTTTTCTTATTCAACGTCCTTTAAAAGAACAAATTTTGTTTTTAAGCATTATAGTCCAAGTCCTTATTGGAAAGAAAATTCCTTAATCAAATGGACTGCATTTTTGAAAGGTCAGTTTCAATGTAGATACCTAAAGCCTTTTCCTTCGTTTAGGACAATACACCATCTGACTTCCGTAAAAGATTTTGAAGCAGATTTTTGTTTGCATCTTTTTGCATAATTCTAAGGAAAGTTATAAACGCAGCTTCATCATCATACTCCATTCCACGTTCCTGAATGTTTTTCCATTTTCGTGTATTCTCAGAGCATTCTTCATAAGGTTTTGAGGGCCTACCACGTTCTCCAGATATATTTTTACATGTAGAGATCAAGGAGCTACATGAATCCAGTATAAATCTGAAGTCATCATTTAGCCAGAATAGGTTCTCACTCTCAAAGGGATCAAAGGGAACTTTTTATTACTATCACCCCTATTGCGATTTGCGATTGTTGATTGATAGTTGATAAATATTGAAATTCGATAATAAACCACCCAACCGAAAAAAGTTTTGGTCATTGGGAATAATGCAGACCGTTGTGAATTATTAAAAATGAATAGTTGATCACATTTTCAGTAAATTGAGTTTAAAAATCCAAACTATAATTATTTATCAACTATCAATCAACAATCGCAAACCGTAATAGGGGTGTACAGTATATCAACGTCGGATTCCGTTAAATTAAAATGTTTCATTAAATAATCAACCATTTCACAATATTATTTACTGTCTATAATTAATTTACACAGGTTGCGTCCATTACAAATGAACTCTTTCATTTTCAGATCAAGTGCTTAAATAAGAATAAAAGTTCAATAGCCATTACATTATGAATCCTGCCTCTTTTCGCCTACTTTTGTTTGTTGCTTTTGATCTTGTTGAGTCAGTTTCCATGTTTTATGCAGCTCTCTTCTTTTGTTAACAGTTAAATTTGAATACAGTTCATATCTAGTTCAATAATATTATTTTCGATGTTAATTTGTAGATAAGCAGATTGTCTTCCTCTCTGTTTTATTATGTGACTAACACATATTGTTAGAGTGGCCCTAACAAATGAAATTTGTAAATTTTGATCAACTACCTCTAAAAGCTTTGTAAATAGTCTTAAAAATAATGATGCATTTTTGTTTAATATTGATATGATCCCTAAGATGATGAAAATTTTAAATGGGAAATTATTTTTTTTTTATATCAATCTTTGAATTTTTATAACTTTGGTAATAACCGACGAAAAAATTTAAAATTTGGCACCATGTATAGGTGTGTAAGAAATTATATTTTAAAATTTTTTAAACAGTTATATTTGTTTATTCTAGACATACAACATTTTTTTTACAATTTTGATTTAGAAGTAAGAAAACAATGGTCTTAGAATTTTTCAAATACACAGTTTTTTATATCTTAAAAGTGACTATAGTTGTGTCAAATTTTAATTTTTTTCAGTCGATATTACCAAAGTTATAAAAATTCGAAGTTAAATTTTAAAGACTTATTTTTTTTTTTCTCATGATACGTTTCTGCTTCTAAGACATAAAAGCGCAAATATGCGCAAAATTTTATTTCCTTAATTCACAATATTTTTAGAATACAAAACAAGCAATATCTTTGCGGAGGCAGCAGAGGCAACAGAGAAAACTTCAATTGAAAACAAAACGAAATAAAATATAACGCATTTTACTGATAAGTTTTTATTATTTTACAGTTACGTTAAGTTGTAACACAAGTAAAGGTTTGTAAAGAAAAAGAATTGGGCTTTTCAAAAATATATAACATTAATTAAGTCTGTTCAGAAACTTACGAAATAATTGACTTCAAACATTCAATTCTTATAATTAAAAATTATACAAAATATCGAACTGTCACCTTTAAGGTTTATTTTAGGTACTTATAAAAACACAGGATCAAAAAATAAGTATTGTGTCGTAAAGAACCACTTTTCTAATATATAAATCCATCATTAGGTTTTTGAAATTACGAAATTCGTCAAAATCATTATCGAAGGGAAACATTCCCCATCGGCTGTACAGTTCGACATTCCCATAAGCCAGTGAATCGATCACTCCTATACAAAACATTCACTTTGACACCCGCAATTAATTTGTTGCGTTTGTCGTAATGTAGAGACCATTATTAATAAAAAATGCTTTACGATGATGGAGAAGTCCATCGATATTGTTATGTGTTGCTGTACTTCCACTCTACAACAAGCTAGAGACTAAACGGGTAGATCGATTTGCTTCAAATTCGGTAAAGCATTTAATATGATTCTTTTAGAGGAGAAACTGGTTTTGTTTAAGCCCATCTGGGTATTTTTCGTGTTTATTTCAATAATTTGTTAACAAATTTTGCAACAAATTTACTTAACACTTTCGGGTTATTTTCACTTATAAAGTAACACAGTTTTGCACAGAGAGAGAGAGAACAAGAATTTTTTTAAAAAATAGATACAAAATGCTTTTTTTTAACTATTCACGTTTTTTGCGCTTTATTAAGACAAGAAAATTGCATTTACAGTGCAAAATATGCATTTATAACCAAAAATGATTGAAATATTTAGTTTAGCAGAATATAGACGACGAGCGAACGTGAACCGATGAAGTGAATCGAACGTTCGATCCCCTGTTTAGCAGAATAGGGCTGATAGTCTTTTGATATGGTATAAGTGAATTAGGTATTTTTTTTTCATCAAAGGCTTATTATATTTGAAAGGTTTTTTTAAATATTTAATATGTCCTGAAAATATAGTCATCCATACATAAAAAGGACAATAATTTTCTCAGGTATTCGTAAGACCATTACTTTGGTATAAATTAATCTAGCAATACAAAATCTCTACATACATTGATTGTGCCAATATAAATTTCACAGATCTGAGGAGACGAAATGGCTCCCATTTTCCCCTAAAAAACACTCGTTCGCCTAGATATTATTAAAGGCACAATTTATTCCTCGAACTCACCTACAAAATGATGTAAAAATTTCGTTTCATTTCATCAGTTTTCGTTTCAGTAATTTAAACCTTGAAATCATTGAAAAACAGAGGCAATATTCAGAATATTTCTAAATTACTCCGAATATTATAGCTAAAAATCTCATTTTTAAATAAAACTTTTATTTTTAATAATAATTTTTGAAAAATTAATAAAAAAAACTAAAACTTTTGGAGAAAAATAATTAAAAAATAGGATGTTACTACTATTCTCGTTTGCAATGTTCAATGCTTGTATCAATTTCTATAGTCAAACACTAAACATTTTCCCCCTTATTTATAAAGCAGAAATAATTATTTCAGCTCCCGTGTTTAGGAAAACTACACGATGGAATAAGAATTTCCTGGACTCAAACCAAAGGCATTTGCTTAGTGCTGTATTTGAGCCCGGAACATTTTTATTCCATGATGTAGTTTTCCTAAACATGGGAGCTGAAATGACTAATTTTTCTTTATAAATAAGGGGGTTTATGTTTCTATGTAAGACTTTACTTTTGAAAATGTTTAAAAACTAAAGAAACTTACTACTTCATAAAAAATATTATCAGGTTATTTGTTTTCTGTATGGTTCTTATGAAAATGTTGGTTTCTTTAAAATCAAATATTTTATTTAAAGAACCCCTCCCATACCTAGTATTTGTTTCTGGTTTCGAGCCAACCTTTAAGCTCTTTAGCCTTTTTGTCACACCTTATCCAAAACACCCTGCTGTTACAATTATATTTCATACGTATATTTATATTAACCTTATTCGCAACAAAATTATTTATTAATTACTTGCTATTCAACAAATTTATTATAATTTTAAAATTTAAAGTGCAAAGTAAATTAGAACAATCAAATTGTTGAAAATAGCCTTGACCGCGTTTACAAAAGTTTATGAGATTAAATATCCCTGCTTAAACTATGTCGGTCCTTAAAAAATCCCCTTTTTTTAAAATCTCAAGTAGGACAACTAATTAAACTTCCCTTGGCCTATACCCATAGTCATAGTACACAAAAATAAAGCATGCTATTCCTATGACCGTAAATTGTTGACCAACTGCCCTATTACTCACTATATACATACATAAACCTACCCCAATTAAATACTCATTTCCATCAGTCATCCGGTTTCAAATTAGGCTACACTTATTTAATTTCTAGTTAGAACGAGTGTTGCTACTTGAATATTAATTTTCCTTTTTAACTCAAGGTCTCCATTTAATTTTATGATTGTACCCATTCGCCAACCTCTATTATAGCGTTTAGGGAAGGATTATAAAACAAATAAAATATTTTCCAAGAAATTTCAGTTTTGTTTTTGTTTATTCGGAAAAGAGAGACAGTGTATAATACACAAGAGGGAGAAAAAACTGAAGAAGAAACTAAAGTCAGTTGGAGAGGAGTATATATGTATAGGTTTCATGGGAGGTAAGAACAGAAGACCATCAAGGTCATCAGCATCACTCAAAGTAGAAGATTCTTAGAAATTAGCTGAAAATAATTATTTTTTATGTCAGATATTAATGAATGTAAAATAAATATTTGTCATGAAAAGGGGAAGAAAGAAAAATGCCAGAGATAAATTTTAAAACATTTAATACCATACCCGTTAGTCATAGCCTTAGCCATACATATAAAACAGTCTCCGCACTGCAAATACATATTTCATTCAGGATTTTTGTTTTTTGTGTTTTAAATGGGATGGTCCGGCAAATGGATGTTTTTCCTGGTTCATCATTTCGTCTCTATCTCCGAGCACCTCCATCAAGGGAACTCATCTTGATGCGGTGATGATGATGATGATGGTTGCGGTATCTGTGCGATGGTTAGAGAAAAACAAGCCACAGCGCATATTGCATTAAAATCTAGCTCACGCCTTCATCCACCAACACCCACTCGCCAACTGGCTTTTTCTACACCTTTTCAAGCCAAATACATTTATAATCTTACGCTCAGCATCGTTAAATCCCCCTTTATGTTCTGTGGTCCTTATCTTCGTTTTTTGCATACTCCCTACGAAGCGCCGCTACCTTATGATATGATGCCTCCCTGCGTTTCATCCACCTGAATTACCGCTTTAACTCTTTGTGTTTTCTTTAAAAAAAAAAAACACTTGAAAGGTTTTAAGAAAGATGTGGAAAAGCTGCTTTTCGCTCTTTTGTTCTCTAAGTTACATAGGTTTGAGCAAAGAAGTGCGTTTTCAAAAGAAGTGCTTTGCTTATGTCATAAAGGACGTACCATAAGCTTAAAGAATTAACAACTGCTTTTGTAAAACAAAAAATAAAAAACTTTAGCTTTCTACAAATATTTACTGGTAGACTTTAACTTTAGAATGGTAGTTTTGTAAGAGCGAATGTATGATTAAAGCCACTTAAAACATAAATGAACCTCAATATTTCTGCCGTAAAATTCAAAACTACATCTTAAATATTGAGATGGAAGAAGAAAAAAAAACAGTGTAAGATTCGTAAAATATCCATTAGACGATTCAGAGTAAATTTTGTATTTTGAAAAGGTTGTGCAATTCCTTCCTTACTTATTCGCACAGATTTTTTTTTAATGTACGCAGTTCTGAGTAAAGTAGCGCAATCATTCGGAAAAGCAAATTTTGACGACATTATCGAGCTTTCGGAAATAAAATCTAAAGATTTGATCTATGTTAAACATTTTTAAAATTCCGGATTAGCCGCGTTACAAATAAACATATATTTTTTTTAAGCGAGTGCTATTCAGTACCTACCCCGATTTCTGTTCTCCACACGACGAAATGGTCCTTGGCCGAACCGTCGCGTCGACTACTTCTAAAACGTACTCTCAGTCGGATTCTGTATGATCGTGAGCTTGTCGACTGGCGATTTTGACCGCGGTTAATAAAGTTCATAGTAGTCGGATGATCATTCCATTGGACCAGCGGTTTGCTTCAGTGCCAGCTTCATAGTTTGCCACAGTGTAGATCCTTTGAATGCGCATATAGTGGTCGTCTGGTTGAGTAAATGAACCGCGATGATTGTACAACTCGTCATACCACAACCCTAAATACATTCAAATCTATTCAATCGTATTTTAAATTCAATCCAAATTGGACGATTCCCTGACGACATTCCCTCCTATTTCAATCCTAACCACAGGTTCTAACCAGTTATAGTATTAAAACGGTGCACTTTAGCACTAATTGGGGTACAGGTTTGGCTGATGCCAAGTTTAAAGGAAATCGACCGCTTGAACAAACTAACGGAATTGTAAGTTCAACTTTTCCTGTTTTCAATATCACCGTAATGTAAAGTTTGCGTGCTCGATAATGAAGGAGTCCAAAAACGGGGTTCTTACTGTATATTATAATGTCTGTGAATCTACTGACCGATGGCCCTCCTCCTTTAACGGTGCGCGTATTCCCGTAGTAAGAAATGCTAAAATTTGCCTCTAAACGAATACGATAAAAGTACGTATACGCCCGAGTGTACAATTATATTGAATTTACGGTACTGAGACTCTTGCATCAGTTGAATGGATCATGACCTCTCTTTAAAAGTGAAACACTTCAAAAATATAATAAAATGTATGACTGGATCGCACGAGCAATAACAACTTGAATGCACATTGAAAGTGTATATTAATGGTTCGAAAATTTTTTTATAGTTTCAATAACGTTAACGAGGAAAAATATTCAAAAAAAGTTAAAATAGCACTTTAAAAAAAAATTCAATTAACACTAGTTCAAAATTTAAAAAATTGTTTGTATACGAGTATTATTTAAAAACATGGATTACAAAAGCATGACATTAATTTTTTAGTGGCTTAAATTTTTCAAGCTATTGAAGTTTGAGCTTAATACTAAGTTTCCACCGGGCACTAAACCGAGATTTAGCAAGATTAACACAAATCTCCTTGAAATCTCGAAGATTTACCATACAAATTGTAATCTCCTCAAGTGGATATTTCAAATAAAACTCATTCAAATCTACTTGGAAACATTAGTTTGTCAAAACAAACAAACTTTTTTTCGGAGAATAATAAATTGTGGAATCGACCCTTTTAAACGCCATTTTCGTTTATTGACAGATGGAAACCTAAACAAAAACTATCTATCTCACTTCCACTTCATATCAAAAAAATGAAACACCATTTGAAAGTTTTGCCATAATCCTCTTTTTGATCTTTTGGTGCAGTGGAAACACCAAACAAATCTCATTACCTATGTTAGGTTAGGTTAGGTTGATGGGCTGACGGTAGATCTTGTTCCCGTCACACTTAGATCAATGTTGATCCTTTGTGATACCCCGATGGATTGGACCATCCCTTTAAAATAAATAACCTATGAAATCCTATGGAGTATCGAGCCATGTCGAGGCGTTGATGAAGTTCATTAAGTTTAAAATGTTATCATCTGTTGACTTCGAGATTTCTGCTAAATCGTTGAAGAAGTAGCTACCCAAAAATTGTTTCCTTATGTTGCAGAGTGCATTAGTGAAGGGTGTCCTCCTCTACTTCTTCGTCTCCGCAGCCTCTGCATTTTGTTTTTATGATACCCTAAGAGATTAGATAGATAGATAGATAGATAGATAAATTCTTTATTTCATCAACAAGTTTTACAAAGTTTTCTTAAGAATAAGGACATGGCAATCCTGCCGTCTGCCTGAAGTGACATTTCATAAGAATTATATAAATAAATTTAATAAAAGAAAGTGTTCTAGTTTTATTTAAAGTCGATTTTAAATTATAATAATAATATAAGAAAAATAAATGAAATTACAATTATAAATGATTTAAAACATACCAATTTTAAGTGATTTGAAACACAAAATAAACAATTTTGATAACCTAAAATAAAGAATGAAATTACAATTTTAAATGATTTGAAATATATCACTTTTGCATGTTTTACTATATTAAGTAAAATTTAAAATTTTACAATTTTGATAATCTAAAAACATAGAATGAAGTTACAATTTTAAATGATTTGAAACATACCAATTTTAAGTGATTTGAAACACAAAAGAAAAAAGCAATTTTACAAGTTTTACTACATAAAGTAAGATTTAAGATTTTACAATTTTGATAATCTAAAAGCATAGAACAAAATTACAATTTTAAATGATTTGAAAAATACCAATTTTAAGTGATTTGAAACACAAAAGAAAAAGAGCAATTCTGAATCCTTTGCAACATCAAACTTAAGCTTAAACTGCCATAACTATGTAAAAAAAAAAAGTTATAGGTTTTATTATACGAAACTGTTTCGGTAAGCAAGCGCATGCTGGCAATATTTAAAAAGACAAAGCCACCCGGCTGCACCATTTAAGATTTCGTATAGTTTTGGTAGCGATAGAAAACTTTCTTGGAAATACAACCGCCGGATTTCCTGTAAAATTGGACAGATAGCCAAGAAGTGATTAATATCTTCTATGTCTCGTCTATTACATAAATTACAAAGTTGCGATAGATCGTTACGGTGCGGAATAAAGTTTAAGTTAAGGATTTCAACTCTGGCTCTAAAAATGATACTTATAATTTCTGTAGAAAATTCACTGCGAAAATAGTTTTCATCTGATACAAGTCGGTGATTTAACTGCCTGTATATATTTCTAGATGTAGAAGAAGTTGCCCTGGCAAGGTTTTCGTTGAACATTTTGCTGTCAACTTTGGCAATCAAATCTGCGAACTGGTCTCGCCATTCGTCCAGATTCGACTCTGATAGAGAAAGAACAAAGTCATGGCATAATGCGATTTGGTTCCATTCTTTGAAAGGGGTAGCATTAATTTGGAGTAGTTTTTTCAAAATGGTTTTGTGCAGTCCAGTATTACTTCTTTTCATTATCGTAGTAATAAAGTCCGCATTTGCTTTTAAGCTTTGTATATAAATAGGGGCTATACCTGACTCCACGTATATTGCATAATTAGGAGTCGAATAAGGCAATCGAAATAATCTCTTGAAGAAATGTCTGTGAAGGCTCTCGAAAGCTTCCTGTGGCATGTAACCGAAAACTTGGACTCCGTATGACATGCAGGCATTGACTGTTGCGCTAAATACTCGGTACTTAGACGTTAGGTCAATATTAGGGTTCGAAAAAAACGTCGGCCACATTATATTCAGTGCTAACTTTGCCTCATTACTTTTAACGCTACAATGCTTAGCAAAGCTTAGATTATGAGTCAACCAAACTCCCAAATACTTAAACTCCTGGACCACTTCAATACACTCATTGTTAAGGGACCAGCTTTCTTCTGGTTGTCTCCGCCTTTGTCTTGCCTCAAAAATGACTATTTTCGTTTTTTGAATATTGATCTGAAGACCCCAAGTAAGACAAAATGATTGTAGTCTGTTTATTTGTAATTGAAGTGAACTTGGGTTGTCAGCAAGCATAACTAAATCGTCAGCATATAACAAAACTTTCACTAACATGTTGGCAAAAAGTACTCCACCAGGGAGGAGATCACAAATTTCATCAATAAACAAGGCGAACAGTAATGGGCTTAGGATACAACCCTGTGGAACACCCGCTGTCGTTTCAAACCAATCTGATAAATCACTACCATCCCATACTCTTCCCTTTGACGATGACATAAAACTGGAATACAGCAATAAAAACTTTCGCGATAAGCCCATACAAGAAAGCTTGTAAATTAAAGCTTGTCTATTAACCTTGTCAAATGCCGCTTTAAAATCCACGAAGCACGTGTACAATTTTTTTTTATTTTCAATAAATGTTCTAGCTATACTAGAAAGGCCAAATATATGGTCCATAGTCGAAAAACCAGGCCGGAAACCAGCTTGGAAAATGTTAAGACGACTGTTGTCATCAACCCATTTTATTAGTCTTTCATACAAAATCGAGGAAAAAATTTTTCGAATTGAATTTAAAATAGAAATACCCCTGTAGTTCCCTGCGTTATTTGCATCACCTTTCTTAAATATAGCGAAAATCACAGCCTTGTTGAAACTACTTGGAACAGATGCTTCACAGTATAGTTTGTTAAACAACAACACAAGATAATTTTTTAATTCCACAGTACTATTCTTAAAAAATTCTACAGGTATACCATCTATGCCCGGAGCCTTATTATTTTTCATTTTATGAAGGGTTTTTTCAAGTTCGGAAAAAGAAATTGACATATCCAGTTCACCTAAGAGATTATGTCCTGTGATAATTCCTATCAGAAGATGCAGGGATCTCTTTTTCAGATTCATAATTTTGTCTGTTTTTTTCTTATTCTAGCTGGTCCACAGATTCTTTGTAGTGGTACAAGTTGGAAGTGAGTTCCACCTGTCATTGGTAAGTTCTACTATTTTCTTGTTAATCGCCTGTTTAATGGCACAGGGTGGAATTTTAACACTGGAGTCTGTTAGGCTTGGATCTAACGATGAACCAGACTTTGCCAGTTCATCGGATTTTTCATTATCTTCAATTCCACAGTGTCCAGGGACACAACAGAGTCTGATGTTGTGCTGTGTGGCAAGAACTCTAAGCTCTTCACGACAGCATGAAACCAGTTTGGATTTGATTTCTTTGGCAGAGATGGCCTTGATCGCCGCCTGGCTGTCAATGTAAAAAGTGATATCAGTTCGTGGTATCGCCATCATTAATATTTGCTCGGCACCCTTAATCACTGCCAGAACCTCCGCTTGGAAGACACTGCTGTAGTCGGGGAGTCTATAAGATTTGGCTAAATTGAGGGTTTCTGAGAAGAATCCCGCACCTACACCCGTATCCATCTTCGATCCATCGGTGTATATTTCAAGCACCGATTCATCTGATTGTTGTAAACCAGCATCCCATTCCTCTCTTGTGGGGATGGAGACAGAAAACGGTTTTTCTAAATCTGTACGGGATGTTGTGTAGTCTGTGCATACATACCCCTCCGTAAATTTATCGATAATTTGTGCGTGACTTACCGAGTTCCTTTTCCAGCTATTGTTTCGTATCTCATTACCTAAATCTCGGTTTATTGATTGGTGGAAACGTAGTATAAGAAAAAAATTGTAAATCGTTGAAGCGGTTTTTAAAAAAATTATTTTGTACGCATGAAAATAATTTAAAGTTATCATTCATGTGCAGATAAAAAGGAGAATGGGCATTTTGGTCTACCTATTGCCCACGAATAAGATATATATAGTTGGAAAGCTTAGACATAGTACATCATTTTTTTGTATAGACACAAAGTTGTAAACCATGGGGCTTAGGCAGTATATGTCGACAAAGATTGCAACTAGAGCAAAAGTTAATTGCAATAGCGTTCCATTGAAATTATAGTATTGATCACTTTCGATGAACTGAATAGACCTTAAAATAAAGGAACTTTTATACCAATGACAAATAAAAGCGAATATTATCATGGTTGCTGAATAATTCGCTTAACAATATTGAAATTCTTCTTTTTTTATTCGATTTAGCGAATTGGATGAATGGGAATAATTTGCCGTCTAGTGCCCATAATGGAAATATATGATGTTGGAAAGCTTAGTTCAAGAGCATCATTTTTTAATATGGGCACAGAACTGTAAACTATGGACATGGAGTTTAGGCAGTATATTACAAAATGTAAAACAATTCGTCTTTGTTAATTCCAATTTGCAAAGTGTTTTTCTTATTTTTTGGTCGCTTATTTTAGCCAACTCCTATTGTTTAGGACACAAAAAATACTCGTACGTTGGTACATTCCATAGTCCCTAATCATTTTCATAGGTCTCATTTCTGGGCACTAGGTAGACCAGGTCCCATCTATTTTTGCCCATTCTCCCTTAATTTAAAAAAGTTTATAAAGAAAATCGAATTTTCAAAAAAAAAAAACTTTGAAAGCTCCTGTGTAAACAAATATCGGTTCATCAATCACGTACAAAATTAGACTTGTTCAGATTTCAAAGTTATTTTCAAATGGATAAATCAGTTTTTTGTTTCGGTTTCTTGATTCTTCGTTAAATTTTGTTTTCGAAAGTGAAGCTCACGGAAGTGAAACTGACATTTGTTGAGGAAGAAACAAAAAAGGAGAAAGAGTGAATAATGGCTCAGTTCTGATTGTCATTATTCAGAAAGCTACTTTTTATTGGTTTATGACATCTGCTTCCGACTATTAAGGATTTCCCAAACCCATGTAAATCACTCGTTGAAGACGAAAAAAAACAACAATAACAACAAGTTGTTGAAGCAGTTTCGTTGTCGACAACGAATGATTCGCATTGGTTATACATAAGTTATACTTAAATAATTTATGAAAAGTGGCTTACGTTAGGTTACGTTAGTGGGCTGACAGTTGGTCTTTCTACCTTCACACTTAGATAAGAAGTGGTTTTCCTAAACGTTGAGTAAATTTAGACGTCCGAATTATTCTTTCTTGTATTATTCACAACTTTTATCGGCAACTTAATGCGTTTCGATAGTTACAGAACACGGTCAGTTTTTTTTATTTCTCTGAGATGTATTTATCATGTTTCTGAACACGCCTAATTTATAAAAGTCACAATGACGTTTGGATAATTTTATCAAATCATTTTCCTAAGCAAATTCGTTGGGGAATTTTATCCAATTTGAGTAAATCATTTCCTATATAAAATTTGACAGTTTATTAACCAAATGGTAAACTTACCCAAATGCTTAATTTATCGATTCTGTCGTTGCATGAATACCCTCTATTAAAAGTAGTTCTATGGGAAGTACTTACTGTTAATAAGAATGCAAAATAAAACAGTTTTTTTTTTTTTGTATGGTAGCACTAATTAAAGAACACACACATTTTTTATCAAAATCATTAGAGGCATTTTGAAGAAAAATTAAATTTTTTCAAAAAGGGTTTTAACACTTGAATGGTTCTCAGGTACCGTTATTTTTGGTATTAGGAACATGATTTTTTTCAAGTAGCTACCTATTCTAACAAATGTTAATAAATACTTTTATAACAAGTTTGAAAAGACTAAGGGCCAGTTTTTTTCAAAGTGGGTTAAATTTAGTGTTTGACGTATTTAACGATAATCAACCAAAATCGGATAATTAGCGATATCCATGATTAACAACACAAACATTTTTTTTAATTAAAATTTTTTTGAAGTATTTAAACTTCTTAGAAGCTTTCCTAAACCGAATTTAAAAAAAAAATCTACTGAACCCTTTTTCAGAAAATCAAAACCAAATTTATTGGTTTTACTATAGAAATCTATCAAACACGATTTTTCAAATCGTATTGGAGGCATGTTTGAGTTAGATAATATTTTCCTTTTAGCTAAAAAAATTGTTTGGCAAGTACCGTTATTTTTGGTTTAAAAAAAATTCATACGAAAATATATGGGCATATGTATTAAATTCTTACAGCCGTTTATACTGTAGGCACGTGAACAGATACAGAGGCAAATGACTCACAGACAGAATTGCGAGACCCACTTTTTTCGTCTTCCCTATCAGAGTAATAGCAAACTTGCTCAAATTTATAAGCCAAAAATTGACACGATTAAATTAAATTTATTTTATTTATTTTCTATTAATTTAAATTGAAGACATGGTGGTTAATTGGAGCTAGTGAATTTATTTTGTACATGTTCTAATACGAATGACTACAAATAAACAACAAAAGTGTGCAGTTAATGAAAAAACCGTTGAAGGTATTTTTAAATATTTTTTTAAAGTACCTACATAATATTTTGTGGTGTCAATATTTAAATTTCAACCTATGTATGTATGTATAACTCAATACATAATTGAGGCTGGATGGGGGTTGAACCAATTTTACCCAATATAAGAAAACAAAATCAATAAATAAAATTTTCTCACTTGGTTCTAATAAATTCTCAATGCCAATGTTTTATACCCAACAGGGTGAGTAAAAGGCCCATTAGTAAAAATGAGAAAAAAAAACTTAATCTTCTTCGACGCCTATATGAAGAAAGAACAAAATTGAGGGAGTGTTTTCTGTTTTATTTTTCAATGTGTTTACACATGAATTTATATTTGGCTTTTGTATTATTGCCAATATTATCTTAACTTAAAGCAGCAGGTATACTGTGTCTTTAGTCAAAGGGTATTACTCATCTTCATACGAGTGCTTTAAATCTGAAAAACTATTTACCCTTATTTTGTTGGCAAAATATCTGCTCCAGATATTTAGTCCAGTCATTTGGTAGTTTTGCCGGGAAAGTTTTGGAGTAGTTTTGAAAACTTTTGGGATGCTCTTTCCGAATTTTAATTTTGCCACCTCACACCTTTGCCGCTAACGCCACCATTTTGAAAAAATGGAGACCAAAAACAGTTTGGCGAGAAACTTTCAAAATGGCGGCGTTAGCGGCAAAGGTGCGAGGTGGCAAAATGAAAATTCGGAAGGAGCATCCCAAAATCTATAAAAATGAAAAGTTTCCAAAACTGCTTCAAAACTTTCCAGTAAAAAAAAATAGGTTCAAAATATTTTCCCTCAAGTTCGTCATTTAAGTGTAAATGGCTAAAAACCAGTATTTTTGAGTTTTTGTGATTTCTTGAAATAATGATACAGTAAAAATTTTCTGAAGAATATTTGGGTCTACAAATTGAGTCTAAGTTTTTTTCTACAACTTCGTATTTTAAGAGTAAAAAGCGAAAAACTGGAAATTTTGAATTTTTGTCAAACTTTTAAAATAATTATATCTTAAAAACGGTTGTTTTTAAGAAAAAATAATAGTTTTTTCCTGTAGGAGGTCACATAATGTACAAACCTTGCATTCAGATGTTTTCAAAAATATGAACCGTTTAGGATGGAGTTAGACGTGAAAAAGTGACATTTTCGACATTTTACGTTTTTTGAAATGTCGATATCTTCTTAACGGTAAGTCGTAGGAAAAAAATTGTCAAAACTTTTTTTCTTCGGGATAACAAAATCTACAAGTTTTAGATGAAATATTTTTCGATAGCATTTACCGTTTCCAATTAACCTCAAATGGCGGCGTTAGCGGCAAAAGTGCGAGGTGGCAAAATGAAAATTCGGAAAGAGCACCTCAAAATCTATAAAAATGAAAAGTTTTCAAAATTACTCCAAAAACTTTCCAGGCAAACCACTTTTTTTTCGCCTAAATGACTGGACTAATATTGTGGTTACTAATAAAATAGTACATAATAAAAGAAATGTATTTGAAACATTATGTAGGACTGCATTATTTGTTGCTTCTTACTGAATAATTATTAAAATTTAAGCTTCGTAAGCTGAGGAAGCCCAAAAGGATACATAATCATAACAAATATATCTGTAAAGTCTGAACCTCAAATTAAAAAAAATAATCATACTTCGTTAAGTGGCGCCCTGTTTCTATACTCCAAAGTCAAAACAGGTGGGTTTCTGATACTTTATATCAAAAGATACAGAGCATAGGTTCTTCACCGCATAATACCGTATTATTAGTTCCATAGGTAGCACTGATTTATTTTACCTACTAGCTATTCACAGAAATATCAGAAATAGACACGTCCGGCAGAACAAGACAGCAGGACATCACACCAGACTAAACAAGTACCTACGTTCGTATCGTTCATTCATCATAACTGTCGTCATTTCAAGGGGAGAGACCTAATCAAATCCTTTGTCCGTGCCTTATCATCCTTGTGTCGTCAGCCCATGATGGACCTTGATATGGTATATGCAGTATAATAGGCTAGGTAGGTATTTGTGTATAAATGTATATGTATACCCACCAACATTGAGTGATATTGATATTAGGGCTTCAGATGATGATAGTCGTCGTCGATGACTATCGGATTTGTCTTCCTCCTTCTCGAGTTGATGACCCATGAAATTATTCATTGATGTGCAATCGAAAAGTTTTCGTTGAATTTGCCAAATGGCCATAGATTAAGATGTAGTACAGAAAGCAGGCGTTTGGAATTGGCTTTCTTTTTATTACTTGCCATTGAGAAGAGGCAATGGGTTGGACTTTGATGATAGAAATTTACAAGAGGGGCGGTTTCCGGTTTTGATAACGTTGTTTTTTTTATTTTCTTTCTTATTTCCTTCGATTTTGCTAAAGCCGTTGTAGGTACTTTTTTTGGAGATAATGCGCGTGAAAAGTTTTGTACTTTTACAGCCTTTAAACAAAATCGCGAAAAGATCTTTAAACAATCAATCCTCCTGTTATCGTATCCCACCCATCGCGGTGGCGGATTATCGAGATAGCCTCAAAAATAATCAATCTTCTTAATTTCATGATTTGAATCAATTTACGGAAGTAAGTTTATACGGTTATTCTTATAAGATTTCTCTTTCAAGTTTTCTAATGGATTTAAATCTTTCCATGCGAATAATGGTTGGGCATTTGGAAATTTCAATCTTTATACAATATTTTCCAGTTCAAGTTTGCAAGTAATGCTTTTACTTTTCTCGGCGTAAGTTGTTTCGTTTCGTTTCGTTCTTCTCTCGTTCATGTTTTGAAGTTTTGTTCAATATGCGCGTCTTAGTCAAGTAAAAGTTTTTGCATAATTAATCTACCTACTTTGAAGGTAATTTTCTTTGGAAAAACAAAACTTTTAATTAGCTTATTTTGTATTTGAATTCTAAAGTTCGTTGTTATTCCAAGTCTATACCCTTTCAATGAATCTATTTTCAGTTCTCATGTTTACGTACCTGTATCTTTTTTATCATTTGCAATTATTGATTCGCAGATTTAAACGAGTATTAATTAACTTTTAAAAAGTAACTTCTTGTAAATAAGCGAGGATAAGTTATTGTTTTATAAGAAACAAATCAATATTGTGACATATTAATAGGTATATACCTATACAACATAAAGAAAATGAAAATGTAATATACAGGGTGATTCACCTAAGGTGTGACAAAAAGATAGAGCATGTAGGTTGAGCTGACACAAAAAAAATCATAAAGGAGGGGGTCCCGTTAAGGCGGGAGGGGCAATTTTCTGAAGAAAAAAAAATGTCTTAAAACAGAAAAAATAATAAAAAAAACGGTAACATTTTTACAATGCCATGTTATACTTTTTTGTTAAGCCAGAAATACCTTCTTTTATTGTTATTTTTGTCAATTGTTTTTTGAGAAATTAATTTTTAAACTCTAAATTTTGAATTTTTTTTTTTTAATTTTCAAACTTTTCCTTTTTTCAAAATTTTACGTTATAAAGTACAATTTTAGCTGTCAAAATTCAATGCTCTTATCAATTTTTAGTCAAACACAGAAAACTGGATGATTCTAGGACTTTTACTTTTCAAGCTATTTAAAACTTATGAAACCAATATCTTAGTAAAAACAAGAAAAAACAAGGTTGATGAAAACAATCAGTACTGGTTTGCCGAAATGATCATTTAGCCGGATTCTTCTTAGTTTTATCAGAAAGTTGGTTAATTTATTTTGTAATAACTTGAAAAATAAAAGTCCTAGAATCATCCTGTTTTCTGTGTTTGACTAAATATTGATAAGAGAACTGAATTTTGACAACAAAATTAGTACTTATACGTACCCCATACTAATAAAGAGCTAACGGTGAGTTATCTTTAACTCGTGGATTAGGAGTTACATTTTATTAAAATAATAAAAGGAGTTACATATCTGCCACTTACGAGCTAGCTAAACCAACGAGGAAGGTGGCTTAACAATGGGTTAACTAAGAAAATTAATTATACGTTTTAAAACACGAATTATCTCTTAATCCATGCCTACACTAGAGCTTGAAAGTTACAGGTGAGTTAAGCGCTGTTTTCATTAATATGGATGGTAAAGTTAAAAAAAAAATAAAAACAGCTTGAACATTTTTTTAAGTTTTTTTTTTCAAAATTTTGTGTTTGAAAATTAATTTATCAAAAACTGTTCACAAAAATAACTTTATTTAAGAAGACAATAAAAGGAGTTATGATATACTTTTTTGTTAGGCCACAATTGCCTTACAAAAAAGTATAACATGGCATTGAAAATATTACTCTTGTTTTTTTATATTTTTCCTTCTGGAAGCCATTTTTTTAGAAAATTTCCCCTCCCGAAAAAACGGGGGAAATAGACCCCCCTCCTATAAGTTTCTTTTCTTGTCTCATCTCAACCTATATGCTCTATCTTTTTGTCACACCTTAGGTGAATCACCCTGTAGGTAGATATTTCTTTTCCTTGCCAAAACTTCTATTGTAGAATTTCAAACTTGCGTACCAAGAATATAATCCTCCAATTGAACATTAAACTTTTGCAATTAGCTAAGATAGTACTTCAAATGAGTTCTTACAGAGATAATTACTTTGTCTATGGGACATTAAAGTATTTGAAACAAATAAATAAAAGTTCATATCACCCTTACTTATACTTGTAATAATCTTAGAAAAATTATTATAAGGTAAAGCCTCAACTACATAGACCTACTTTTGTACAAAAGTAAAAAAGTGAGATATTAATATGGTCGCCAAAGAAACATGGTTGCAAAAAAACATACGGAAAATGTTCTGACATATAAATGAAACCACCACGCACCATTCTCCATTGTTTTTTTTTTGCAAGCAGGTGTCTTCAGAATAGATAAATATTTCTCACTTTTGTACTTTTGTACAAAAGTAGGCATATGTAGTTAAGCCTTAAGTATCACAAATAAGTAAGTTTTTTTAAAAAGCATAAAAATCCATTTAACCCGGGGTTTAGACAAGCGAGTAGAACTAGTAGCGTATATGTGTGCTAGTGTATCTGAACACGAGAGAGCCGACTAGCAGGGCAAATAGTATAATATTTTTGCCTGCGAGTAGCCTGCCAGTTATCCTGCTAGTGTAGTGTATTGTTTTCATTTATTTGTTTTGTTTCTATATTTTTCTGTATGAAATATTTTTAAAAAATCATACTAGTTGACAAAACGCGCAGAGAGCTACTAGTTACACATACATCCATAAAACTAACACTATGATACAAATGCTACTAGTTCTACTCGCTTGACTAAACCCCGGGTAAGAAAAAGATCCAAGTCTCCTGTTGTCCTTTTGAACTTTTGTAAGATGAATTTTATGTAGAAGTAGAAAACATAGAAATTACTATGCATACACAGAGGCTAACGCAGTATTTTATATTTGTTTGGAGAGGGGTCTGTTTTTACTATAACTCGGTTTTAATAGAATAAAATCACAAACAAATCTTAGTTCAAATTTTGAAGAGAAAAAAAAATAGTAAAATATAAAATCTTTAAATTTTGTTCAAAAAATTGTTTTTTTTTAATTTAAAGTTTAAAAAAGTATGCTACTCGTACTTATGCAGAATTGTTAAAAAAACACGAGAGTAATTTTAATTTTTGTTTTCATTTTTAATTGTTGGTGATGATTTACCCCTACACAGAGAAAAAAACAACGTTAAATCAAAGCAAAACACTTTGATTCTAATATTTTTCGGAACGATTTGGCGCCAACGCCGAAAATTCTTAAATCAAAGTGGAGCAACTTTATTTCAAAGTGGTTCCATACTTAAAAACGAACTAGATTTTACTACGTTTGTATGTTTATTTAGAGTGGAATCATAGGTAAATCAAATTTATCCATCTTTTAAAACAACATTTATCTGCTTGGAATAAACGTAGATTGAACTTCGCTTGGTTAGGTATTGATTCAAAATGGCTACCCAAGCCACGCTTCTTTGTTTAAATTTATGTTAGACAAAGACAAATGTATATTCATGTTCGGCGCATTTCAATTTTGTGGCGAATAATTTATATGTGACGACTTTTAATGCTATGAGTATTTCATAGGAAAAGAAATTAAATATTGTTTTTCGATTATATGAAAGTGAATTTTCAGTGCGCGTTTAATTTGTTCACAAATGTAAGGAAGCCACTTCGAAAAACAACAACGCGTTCTCGAAATTCTTAATACTAAGCTTACGAATACAATACCAAATTGAGGTTTACTTGACTATGCAACATTTTAAAACTACGTTGATGGCACTTTAAATGTCATTAAAGTGGAGCGCAATGTAAAATCTGGATTTCAATGTAAAAATGAAAACTTTTCAGTTTGAAACAAGGTTGAGCGTCTTTTAAATACGGATCTCAATGTAAAAGTGATAACGGTTCACTTCAAAACAACGGTAAACGGAATGTTAATGTACAAAAGTTGATTTTAATGTATAAATAAACACTTTTTACTTTGAAACTAGGTTGAATTTCTTAAAATTACATCGCATATTCAAATTAACATTGTTTCAACGTAAGAATGAAAATGCTTTACTTCATTTAAAATACTTTAGATCAAATACGGTCGTATTTAATTTTAGATCGCATTTTTTCCCTCAGTGTAGTTGCACAGTAGAAGTTTAAACTCTACTTTTGGTTTAAACTTCAGTTCAACAATTGATTCAGTTTCACAGTTTCGTTTAAACCTTGAACTGAGTTCAATTTGTAGTTTAATACTACGTTTTCATTAGAGCCGAAATGAGGTAATTTCGAAATTTGGCAAAAAAGTGTTTTCATTATCAAATTTGCTAATTTCATTTGACATCTCATTTCGTTTTGAATTTGGAATGGCAGTTAGCCGTTTATTTTTGTTGCTTTCTCTTTCTGTTTTTATGTTGTTGATTATAGTGTATTGATATTTTCATACAAAAGCTTTTAAGAGCTTTTGAATCTGATTCCCGCTGGATGCATTCACCTAATTTCCAACCTAATTTCGTGCAAATGAGGTTGAAATTACCTCATTTCTCAATGTGATGTTGTATGGGAAATTAGGTAATTTCGGATCTCATTTGGAAATTTGCAACGAAATTACCTCATTTGGCCCAGTGAAAACGGCATATAAGTTAAATGACAGCATTGTTTCGTTTAAACCTAAGTTCAAAGTTTGGGACCACTATACATAATACATTATCTATGTCTGCTGTTGAAAAGTTGTTATTTCTCTTTTTTTGCGCAGTTATTGGTTTATTTTCCATTTTTTAAAAATTAAGTTCGTGTCACTTGAAAAAAAAAAAAAAATGTCGACAGATTATCAACAACCCAAAATAATTGTTGCTGTTTCGCGTGTTCTTTGCTTCAGAAAGAATAGACAAGGAAAGCTACGTACTGTTTGCAATGCCACTGTTGGCAACTTACTGTTTGCCAACTCTTTTTCATAAAATCTAGTTAAACGAAGTTCAACTGATCTGAAGATCAGATTTCACTGTGAAATTGGACGAGTTAAACCAAAAATTTAAACTGAATTTAAGGTTCAGCTGATCTTAAGTTTAAACTCCCACTTTGAAACTGGGGGTTATTATTATAAATGTTTAAGAACAATGCAATTTGTTCCCTTTTGCCAGATACACTAAGGCCTGTTTTATTCACTCAAAGTTGAACATAACTTTGGAGATTTTACTGTCAATTTGAGAAATAATTTATATTCACTGGAAGTTCACTCAAGAGTGATCAACTTTGCATTTTTTCAACTCCCCAAAAGAGATGAACTAAGCGATCAAACTTGGGATTTTTCTTCAATTATGTTTACCTATTCATTCATGGATTCATGCCTCTTTATGTAAAGCTGTTGTAAGTCGTTATATTTTCTTAAGTGAGTGAAAAATGTATTGAATCATCCCAAAGTGGTTTCAAAATAATTTTTGGAATATTTATTTTCGATTTCAGCTGTGGTGATATTTATTTCTAACTTAACTTCAACTTAGGGTAGTTCGTACTTTCATGATGCTAGTAGTTGATTTTGTAAAAAGGTTAACAACTAAGCAACTGAAACAACGTAACTTGATAAAATTACCGTTTAGATACGAGGAAAAAGTCTTAACTAATTTTCTGCTAAAACTAATGGCACAAAATTATAGAAAGCCAATTTTTTAAGCGAGAATTGAGTTAAAATTTTTTTACATTTATTGCATTGTCTGCCTTACTTTCCCGGAATTATTATCACTTCAGATTGATTTTTGACTATCGCGCTAATTACATGTTCGTGCCGAGGGTTTACTTAAAAAGAAAACAAAGTTTTTTTTTTATTTATTATTTTATTTTTATTCTTTATTGTTTTTATTTATTCAATTCTAATATGAGGCCGCTGTCCATAGAAAGGCTGCACCTCAATAACAGATTGTTAAATTAAGACTGACTTATATAAATAAACTTCAACTTGAACTACACTTCAGGTAATAAGGAAAATGTGCCGCGTTTGCAAAACATAAATTTGTTTTTGAAATATTCATATTTCATTTCTTTGTTCAAGTGTACAAATGTGGAAGAGTAAAAGGGGTGTATCCGTTCTGGATCGGTTTTGCTGTGTTAGCAAAAACGTCGTGGAAATCCGTTAGGATTTTATGAATGTGCCGTTAGGAAAGGGGGCGTGTGGGGAATAACGGGTTGACGTAAAAGGGTGAAGCCTCAGACGTAACTCGTTAACAACAGTTCCTTAAGAAATTCAAGTTGAGAGGCTTAAATTAATGACAGATCATGTGAAGGAATATGACAGATGTCATACGCACTATAGTGCGACACTAAAAAATTACAATCAGTGGTCACGTTCGGGTGGTAAGCAGATACTTATCTGAGATACGTTAGAATCTGATATGTTTTCGAACGACCAGAACCGGATACGTAACCAACCAAACAAAACCAGGAAAATGAACAGATGAGATGTCAGCTGTTAGTTTAATCCAAACAAATCCGAAAATGTTTGGGATAGCTTTAGATTTCTTTTTGACATCAGCTGTTTGGTTCGTCAGCTGGTTTTTCCTTAGGCATTATAACAACACAAACAAATCCAGATACCTTTGGTTACGTATCCGAACGCGGCCGGTCCTTGACGGTTTTAACCTTAATACAAGATTGTTAAGACTTAAAGGCGGGGTTTAAATCGTCTAAAATTACAGAAGCGTCTATTTCGCCTATAGTGTTACACTAAAAGTGATGTGTTTGTGTCGAGTTAACTTCACTATAATTCTGCGCCAAGCTTCAGAAATATACATTAATTTGAATTTTTCCGAAGTAGTGAGATTCACCAGGGAAATACGAGTCTTCAGTACTGAATTCAAGCTTTCCTTATAGCTTTCTTTTAGTAATGAACAAATCAGTTTTCATTTAGTAAAATTAAATATGTACTTGTCTCTGTCATAAACCTGTAGACGAAGATAAGGACAGCAATCGTCACAACCATATTCCATAATCGTTTTTATTTAACTGAATGACACCACATAGCCTTTTTGTATTTCATTTCAAACGATACTAATAACATAAATTTAATTCATTAAATCTTAACACGACCAACGAACGCTGAGTTTTTCTCTAAGTGCAGCGTAGCATCCCATCATCTAAACTATTGATTGAAATTTCGTAACTGCCTTGCTTGGTTCTTGTACTCGTATAACCTATTCATGAAGATATGAACTTAATATGGCGGGTATGCTAACTACTGAACCCTTTATGAAGAACTCATGTTTAAAGTTCTCTATATGTAAGTTTATAACATTCTATGCAAGAGCATTGCAATGATGCGACGGGTGTGGCAATATTCTGCAGTGTTAAAAAAAAGTGGTAGCCCAAAGTACGTGTGATCAAACCATCATCTAACACATCTAACAAGCATGCCTTGCAGGTTGTGACATAGAACATTCACTCCGCGGAATCCGGAATAGCATTTATTTGAACAAAATCTCTTCGTTGGCAATTCTCAATATTTCACCAAGCAACGCCTCATAGTCGTCGTCGACATCGTAGGTCGTCGTCACAGTAGTTGTCATTGTCGTTGTCGATGACGACAATGATGGTAACGAACAAAAGACAATAAAATGAGCGTCAGAAAAAAAAATATTTATCTCTATGCTTTCAGACACTTTTATCATATACCTCCGAATTGAGTTCCAGAGTTGTGTGTCGTTGGTCCTTTTGACTTTCAGCATCCAGCTTTATTTTGCTAACACACATCGACATCACAGATGAAAGTGGGGAAGGATTTACTATGAGTTTCACCTTTTTTTCAAACTTTTTGTTTGCCTTCGGCACAAAATGACCATGTGTGTCAACACGGTTAAGGGTGAAAAACTTTTGTTGAGATTTCTTGTTATACCGAAGTATTGTTGTTGTTGTTTTTTTTTTTTGTTTACTTCGTGTCATATCTCATATATGACTTTTATGAAAGGTTTTATTTTTCAGTAATGAGTGCTCCTCTGAGCTCTGCTCACTGCTCATGTCTGTAATTTTGCATTATTATAGAGGAAAAATAATCTTTTGCCGAAAGATTGTATTCAATTGTATTTTGTTTAATGAATTTTACACTTCCAAAGAAAGTATAGGGTTTTTTAAATAAAGCTATATTGTAAGTACAATGGAAAGTTGGTCCATATATGAAGTACCTATACCTACATATATACATATGTCACTTCCTACAAAAGTGATGCGAGTACAAGCATATTATATTATATGGGAATATAATAAAGTGACATGAAATCAGATCACTTGCTTTTATTCCTTGAAATTGAGGAAGTTAATTTCAATGAACGGTCTTGCTATATTCCTGAGGCAGGAAATAACTTTACTACAAAAAGAAATTTATTCCCTCGCACAAAAAACGTTCAAATTAATAATAACTTGATTTTTCAAAAACAAATATTTGAAATTTGGGACATTTTTCATTTGACCCAAATTTAATTTATATCAATTCCAATTATCTTTTATAATAAATCTATTTTTATTTTATTTTCAGAACTCATGATGGCATCTTTTGACTGTGAAGAGCCTAATAATGCGGAAAAGCTTATGTATGATTTGAATTAGTAAAACGAACTGGAAAAATACATTTGAAAAAAAAAAAAAATCAATTTCAAAAACATAAACTTATTCACTTCAAAATACACAACATTTTTTGTTTCATCATATCAACTCCATTTTAAATTTTCAGTTTATAGGTATTATGTAACTTCAATTACATGTATAATAAAAAACCACAAATAAAATAATATAAAGACTATTGTAAATAAAATATTTTGTACAAAAAAATTAGCAAAATAAAAAATAGAAAAATAAAATAAACTAGGATTTATAAAAAAATTATTGTTAGGTATTATAACGTGTAGTTTACCTGTAAGTGCACTATGTTGCATATAGGTATAGACAAAAATAAACTTATATGAATTACAAAACTCATTCATAAATTGCTTGTGACCTGCAATCCATCATTTCTAACATACCTATATTTAAAGAACGACGTTTTTTTTAATCAACCGTTTTGGTTTTTCATCACGTAATAAATTAACAAACATTTTTTTATTTTAAACTTAAAAGATAATACCAATAACTATATTGCAAGATTTTGAACATATGGACATAATTAATAAATAATAAGGCCGAGTGTGTTTTCAATTTTGGATACCTATATTTAATACCTTTTGCTGTGCAAAATTATAATTTATAAGCAAATGGAAATATTTTAACCTTTTTCACACCTAATTAATGTTGGTGAAATTTATTTTAATTTTAAAACTTCGGACTTGCAGGAAATGAGTGACATAGAGGAAAAAAATAATGTACCACAATCGTTATTTTGTTATTCTGATTTATTGATGTTAACTAATAATTTAGATTTTTTTTTAACGATTTAATAAAAATATTTAACTACTAGTACTTATTTGTTGGTCAAAAGAATATTATATTATGTACATACATATTTAAAATGTATATAAACAACCTTGACGAAATATATTATTTTCTTTTAAAAAATGGTTAACAATAGATAACAATAAAACATAATAATTTCCAAGCGCTAATTTATTTAATGAACTATCATAATTATTTATTATAGCACATGCATTATGCAGTAGATATAAAATGTGTTCCTTTTAGCAGCGAATAATTGTAATAAAGGTATAAATTAAGTAAATTTAAGTAATAGAATAAACTAGGTAAATTAATTAAATAAGCGAAAATTAAATAAGGTTAATAAACATTTTTGTATATAATGTAAATATTATATTCTATGCTTAGAATCAAAAATCTGTGTAAACTGATAAATAAAGAAATGAAATTTGATATATAACAAATTAAAACGTTGTTTCTTTGAATAAATAAATAAAAAAAATATATAATATATGCTCTTCGTCGTTATCCCTGAGCCCAAATACATTCTTTCGCAATCCGATTAATAGAACTTCAAATATAGTAAAAGCCAGCTTTCGCACCTTACTCCAATTAAAGTAGATTAACTTCACTTTAAAGAAAAAAAGTCTACTTCGACACTCCGCTTTTATGATTTTCACAAATTCCAAACAAAAAAACTGCGGATAAAATTCTACTGGAATTGCAGCAAAGTGGCATCTCTGATAAAAATTTGTAAGAAGTAGTGTTCGTAGATGGTTTTGAGTTTTTGAATTTTTAAAAAACCCTCTAAATCGTTACACTGTGTACAGCGGCTAACTTGGAAAATTTCTAGTACACAAACCATTTTTGTATACCAAGTGCAAAACTTATCAAAAACAAAAACCATAGAGCAATTAACTTTAAGTGTCGGCAGTGCAGAATGTAGTATGGAAAGCACTGCTACAGGGTGACCCACGTATTCATTTAAAAGCTCGAATTTACCACCTTTCTTCTTTATTTAATTAGTTAGCCAAGAATATCGAGGTGAATTACTTCTAAAAAATTCAATGGTCCTTACCAATAATCAAATTTAGAGATCAGTTAAATATTTAAGTGGACTCTAAATAATGAACCATACCAATTATCAATTTAATAGTCAACTTAACGCTAATCGTCACTTTAAATTTAATAGTAAAGAAACGCATGTTTAAACTCGTGATTAGGTGTAAACGTGCTACGTGCTGTCATTCTAAAAAGCAAAGGAGAAAAAAATTACCCCTATCCTCTATGTTTGTCGCTTACAATTGCTAAATTGCTTGTTCGTGAATTTTGTTGCAAAGCTATAAAACTAATAACGTAATCAAAATAAACAAATAGATTTATTCCTTTTTATTTGTTTATTTGTAAAATTCAATTTGAGAGTGAATGGCGAAAAACTAACACTAAAAATCGCACGCAGCCTAAAATTTGTTTGATGACTTTTTTATGATAACTAAGATGTCATTGGCCGCGTTCAAAAACCTATGTAGAGCTATCCAGATAAGTTTTTGTTGTTGTTATCCCATGTAAAAAAAATTGCTGATTACAAAACAGCTTTTGCTGTTGGATAGCTATCCATGCTATCCGAAAAATGTTGGTATAAGTTTGTATCCCAAGCGAAATTGTTAAAAAAGCCGACTACAAAATGCAAAGCCGAAATTTGTTTGCCGTCATCGAGTTGTATTTTGCTAAAAACACTTTCAATTAACCTATCCGGTTTTGCTTGATCAGAACCCTATATGGATAGGAAGCTATCCTAGATAGGCAACATTTATGTACACATTAGCCAAGTCAAATTCGACAGTAAATTCGCAAAGCGCGATATAGTTCTGTATTTTTGATATGTTGTTGAGGCATGTTAGATCTGTAGTTAAGTTTGCAACTTCGAAAAACCTGTGCTAGCAGCAGGAAAAATGCAACAGTGAAAAAACGCTAAAATCAACCCATTTTTTCCGACATTTTCCTTTAAAACTTTGAAAATATGCAACTTAGGAAAAAACCATCCACTATAAACTTGTTTGTTATAAAATTTTCTACAAGACCACATTAGTTTTAAATTCATACATGTTATATTTGTGTTGCTATCTAACCATGAATTAAAAAAAAACTTGGGAACTTGAATGATAATCGAAAGTTTCCATCCGAGTTTATTGGTGTCCAGAATAAATTTTCCGGGTGAATTCGGCTGATATTACATATAATTTTTGTTTGATGGAAATTTATTCCGGGGGCGATTCACGATGGCAGACACATTTTCGGAGAATAAAATATTCTGGAGGAAACAAAATTCCCCCAAGATTTCCGGTCCATTCAAAAAATCTCACTCTAACTCTAATACTTATGTATATTTGTAATTTTTGTTTAATATTTTTTTCTTTGATCATAGTGAAAGTTAATAAAAGACTGTGTATTAAATCAAACGCAATTTTATTGACAGCATCTTGTCGTTTTTACAGCAAATGCTTCATTTAGTAAATCAATCCTTCGATGACATTGCATTCAATACATATAGTTTATATCATCAACAAAATACTCGTATAATTTAAATAAGAAACGCTCTGTCTATGCTCAAAAATCAAAGCAATACAAATAAAATCAGTTTTACTCTTTTGTAATTTCTTAAAATAACTCGTTCGTTTTTTTTTTTTTTCAATTTGGAATTTATATTTTTGGTTTATCAAGATTTCAATTTTACTTGTTTCTTAAATTCACATCAATTAAAATTTAAATCACAGTCAAACGACAAAGTAACTTTTTCTTAAGCAAAAAATAATATGTATATTATTATATAGTTTTCAACATTTGGTGACAAATTGTTTTTTTTAGTATACATATATTTATTAAATACAGAGGTGGTTGTATTATATAAAAATAAATTATTACTTATAAAAAAAACGGACAATCTATAACACAGACTCAAAACAAATGGTATTTTTAATATCCCTAATGAAGCTCTGACCCGAGTCAAGTGCATTTGCAATTAGGTGCTCGAGCCTTGTCATAAGAGTTCTGGCCTTAACATTATTAATATACAAATAAATTCATACATACAATCTATTATAGAATTGAATTCTTATATTTTTAGACAGAGTTAAAAATAAATAAAACCTTTTGGTGGTCTTAATGATAATAAAAATAAATCAGATTCAAATTTTAAAGCATGTTTTTTTTTTGGTAAACGCTAAAGGTTTCAATTTTAATTAATTTTAAACAACAGCTTTTTTTAATCAATAAATGAACTTATAAAAAAAATAATACGATTCTTTTAATTCCCTTAAACAAAAGGATTAATCGAAGTAGTGCAGCCTCATTTCTGACCTCCCATCGTAGTTGTACATTATAATTTTTTTTTGTTAACATTAGCAAATTCTTTTCGATTCTGCTACATAAGTACATAATCAGTTAAATAATATACATACATTCATTTTAAACTTATTGGAATTTTCAGTTTTGTTTTTCTGTTTTTTTTTTTCATTTTTTTGTGTGTGTAAAAAATGGATTCAAAATGTTATAAAAATGCATAAGATGTCTCTGTGAACAGATTTCTTTTTTGTATATATTTGTTTTAAACATTGATACACATTTATTATTTGTCATAAACAATTAAATTTATTTTTGCGCATATTTTATGAACAATTTCACATCTACATGTACAGTATATAAATTTGTTATGTTTTTATTTTATGAATTTATATTGAGCGTAAGGTGTTAAGTATATGTTTTTTTGCTTTTGCAAATTCAAAAAATCGTTCATATTCATGATTGAACAGCTGTTCATGTGAAAAAATGCAACTATTATTTTTTTTTTATTTGCTTGAAGCAAAAATTACATTGATATATATTTCATAATACTTTATTTAGATTTTACTTCTTTTGTTTTAATCTATAAAACAATTTAAAGTTTCATTTTGATTGTTTTATTCAATTTTTTTGTTTTGTTTCGTTTAGAATCCAAAATAGTTTAAACTGAGATCTTTCTGGATGCTGGATCAGCATGTATCATTACAATCGATCCTATCATAGCGACTAAGGTGCGGTCCAACCATGTAACTGGATTTGGATAGATTAGTCCTCCTTCATAGAAACCTAGATGTCCACCATGAGCTACTTCAACGTAAGCCGTCTGTTCGTGCGAAACTGAAAAATAAAAATTAATAACGAGCATTATTCAATTGAAATGATCGCTTTCAAGCATTATTTAATTTAAAAATTGAGCCTAATTTTTACATCAATGCGAAATGAAATTGAAATGAATTGTTTAATGTTAGCCCCGAAACAAATTTGCTTTTCCTTGTCGCCAAAATAAGTAGTTTTTTGTATGGTATTTTCACTTCGATTGGCTTTATTGATAAAATATTAAATAAGTAGGTATTTTAATTGAATATCAAATGAAAATTTCTTAATAATTTCAAGTGTTGTCAATAATGCAGATATAAAGTAATTGAAGCAAACACAAAAAAATTAAAAAAATCTCTTTCGCAGTCGGTAGGATTCGAACCTACGCTCCCAGAGGGAATCTGATTTCTAGTCAGACGCCTTAACCGCTCGGCCACGACTGCTGTTGGAAACCAGTTGACCAGTTTTTGATTTTTCAGCACTTTATATTTTAAAGTAATGTTAAACGATACCAATCTTTTTGCAGTACATCTAAAAGGGGATAGTTGCATATTATTTTACTTCTACCCCGTTTACAAACAGAATCGAGAGCTCGAGTTGGACTAGGGTCGGATTTTCGACCCAGGTGTTTCGTCAGGTGAGTTGAGAGCCCCATTTGAAGTTGAGTTGATATGGTGTTGAGATTACATTTAATGGAATGGCAACAATATATTTATTTTACACAAAAACAGTTCAAATTTAATGAATTTTAGTAAATACTTCACATAGCTATCAAAAAAATTTATAATTTTACTCGCACATGGTCAAAAACACTGTGGTAAACACATCCTCAAGACCAACTCTTCGACCCAGGTTTTTTATCAACAATTTCGACTCCGCTCCTGAAGTGGACTCGAGTCGGTTGAAGCTCATTTCAAGTCAACGCAGTTATACAAAGGGGCCAAGCGAGCTTGAAGCTCGCTCGCATACCTCATGTAAACGGGACGAGTAGATGGCTATTTGAAGTGAAGTTAAAAGAAAGGAAAAAATTAAGAATAAGTAAGAAAGAGATGCATATTTGCTCTTGGTCATTATTATTCTGTTTGTTTTGATCAAATCCAAAACAGATCTGGGACATAATAAAGTGCAGCTAGGTCCCCTTTCTCACAGGGAAAATAGATTCTAAAGATTTTGTTGACGTTTTCCTTTAATAACCTTTATTCCTTTTACACGAAGAAACAAAATTGCCACAGATTTTTGTTTGTTTTCTTATAAAGTCTGTTGGTTGAACGCAATTAAAGGCAAGTGTGAGAAGGAATGCGATAAAAATCTCTTCAAATCGTTGAACGGGGAGATTTCTCGTCAACAAACTCCCAGATCCCGGCAATTCAGTTTCCTTGTGTTTGATTTTTCTAGTAATTTGTATCTGCGTGGTACACATTATCGATCATGTTTGTAAGTTCTGCTTAAATTTGATAGTGTGTCTATTGTCAAGCTGAATGAGTTTGATATGACACGTTTACACGAATGATAAGTTGTTCTGGCACTTCTTGCCATTAATGACCAAATCGTGGTAAAAGTCCAAAATCTGTGATTAGTTTTTGCCATAATAATTGTGTCAAGGACGCTTAATTTTATAGCTATAGTGACATCGTGTAAACATTCGGCTGTCATTATTTTTCAATAATGACAGCACACAAGAGAACAAGGCCTCAGCAAACTCAGTTGCCTGAACAGGATTTCCCAGCAAAAAATGTCCACGCTTAAGGTTAATTTTAATGATGTAGAGGTACGCAATACACTATACATTTCAAATCTTATACAAATTAGTACTTACGAGCAAAGTCTTTAATAGGTGATAATAATTCCTCCGGAACTAGGGGATCGTCCTTAGAATTAATAAATATCATTGGCTTTTCAATAGTGTCAAGATAATTTAATGATGAGCTCCACTTGTATAGTTCGTGTGTTGATGAGAAATTGTGCACTTTCCGGGTATAAGCTTCATCAAGTTCAGGCAGTGTTGCAGCGGCAATTATTTCTCTTTCTTTTAATCCAAAACGAGTTTTAACCTCGTCCGAGAGCAATATATGACGGTGCTTTAAAATTATGTTCTTTACATTTTCCGTCATAACATATAAGTAGAAACGACGGAAATTTTGCCAATTGAGTAACCATTTTGTTCCCCTTAAAGAAAGAGAGAGATAAATATTACGTTATTATGTGTTAAAAATTGTTTCAAGATATTGACTTTATAAAACAGCAATAATTTTGTATAAAAGAGCTACGAAAGCTCAAATTTATTTAATTTCCATTAAAATTTAAAACCGACATTAAAAACAAATTTCCCATTATTTGTAAAGCTGATTTCAAATTTCACCCAGAGTGAATAAATTAGGGCTTAGTCGAGTTGTTTTAAAGAAGAAATGCAACTTACTCGACAGCGTTGTATCCTTGACATATTGATATACCGCCAATGACGGTCTTTGGTTTATTTGTACTCTTTTCACCCATATATTTTGTAATTAAATTACCACCTAGACTGAAACCGACTGCTATTATATTGGTGGACGGATATTTTTTGTGCAAATTTTCAACCATTGCTGAAAAATCTTCCGTATGTCCTGAAATTAAATTTTCAAAAAAAATGTTCATTCTTATGCTGAAGCTATTTTAACTGGGAAAAAATAAACAAACCGTAGGTAAAAATTCTTGATGCTGTGACTTGAACACTGGGTAAAGCTCCAATATGATTTAAAACTGCACAACGGTAACCATGACATTGTGCGTAATGAACAAATGTACGAATATAAACACTTTCCGATGTGTTTCCAATTCCTGGACAAATAGCTACGGTGATATCATCTGTAAACAAAAAAAAATTAAAGCCTAGTTTTAAGTCTAAGTTCATAACTTTTACGACCAAATAACTAATTATTTTTTTAGATAAGATAGTAGGTACTTATTAGACCCTTAAAAAATCATAGAGGGTAACTGAAAGTCAACAAGTTGATTTATTTTTGTTCACTAACCGCAACCCAACTTATATTTATATAAAGCATTCGTTCTTATAATATATATTTACAAATAACGTCACTTTAACGTTCATAACTTACCTTCGTGTTCATTCAGCGGTTGATAGAGATCATAGGTCAACGTAGACTCATCAAATAGTGACAAGTAGACACGTTCACCAAGTGGCCATGGACACTTTACACGACCAACGATACTGTGTAGAACTGTTTGAACATGACCACTAAAGCCCCATATTCGCGTTGGAACATAACTAGAATGATACAAAAAAAAGGTAAGGTTAATGTTATTAAACTCCTTTGGAGAGAGTGGACATGTGAAATGTAGATTAAGCTTTGAAGAAAGGGGTTATAAATAACGCTTTTTTCTCATAAATTTGGGCTGCACCTTAAATTTCAGGGGCATGGTTTTGCATGTTTATCATTTTGGTTTTGCGAAAACTTTTAATTTGAAAAAAAAGTAAAATTTACACAAAACCTGAGTAAAGTTCAACGAACGAAAGCTATTATATGTATGTGTTCTTTCGTCCTCCGACCCCTTTCACACAAGGAAACTCAGTTGCCGGCAATTTTTAGTTTATCTCTCCTGACGCCCTTCTCGCCTACAAACTAGCTATTTTCTGGCAACTCAGTTTCTTGTGTGAAAGCGGTCTTACTTTTTTATTTTGAATCTATTGTGTGGGTCCATATAATTATCGTTGGATGAAATCGTATTCGATTCGAAAAAAAAATCTAAGAACTTAACACTAGCACATCCTCTCGCTGATATAACAAGTACCTACAACCTACGTTTGCACACAAAACAAAACATTTGGCATACTGTCAAGTGCACTCTACTGAAGATTTAACATAAAGCTGAAAATAGCTGTGTACTAAATGCATTTACGAGAACAGACAGCCCAACACAATTAACAATTGTATATTCTCTTAAAATATCTAAATCAATTAAAAAATGCGCTTTAATCTTAGTTTATATATAATTTTCGATTTAGCTAGCAATATTGACTTGTATACCTACGTGCAGTCAATGGAACAAACAAGTATTCGCAAATCGCATACATACTATACATACATAAATTTGAGTGCGCTGAAAAGTCCATTTCAATGTCAAGGGTATTTTTCTTTATTTTCCTCGCTTTTGTTCTGTTTTTGAGAAAACTTAAGGTTATTTTCAATAAGAGTTGAATCCTTAAGTATGAATAAAATCGTTTTTAAGCATTTATTTAGATGCATGAGAGTTGGACATTTTCTTGGATAATTTTCCTACATATACCTACCTACTCACAAGTCACAACTCGAATTTGTCTGTGGACAGTATTATTTCTATTTGACATGAAATACACAACTTCAAGGCCAAAGGACTTTTCCCTTCAGAAAAAAGTTCCTGTGCCAAGGAATGAGTTGATTCTGATATCGATATGTATATCTATGTAACACTATGAAAAAGAAAGGAAGTATTTAACTGTAATGCATGAACACACATTAATGGGAAAAATATTGATTTTTAGATAAAAACACAGCTCGTGAAATTATGGAAATGAGGAACAAAATTTATAGGTAACATTTTGTGAGTTGAATTTGTTTTCTTGTTGTATTTTAGAATCAAATAATTATATTCATGGGTTTATTTGATTGTTGTTACTATTGAAGTAGGGCATTTATTTGTATCAAGAAGTTTTATGTTTACATGCCAAATAAGGTGCATGAAAACTAATTGAACTTTGTTAAAGTCCTTTTTTAATTGCTGCACTTTGAAAGTGGTACGTAAGTTATCGAACCACTTGTATTTTAGTGCTTAATGGAAACTCATCGTTCTACATTATATACCCTGTACCAGAAAGATTAAACGCAATTTCAAAGATCTAAAGGTACAAAATCTAAACTAAGTAATTGGGATATTTTTCAAAGAAAAATATGTGTGATAGACATTCGAATTTGCTATTGAACGAAAAAAAATGTAAATTGAAAGTAAAAAGAGAGAATTGCATCGGCCGGGAATCGAACCCGGGCCGCCCGCGTGGCAGGCGAGCATTCTACCACTGAACCACCGATGCTGATGTTTGGAAACAGGGTATATTTATGTCCAGATTGTTGGAAAGAAGTATTACGAGAAATAAAACGTGGTGTGTTTTCTGTAAAAGCAGGTTGAATAAAATACTGTTATTTATAATTGTTTGCCGACAAAACAAAAACGAGCTGGTTGGCTTTGAAGAAAGGCTTATATCATTCATATTTTTTTTAAATATTTAAAACCAAAGTTGTGCGGAACATCCTAATTAGTCTAATAAGAGATAAGAATGATAACCGATTGTATTTATGTATTTAGGAAAAGTAAAAAGATCATAACATTATTATTAAAGAAAAATTAAACACTGCACTGATTAACTGATTACAGCTTACATTGCTTAATGATAGGGAAATACTATTATGTTATGTAATTTAATGGAGGGAGCAAATGCTATCAAAAGCTTATTAACTCTTGACTACAAATTTAGGTAGTTACAATATGATTCACTTAAAAATCATGCAAACAGTACACCAAAACAAATGAAGGGTGTTTTTTTTCAGATTTTTGAATTTAAGGTGCCAGTTATAGCTATCATTGGAAACCATCATTGAAAAAGTTAGCTGTTGATTTTGAGGACCTTCGAAAGTTTAAACATTGAATATTTTAATGCAGAAATATAGCTTACGACTTCAAAATTATTTCTCCTCCAAAAAAAAATTAATTTTGACCCATATCTTCCCCATAACTTAACTTTTAATTTTTTCAATGATCATTGGTAAGGTAAAATAATTATTAAGGTGCCAGTTATAGCTATCATTGAAAACCATCATTGAAAATATTAATTGTCAATTTTGAGAGATTTTGAAGACAAAATAAATGATTATTTTGATGCCAAAGTAAAGCTAATTGACTTAATAATTATTTCTAGGTAAAACAAAATTCAATTTGGCTCAACTTTTCTCATAAAATGACTTTTAATTTTTCAATGATGAACTACCTTACTAATGATCATTGACAAAATTAAAAGTTACTTTATGGGGAAGATAAAGATCAAAATTAATTTTTTTTGGAGGAGAAATAATTTTTAAGTCGTAAGATATATTTCTGCATTTAAATATTCAATGATTAAACAATCGGAAGCCCCCAAAATCAACAGCTAACTTTTTCAATGATGGTTTTCAATGATAGCTATAACTGGGGCCTTAGTCAATTAGCTTTACTTTGGCATCAAAATAATCATTTATTTTTTCTTCAAAACCTCTCAAAATTGACGATTAATATTTTCAATGATGGTTTTCAATGATAGCTATAACTGGCCCCTAAAATGTGCGAAACCGTTTCTAGTGACAGTGAAATGACAGCTGACAGATGCTGGTAGATGGCGAATCTCGCAGTTTTTGTCTTAAAAAACTATAGTTTTTTGGTGTTCTTAATAATGTATTGTACGTATCGTATAGATCTGTTAAAATTTGAAGTTGAATATTTACAAATTCAAAATTTCATCTAGATTTGGTGTCACGAAATTTCCAAAAAACGTTCAATTAAAAAAACAGCTGATGCACTGTATGCAATTTGTAAGGGAAAATCTTCTATTTTTTCACCAAACTTCACTGTAAGGACCGTCAATTGATGCCAAATTGCGTCACGTTATCTGGTCGGTACTGTGAGTGTTTCTCTGCAACATCTTCAGTCACAGCTGCGATATTTTCAGCAGAACGGCTGCTGCGGGGCCCGTCAGACATAGCAGCATCTCATGTTGTCCAATACTTTTCTAGGCGAGCGACTAAACGTAGTTTAAGTCCCATTTAGTGTCGGACGAGCGGGAAATTTGAATTATAATTTGCTGTTGCGCTACCTTGTACTACGGTGGTCTGCAACTAAGCAAAGGAAAACAGTTATAGTTTTTGATTTCTTGTTATTGAAAGAATTTCTTTATGAAAACAAAATGACACTACGAGAAATAACTTTTTGCATAATATGATATAAAAAAATAACCCTCTTGTTCTTATTTAATGGAGTTAACACGACTAAAAAAACTGTCAAAATTTCTTATACAAAATGAGGGCATAACTTCTTGTATATTATGTAAGTACATAGTGAATGAAAAATTGTACACGCTCGCTGACATTTAAAATGAAAAGAACTGCGGTTTAAAGTTTGACCTTAAGATCGAAGTTTTAACTGCTTACTTTTGTGGTAGGTATTTTGAAATTATTAATCAAACGTCATAAAATTAGCTCCCAATCACCATTGAAAAGCTATCGTACTCCACGGTACACAATGTAATGAAATCAGGGAAATTCCCATTTCCCAACATAAATCTAAATGAAAGATGTACATATGTAAATACAGAATACACCCATTTGTTTATTTATAAATTATAAAAATCGATTTTTCAAATTAAAGATAAACACCCTTTGCACTATTTATAGCCACATGGTGTGATGAAAAAAACTTTGCCATCATTATTTTTAAAAGTTCAATCAATTGAAAAGTACATGCAACAATCACAATTCTATTCCAATTGTGAAACAAAAATCAAATATCACTATCACTGTTGCTATGAAATTTACTTAGGAAGGCAAATAAAAAAAAAACATACTTTATCGTTCACTAACAGCCAACTACGCAGAAACCAATTTATAAATTTGTATACCTACCACATCAAATAGTTTAAGGCACGCAATATGATGAGAAATGCGTGAGAAGCCACAATACATTATTATGGTTTTATGGTTTTAAAGTTCAATCGAAAAGGGTCAACATCTGATGAGTCATCTTGAATATTGAAAGTTAAAAAAAATTGTTTTCGCTATTCTTGAGAAAAATGATACCTAGGTATTGCAATTTTGATTGATATTTTTTTTTTTCAATTGTAAACTTGTTTGCAATATTTTACATTTATTTTAACATAAGCGGTGTGTTATTTAAATTTGTCAAGAATAGTTAATCTTACTTGCTCCTATTTTTCTATTTATTAATAATTTTTTACACTCAAAAATGTGTGTACCTGCGAATATATTTTATAGGTGTAGTTCTGGTATCTAGTACTTGTATCTTAGCAATCAACGACTGATTAATTATAACGTTTTACTGGCGTCATTGACGGCGGATTTCAATTGAAAAGATTAAACGCAGACATTATGTTGGAACTATACTGTACGTACATAAAGCTAAATCGTTTAATTAAAAAATGTCAATAGAATGCCGACTTAAAAGAAGAGCAGGCTAGAGGCTCGCTAGACATTGTCATGTTGACAGGTCAGTGTTTTTATATTTTATTTAAAGAGAAATGCTGAAGATTATACGGGAACAAATACAAAAATGAAGCAGGTTTAAGTATGCTATGCCCACGGGTGTCTGGCAATTAGGTATCAATCAAAATACAAATGTAGGTGTAATGGAAAACGAATTAAAATAAAACCATGTTGAGTTGGATTTGTACATTATTTAAATAGGACAATTTGTTTCTTCCTACATCCGCATCTGTTGATGTAAGGAAAGTTTCGTAACTATGTTATTAATTTAAAAAAATCAAAAGCAAAAAATACGCCCTATGTCGCTATTGCATTTTCAAAGCAACGACAAAAAACAGCTAGCTTATTTTTAGGTGTACATTTTAAAAATGATGCACCATCATGAATTGATGGTCAGTCAGCAAATATAATATTACTACATTAGTCAACATATAATTTGAATTAAGCGAAAGATGATTTTTCTTTCGAGTTTATTCGAACGAAACGAATTTGGTATAATTTTTTTAAGATTAGTAGTCACGCATTGCAGATACAAAATAAAAATCCACAACTTAGTCGCACGTACTTGTTTTTCTCACATCATTGAAAGTAAATATGTATATTGAGAATAACCCAAAAATGAGACAATTTACTCAAAAAACATTTAGATCTTATTTGTAGGTATACGTGTTTTGCACATGCATGTTTTAAAAGTTTTCAAAAATCATAATCAGTTAAAAACTTGAAGAAACTTATGCTTTAAAATTTAGCTGCCCTCTATCTTTTTATCCACTAAGTACAAAGCGTTGGACCTAAGACAACAAATGTTACAAGTCCTATAGGTATTTGTTTCTAACACAAATGCTGGTAAGTGCTGGGAAATAGGGCAATTTTTGTGAGTATGCTTTAGACTTTGAGGAACAATAAAAAACACAAAGTTCAAGGTCTTACATATTTGTGTGGTCTCAGAAGCCAGGTTGGCTGTACTAATTCTCTATCATTGTCGTTTCGTCGATTTGGTTAAAACCTCGATTATTTTTACACGATACCAACACATGCCCTATTTTATTTTTTACTTCTCTCTACAACTTAATTTTTTTCTCTCCAACTTGTTTTTTTCCACACGAAACCAATATCTTGACCAGTAGAAAAAATAAATGTATAAAATCAATCACTTTAAGTTGCGGGGGTTATCTGTTATCAGGGTTGACGCAACTGAATGACAAATAATTAACTGACTCAGGCCTGTTGCTTCAGATTGATACAAAATGTAAGCTTCCAATTGATTTCATTCAACTGTCTTATTTTTGTTGTTTTCTTTTTTTTCTTATAGTAAATAGATGATAGTCAAAAGACAAAAAAAAAAGCTAGATTCTCTACACTGACTATCTCAAGTCATGATATATGTATGTATGTACACGAATAACCCAAAGGAATATTCGTTTTGAATTTTAATAACAATTTAAACTAAGTTACAATAAGTCTTTTTAAAATTTATTACAAATTACGACATGATTAATTTATGTATCGTACATGCTGATTATAGAAGAACGAATTCTAACACATGTTTACATAATGTATGTAGGGACGTGTGAGTTATTTAAGGCCTTTAAAACTAATTTTTGTTGTCCCTACACTCTATTTTAATAAAAGCAACGTTTTGTTTTATTTTACGACAGACAATGTCAATTAATGTGGAATAACAGCAGGTGGACACGTTGTTTCCTGTATCAACACATTCAATCAAAAGTAATGTAATAAAAAGACAATACAGTGAACCAATTAAATTAATTAGTTTTCTTCAATTAAAATAAAAAGCTTTACCCTTATAAGGTACCTAACATAGGATAATGAATTTTGTAATCATTTAAAAAAGTTAATTTCTTTTTGATGCATTTAATGGGTGTACAAAAATATAAATTAATTACTTCGATTTTTTTTTTGTAGAGCTAAAGATTAAACAAATGTTTGCTTTTGTTTTTACTTAATTAATTAATAAGGGCCCTAACAATAATCAAATTTAGTAACAACTTAAATATTTAAGTAAAATGGACCATAATTGTGTGGGCTCTAAATAATAAACCAACCATGGTATGACTTAAATATTTAGGTGGACCCTAATTAATGAATATTTTATAATGTATGGTTCATTTTGTATAGTCCATTCAATTATGGTCTATTTCCCTTAAATATTTAAGTCCTTACTAAATTTGATTATTGGTAGGGCCCTAAATGTATAGGTATATGTACATTAGGGTACATTTTTTTGGGATAGCACACCCCGTCAATCGAAAGTTTATGCCAAAAGAAAAAATATTGACCAAAAACTATTTTTTTCCGAGGTCATTAACCCGTGCCTCTGAGGTCATACTTTTCCCATACAAAGGACAATTGGCAAATATGTATGGAGCGTGTGCCCAGCACCAATAAGAACGGCCTTCATATCGTATATAGGTACATATTTATGCATTCATTATCCTTTAACTGTTTGTCACAATTCGCTGTGTGACAAAAGTTATTTAATTTTGATTAAAATGACTTTTAGGGTCACAATTCCTTTTTTGCATACTTTTTCTTTAATATTTTGTGTATTTTTCGCTCGATTTAAGACTTTTTGTGGAATTAAGTTCTTTGAACCCACGACACAGTAACTGAATTTTTTCAGATGTTTAAAATTATGTTAAGGGATCACAAGCATCAATTTTATGCATAAAGCAGTTTTTCGAGTATTTAATTTGTAAAAAATACAAATATTGGTTTTTAAATAATATTTTTGATGTCAAAATCATCTCTGGAAAACAACAAACAAACATCAATTTGTATCTCATTTATCGTAATAAAAATGGGTATTATTTTCAAGGTTTTAAATTGCAATTCGTAAAAATTGGACAAAACAACCCACAAAACAACCCACAAACCACCCTTAGGGGTTAGTTTTTTTTATCTTATTCCTCATTCAGTAACGAAGAAAATGGTTGTACATTTTGTACGAAATGATTCCTAAATAGATCAACAAAAAAATTAACAAAAAATAGAATATTTTTTTTTTCCTTTTTATGGTACTAAAAGATTTTCAACTCAGTCAGTTTTTTACCGATTTTAAACGTCTTTGTGGTTTTTCAAGGAAGAATGTTAGGCCTGTTTTTATTATATACATTTTTTGCTCAAGATAGAAAACCAAGTACAAGTTTAACAGTTTATCTAAAATAACGATAATAAAAACGAAGATTTAGTTGTAAATATGTTTTTTTTTGTCTACTTGTTAAAAAACGACGACCTGGCATTGATTCTGGATTAGTCATTTTTGTACATGATAAAATAGAGACAAACATTCTTCTTTGAAAAACCGCAAAGAAACTTAAAATCGGTAAGGAAGTGACTGAGTTAAAAATCTTAAAAAGCAAACAAAATATTATATTTTTTGTTAATATTTTTTTGTATCTATTTTGTGATCAGTCCGTAATAAATATAATACCAATTTTTTTTTTTACTAAATAAGAAATAAGCTAAAAATATTTCCACCCCTTATAATAATATATAAGGGTTATTTTAAGGGTCGTTTTGTGAGTTGTTTTGTCTTACTTTTACGAATCGCAAATGAACCCTAAAAACAATAACTATTTTTATTGTGATAAATGAGGTAAACGTTGATATTTTTTTGGTTTTATCCAGAGATGATTTTAACATCAAAAATATTATTTTAAACCTAAAATTTGTATTTTTTACAAATTAAATACATACTCCAAAAACTGCTTTTTGCGTAAAATTGATACTTACGACCCCTAAACATAATTTTAATCTGAAAAAATTCAGGTAGTGTGTCATGGGTTCAAAGAACTTATTTCCAAAAAATGGCTTAAATCGAGCGAAAAATACACAAAATATTAAAGTAAAACTATGAAAAAAAGGAATTGTGACCCTAAAACTCATTTTAATCAAAATTAAATAACTTTTGTCACACAGCGAATTGTGACAAACAGTTAACGGATAATGAATGCATAAACATGTACCTATATACGATGTGAAGGCCGTTCTTATTGGTGCTGGGCCCAATTTGCCCATTGTCCTTTGTATGGGAACTTTACACTTTTCAAATTTTATTTTTTTTTCTCTGGAACTATACCAGTTATTCTAAATTTGTAATTTTTTAAAAAAAACTTATTACTTTATGATAATAAATAAAAAAAAACAACAAAAACTGCTGCGGATCGAGAGAGAAAAATAAGAGAAAAATATATAATATTAAAGTATTTTTTAACTTAAAAAATCGAAATAAATTATTATTTAAATTTTTTAAATACATTTTTAAATGGAGTTTTTTAAAGGACCGATAAATCAATCAGAATACCAACAAAAAAAAAATTAGAATAACTGTTATAGTTCCAGAGAAAAAAAAAATTAAGTGTGAAAGTGTAAAGTTCCCATACAAATTTGTATGACCTAGAGGCCAATAAACTTTCGCTTGACGGGGTGTGCTATCCAAAAAAATGAGTTTGGGATACAACGGACAGTCTAATGTACATACATATGTACATAACATAAATAAGGCAAGAAAAATTTGTTAAGTAGGCAACAATATGTTCCTAGAGATCATAGCCTCTTTTGAACTACTAAGTCACCTATTAAAGCATTAAGACTCATCATCTTGGTTAAATTCACGTTGTCTTCAGATATCTCGGATACACAAGTATTCGTGTACATATGTTTGTGAACGACCAAAATCGGATGGACTAGCTATCCACAACCCAAATCTTCCTCGTCCTTAATTTCGGCTTGAATTGAATTGAAATTAAGCCTAATACGCAAATTTACAGTTCAATTTCTTTTTGACAAAAAACGGAACAACCGGCGCGCGCGAAGAAAAAACATAGATTCTGTACCAAACTTTCCATCGGTTCTCTTCCTTCACAGTCCAAACTAGGTACATCAAACACCGGTTGAACAGATCTACATTTTTATACTAATACTGAAAATCTCTTACAAAAATAAGTCAACGGTCTGTCGATCACATTAAACAGTGATCATTTGCAATTAGTTTTTTACTTTACCATGCATAAACTGGATTTGTACATTTGTATCGTTTTAAACCTATTCCAAAGTGTTTTTAATCTAGAACAACTGTCCAACACCAAAATCGTTTTTTATAAACATTTAAATAAATATATGCGAGATTAAGAAAAATAATTAGTGCTAACCAAGTGATTCGCAGTTTAGGCAAAATTGTAAATGCCTTTGAAAAAAAAAAAAAAAAAACAAAACAAAACAAAACAAAACAAAATAACGCAGAAATTAGTTTCATTTTTAATTGGCCGGCCGGTGAAAAGTGCCGGCCGGCAAAATCCACTCAAAAATTTAAATATTATGTAGGTAGGTATCATCAAAAACCAAGAAATATTTTTGTTTGTTTATAAATGTCTAATTAATTAAAACAACAAAAAGCAGACTTATGAGTAAAAAATGTATAGATACGTATTCAAATAAGATTTGTTAACAACACGATCTAACATGGTCTTTCGTTTTAGAACTTATTGGTAGGTACCTATTCGTTTTTTTTTTTTTTTCAAAAAAAAATATAAGTATATAAACTACCTACTGTCAATATTTCATTTTTCATTTTATCGCATAGTAAATTATTTACAAGGGAGATTTTGTGATTCATCAACAATTAATACCAATAATACCAAACCAATTTAAAATCAGTAATAAATTAAGATTTCAATTGGCATTTAAATTTACTGTTAAAAGATGCATATATAGAAGACAAAAAAGAGACCATTAAATAATTTATTTAATAAACACAAGCAAAACAAGAAAACAAAGGTTTTTATTATTTAAACGGGTTGTTAAACGGGAAGGTTTAGATGAAGATGCGCTGAAGTTTGATCATCTTCTACGACACCAAATTTGTTTGTCTTTCTTAGCTACATACATATATACACCTTCACATTGTATGTGTACTATTTTTATACCTTTCAACTTTGACCATGCTACAAGCTACACAACAACACCATTTTGTTTAGCCAGTAATTATTAAAAGAACTCATATCCTATCACGATTAGTATTATTTTGGCACCAGAACTGAAAGCTTTAATCTAGGTTAACCTCTTTTACCAACAAGACTGTACAAGTTAACGTAGAGCCAATGTTAATATGGAATAACTTAGAAATTTATTTTCAAACTAAATTATCACAAGCGATGATGATGTTAGAAATCTATTTATATGCACTTTTTGCATGCATTATTAAATATTATAAACTTGAATAATAATTATTCGATGTAGATATTTGTCAGCTTCTAGTTTCAGCATATCACCCCAATTACGAAATTCGTATTATAAAGTCGTATGTTGGGTTTGAGGTTTCCTTAATGGTAAAGTATATATCATCTTTTTTGGTTCAAAGGTTTTGACAATTTACGAGTAGAGACTTTTCGATGCTGGTATTAAAACTTAACAACATATTTATCAAAAGACATGGCGAAAAGAACAAAACTTGTTCGAAAAGAACACAAATTGTTTTGTAGGTCATGTCTTTCGATGGTGATATTGTTAAATTTAAATGCCATCATCGCAATGTCTGTGTTCGCAAATTCTCAAAAGCTTGTCACCAAAAAAGATTACATTTTACCATTAGGAAACCACAAGTCCAACATACGACCAAATACGACTTAATAATACGAATTTCGTAATAGGGGTGAATATTCTCCCCGACGAAAACCCTGGTAAATATGGAGAATCATTTTACATTTCAGTAATTGAAAGGAACATCATAAGCATTTAAATAAATAACTGTCAGTATTAGCACTCGAAAAGTTAAATCTCTAGGACTAAAAACACAATTATTGACCTGATGAAGCCTACTAAAAGATCATTATCATAGATCTAAATAATACAATGAACTACAATTCCTCTCGAGATATGTATAATAAAATTTGGTTTGATAAGTCACTTGATTCTGATAGAAGCATTTTTATCACTTATAATAAAGTTAATGTGGCTATAAAGATATTGTCAGTTTGAAAATATTAAAACATTATGATAAGGAATGTTTTTTTTTTTTTTGAATAAAATCCAACTGGGGAATTACACACAGGTGGTATATTAGTCATTGGTCTATAGCTATAAACTAGTTACGTCTTCTTTTCAAGACGATACTTTAGAAAATTTGAAAAGGATTTAGTCTAAGATTTGGAAGTTTGGAAATCGAGTACAACAAAGCCGTCCATATTTCAGTAGGAAAGCATAAAAAAATGGTAAATTTTACACAGCATAATGAAAAACACCTATTTGAACTTGAATTTGAATCAACGCGTGTCTTACAACTAATGCTGCTCATTTTGTATTATATCTATGCACATAACAAATTATATTTTAAAGTATGTATGCAAAGCACACACTTGTATTATAATTAAAATAAAAGGTATCAACAACTACTTGTGTTACCTTAAGAGGAGTTAAATAAATAATGAATAATAACTAGAATGCAAAACAAGTGAAAATTAATCAAACAAAAAAAATAAAAATTATTAGAGGACAAAATACAAAAGGGAAACCATCAAAGTATAAATAACACTACAAAAATAAAAAATAAACTAAACACCGACGAGACATATAATGTATGCTAACAAGTTTCTATGACTCACTACACTACCTATATTTCCATGTTACCCCTACTAATTTACAGCTAATGACACAAATAAAACGTCGACATTATAACGTAATGCTGACGATGTGTTCTGTTAGAATGACTTTGTTTTAAACATTTGGTTTGTTTTGATATTTTATTCTTTTGATACTTGACACGAAGATTCATAACTGGCATATATGTAATATGATGAAACAAATAAATTTAAAAAAAAACTTAAATTTTTGTAAATAGTTTTTCACTTTATACAGCAACTTGCTGAATCAGAGATCTTGATTTTTTGATTTTAAAGATCTTTTTTTTTAAATAATCATTTTAACAAATGATATTTTGACCTCATTGTAAGTCTTTTTAAGTTACTTTTAATATTACTTACAGTATTTTATATAAGCATGGGGTTTAATTTAAGATTTAGAATGCATAAATATGTTTATGTACTTATTTAATACTTAAGAAAATAAACGACCATTTACAAAAATACCGTTAGCTTCGTTTTTATATTCAACTCAAAATTAAGCAATTGTAGGCGGGATAAAATTATCCTTCCCTAAATTATTAAAATTTAAACAGTGGCCTAATTATGGAAAAGGTTCGAAGCGAATCGGTTTAGGTGGGAAATTTGAAGTTTTGTATTATTCCTTTCATTTTCACTTCTTTCGTTTTAGATCCGTCCAATTATGTAAATCGAAAACAAATCTGAAATTAAAGGTCCGACCCTTATTTTGTGCACAGAAAATCACAAACTGTCATATTTTGGAGAGTAACGTTGGTACTCTCAAAAATATCAAAACTGTGCAAAAGTACGGTAACGCAAATTCAACCAAATTTCGTATTACATAATGTGCCAGACAAGTATGGCACGATGTTTGGCTTTCATTCTTTTACTCTCAAAATAACACTGTGATGTCATTTTCTGTCCGAAGAAATTTCTCGGACAGAAAATCACAGGTAGGGGAAATTATTTACTCTCTCGCCAAATTTTTGAGTACGGAAACGGCTTTGGACTGAAAATCACACATTACACAGAAAATCACAGAAATTTAAAGTAAAGGAACGGACCTAAAATTTGAGATTTTGGTGTGAATATTCCAATTCTTATTTGGCGGATTGATTTTTCGGTGGGCGAAGAGGATGGATAATATATCTCAAAATAAACACCCGGAAGTTTTGTTATAATTTTCTTGAAACTTAAAGATTCGATTTTTATTAAATGTATTTTATCTAACGTTGTTGAAATAATTAATTGAAATAAAGTTTTATTTTAAATTAAATCCAAAGGCCTCTGACGATGTATGATTACAATAAAAATATACTTTTTTTGGAAACAAGCAGAATTTTGAAAACATAATTTTCGACTCGGTTCGGATTTCATAATTCAGCAAATTGAGGCGAAAACGAGATATCGTATTAAAAACGATTCATATTTTATAATAAGGCCAGCAATCAGGTTAGCAAAATAATATACAATACACATAAGAATAAACCGATGTTTATATTATGTTATGTACAAACCTTTCAACAAAACGAACAAAAATAATATAAATAAATGATTCAATGATTTAAAAGCATGACTCAAGTACTTAATATTGGAAATATTATTTATTTTGCAAGTTAAAACTAATCGCAACACATTTCAACTCATTGTTTAAATTGACTAAATAGGTACTGTCTGTATTTTGATAAGAACTTACTTGTAATTTTACTAGCAACTTTATCAATTTTAGTGAGTGATTAATTATACATCGCAATTTTATAAATAGAGGATAATACACAACTTCTTATTTTGAAATAAAATTGCTTTGTCAACAAACGTTTTTAAATATGTGTCATGTGTACATGTGCACACGTTCTAGCTACGCAATTCCAATAATTGAGTGTTATCATTATATTATAAGGTTTGCTAAGGCTTAAGTAGGTACATACATACACACTTTGCAGAAATATCAAGTAGGAAGTTAAAATTATTAGCAATGTTAAGTAAGAAAAAATAAACAATTAACTCAAATACATTCAACGTCATCATAGACTAATTTTATGATTTTAAAATATTAAAATAACTATGAATAAGCATACAAATACAAACTAGATATTATTAAGCGCAATTTGTTGTATTAATCAAAAGTTAGAATTTAGTTGGTTGTCAACATAGATAATTTGCTGATAAGATAAGCTGAAGTTCAGTGTAGCTAGGTATTCAATACTTTAGAAAAAAAAAATAGATATAGCTTCAAGCGTGTCACGTCAGAAGGTCTGGCAAGCTTTTTCATAAGTTCAAGGTTCTTAAAAATGAAAAAATATAGCTATTCAGTATTTTATATTAAATATTCATAACAATTATGATGAAAGCAGTCGATTTGACGTTAAAACTAAGAGCCATTTAATTGTACAATTATTTTTACATTTATACTTCCTTTTAGGGCAATTATTATTGGTCTCAGGTTAAAAAAAAAAAAACAATCAAAGTTCTGAGTGTTCCCATTTTTTTTGGTTTTGCCTTGAACGGAATATTATATAGTTTGTTCTAATAATTGTTATCAATGGCTCAACTGAGTTTTTTCAGTTGTAAAACAATATATTATTTCACTTAAGCCCGTATGATACTACATTTTTTTCTAGATTAGTTCAAACAATTTATAATTGAAAATACCGATATGAATACGTACACAATAACCACATTAATGTAAAAAAGTCACAAAAAATTTATTAAAAATGAACATATTTCAGATTCTGGCAGCTTTTTTTGACTTTTTAGAAATTTAAAATTAAAAATTATTTCAAAGTACACTGTGACTACAAAAAAAGTATACACTTGGCTCATGAGAACACTAGGTTTTTGGTGTGTTTTTACTTTTGTGGACATTGTAATTGTCAAAACATAATGGGGCGTATTTATAGTCATTTTAGAGCTGGGTCTAAGTTCAACACAGCTTTGGTTGAATTTTCAGACGTTGATTCTATTTTTTTTTAAGTTCATCATTTCAAAATATTTGAAGCTTTTTGTGTAGTTTACCAAGTCAATTATCTTATAAAAATATAAAACCAACAATTTGTAATTAAAATCGGACTGTATTCATTGAGCCAAAATCGTCTTAAACTGTAGTTTAGTTAAACCTGGGTCTATCTGCGACTATGAATATGCCCCCATGTCGTTCTTTTCATAAAAAATACTTAGGTATTTCTCTTTTCCTCTTTGCTGACAATAAGTCATGATTTAATGAATTAAAAATGAAAAAAAAATGTAGTATCATACGGGCTTTACAATTTTTTTTGTGATATACATAATTATTTTCAAATTCTTTCAAAAACTAATGGGTATACAATATACATATACATATATACAAAAAGGGAAATCCTTGGGAGGGTGGATTTTCCCAATGTTGTATGGTTTGGAATTTGAAGAACAACAAAATGCAAAGCCAGGTCGCAAATTTTTTAATGAACATCCAATTTTTTTGTCTTGCTTGCCTGTAGGTACTATAACTTCTAATTAACCATCTTGATGAAACTTCATTTTTATAATTTTCAAAAGCGATTCGATTTTTTTTCGCAAATATTAAAATGTTATCGACTTAAGGTTAGACCGCACTAGGCGGAACTGCACTGCAGCGGAACTGCGTAATTGTATGAAGTTCAGCTGCCGCTTAGTGCGATATAGCTCATACAATTTCATACAAATAATGTTTTGCCGCGTCGTGAAGTGTAGTTCCGCTGCAGTTGTGTGCGGTCTAACCTGTAAAGCTTATAGTAAGGACGTTAGGGAAGCCAACCTTGCACTTCATTCTGACGGGATGATCTTTGGTACACTAACAGCCAAATTTATAAACGTGGAATAGGGAAGGGTTAAACTTATTCCATGGACTAAGTACAAAATGTTATTTAAAAAACAAAATTTCTTCTAAGTGACGTTCACTAAGTTAAACCACCGAACATTGTGGTTAAGCGAAGGAATAAAAATCAGACGTTTCAAAGAAAATGATAATATCTTTGACAGAATTATTAGGTGTGTGCGGTAACGTGATCTACTTATTTTAGTAGATTTTCGTTTTGTTTTTATTAATAGGAAATTTTATTCCGTGGACTAACTCTTTTATTCCATGGTTTTGTAAGCTCATGGAATAAAGGTGGAATAAGCGTTTTTTATTAATACGGCTGTAATAGTTTACTTTGAAGAAGTGTTGCCACGGTGGCAACACTGGCAGAACGGAGATATAAGGGTTGCCTTCTGACCATGTTTTAACACGAAAATTCAAATAAATTAGCCTATAACTTGGGAACCAGATATCGTAGATGTCGCGGAATGTCTTGTTAAATTGAGAATACTTGAAGCCATAGGAATACGTTAATTTGTTGGCCCCTCCCCCACCCTTGTACGCTGGGGGAGCAAAATACCCTCGGCGGATAAGGGTTTTTATTTGTCAGAAAATAATTTTAATAAAATTAATAATCAAAAAATTTTACGGTGAGTGTCCATTGTTATCCATATATTAGTTTTTTGTATAATCGCTTTCAAAATGGGAGGAGGGGAAGTTGGAAGTACAGTGAAATCTCCATATGCGGACACCTCCCTTAGGCGGACACCTCCCATAGGCGGACACATTTTTTTGTACGGAAATTGCTCCATATAAGTTTCATTGTTTTCAGTTTCTCTTGAACGGACACTCCCTTGGACGGACACGGACAGAAATTTCACGTATGAATGACAAAATATTTTCTCTTAGACGGACACCAGAGCAGGATTGAACATGTATCACGCTGGTAATTTTGGCAACGGTATTTTTTTAAGTTGCAGTGTAAAGCGAGCATCAAATTCTTTTCACTTAACGGAAAAATACATGCAAGCCAGCCCATTAGAAACTCTATTATTGTTATGTGTGAATTGTGTGTATCTGTTGAATGTGTTTGAAGGATTCTAGGTATCTGTTGGATCTTTTTGCACTTTTATTCTTTGATTCTCTCATTCATGTGGTGAAACTGATTTTGTTTGGACGTAAAAAAGGTTTATTTTTGGAGTTTCAGATTTTTGTTTATTTGCGCTCAGGTAGTTTTAAATTCTTTTAATTATTTTTACCTCCTCGTCCACCTAAAAACTAAAAAGTTTTTTTTCAGGGCTACTGCCTCTTGCGTGGAATTGACAAATCCTCCAAGAGTATCACTTGTCACGAATAAGTGCTTCTCGTCTAGCCGTTCGGAATCGGCATAAAATTGTAGGTCCCTTCCATTCCTGTCGAAAGGCGCACACAGGAATGGTTGCGAGTTGTTAGTCACTAGGGCCTGGTTCTTCATGAGCCGTTGTGCCACCCGATTTATTTTATTTATTTAATTATTTTTACCTACTTGATTTTATAAGAACATGTTTTCAGGATGCCACCAAAAAGGAAAACTTTAACTTTAAAGGAAAAGGTAGACGTAATCAGCTTTAGCCAAAAATGAATATGTACTCTTAATTTTTTAAATAAGTATTTTTGTTTGATTTCCCTTAAACGGACAACTCTCTTAGGCGGACAAAAATGTCTGCACCATGGCTGTCCGCCTAAGGGAGATTTCACTGTATATCAAACCACTATACATTTATCTGGGTATAATCTAAGCATATGGCACATGACCTAAGGGTGATTTTTATGCCCAATATTATGCAGTCAAAATACACCCATATTTTCTTTCCGCCTAAAAAAAACACCCCTGCAACCAATATATTTGCATGGATCCTTTTGAGTTGGTTCTAACAAAAAAAAAACATTTCTTCCAACTTTCATCAACATGCCAGTTTTGGAAGGGGTTTACTGGTAACAGTAATTCACTTTTCCCTTTCACTCAAAAAACACCCTTTCGCACCAGATATTTTTATGGACTTTTTTGATTCTTATTTCTTACAACAAATAAGACATGTGTGCCAAGTTTCATCACCATACCATTGAAATTTGGTAATATTATGCTCGTTTCACTAAAAATTTAGTCATCATTTTATAAAAAGGTTATAACTTTTTCTAGGCAAATTATATTGAAATTATTTTGATTGAATAAGATTGGGAATTAAAATTACCCTAAGGTCATGTGCCACTTGCTTAGATTATACCAAGATAAATATGTAGTGGTTTGATATATACTTCCACCTTCCCCTCCCCACATTTCGAAAGCGATTATACAAAAAACTAATACATGGATAAAAATGGACTTCGGAAATGCTGTAGAGTATGAAATTCTACGTCGACAGTCACCTTAAAATTTTTTGATTAATAATTTTATTACCATTATTTTCTGACAAATTAAAACCCTTATCCGCCGAGGGTATTTTGATCCCCCAGCGTATGTGGGTGGTCTCAAAAAATTAACATATTCCTATGGCTTCAAGTATTCTAAATCCAACAATACATTCCACGACATCAATCGATGTCTGGTTCCCGATTTATATATGTGAAATTTCGTTTTAAAACATGGTCGGAAGGCAACCCTTATATCTCCGGTCTGCCAGTGTTGCTACCGTGGGAACACTTTTTTAAAGGAAACTTAGGATGTGAATTATTAGTATACCAAATGCAGTCAGAATGACCTAAAATATGGCCTTAACGCCCTAACGATTAGTATTGCTACTTCTATTAACTTTTTTTTGTTGTTTGTTCCAATCTGATTGTACATATATGTATGTATGTCTGTTCTAAAAAGTTATACAAGAAAATATTCCACATACATTTAATCGAAGTCATAATATCAATAACAAGCAAATATTTAACATCTGTGTCAAATTGTCAAAATAAATTCAATAGCTAAAAAAATAAATATTTTTTTAATATTATATAAAATGTATGGTTTTTTGTGAAAGTCTGACTCATAATCATATTTTCTATGTGTCACTCAATTAATAGCTGTAGGGACGTTGCTTTTTAACGCAGGTACCTAGATACTTCGTGCTCTTTGTATAAAAAGTATAGTTCATCCGCTGAAATCGGTGTGTTAAAAGTCTAGCGCTGATTCTCGACTATACCTACGTTTGTAAAACTGGTCTTAGCCAACTCTAATTCAACTCAAAGCTCACTCAACATTTAAAAACAGTCTTTTTTAAGTCGGTGAAACCACGTTTGGTACGCCAATTTCTTGATCATTTGTTGACTTTGAAAAAAACGTGTTTCGTACATAAAAAATGGCCGCAGGGTCTGGAAGAACCATTTAAAAAAAAACGACGAGAAATACTTGTGTGGATATCCTCTAAAATATCCACGATACCGATTTTGAATATCTGACAAAACAAATTTAAGAAACACTCCTAACGTATATTACCTATATACGTAGGTATCGTTATTTTGTCATAGACTTAAAACAAATTTTGTCTGCGAATCACCGAAGGTAATTTGGATTACGGTAGGTATTCTTTTTTTTAAATTGAGCGCGCACTTAACGGATTTCTACTAACCGTAATATTATGGACAAGCACAGTGCGAACATTAGGAAAATAAGGAAGGGTTTGAACGGAGATACCGACGCACATTGGTTTTGAAGTTCCGAATATCAAAATGTGAAGGTCCAGGTAATGCATTCCTCATTCGTGTTGTTCGACTAAAGAAAGAATCTCTATAATTAACAGTAGATTGCAGCCCGGTCAGAGCCGACGTCAAATATGTGGTCATTCCACAAAAGGTGATCTGCGATACACATACCGAGAACTGAGAGCTGTTCGGTTTCCTCGATGCAAGTGCCGTCCATAGTTAACGGCATTGGGGGTGCGTTTCGCTTCAATGATAGGAGACAGCATTGAGTTTCAAAGCATTTAATTCTACGCGGTTTTTGTTTCCCCATTGTAAAATGCTGTCAATATCAGAATTTAATGAGTTAATCATACGCGGGCGCTAGAGTTCTACATCTGAAGTACATGGATTTGTAGCGGATTTGTGTAATCCAGGTCTTTTATAACTCTGGCAACTGCACAAGTGCGAAAAAAGATTAGTCCCATAAAATCGTTTGCGATCACAGCTACCTACAGGAGGAGTAATAACACTTTCTGGCAGCGTCGAATTAACAGCAAACTGCGCTGCAACCAAATTGGCTTTATCATACGAGCTGACAAAAGCAGTGTCATTACAGACGAGCGTTGCAGGCGAAGACGAAGTGGCATTTCGTATGTGATTTGCAAATGACCAAAATCTTTTACTACCTTTGGGACATAGTAGTATTTTTTGATTTAATTTTTGATCATGCAAAAATTTGGTTTGTCCAATATGAAAATTGTAAGACTCACATTATGTAGGTATATACCTACATACAAATATCTATGTATCGCAAATATACAATGGTAAATATGTACATTCGAAATCGTTTAGATGATTTTTCTTCTGACTTTTCTAAAACAATACTTCAACCTAGTTTTAGTTTGCTTTTCTTTGTAACAAGAATTAAAGTCAATGTGAAAGTGTAACTACTATCTAAAGACAAATCTTTCTCGCTGAACGAAACCGCATGGAACATGGCATCAACTGGTACAGATAACAAAAAAACTTGATTGCCTTTTTTAGTCATTCGAATAATCCTTATTGAACAAAAATACATAAAAACAAAAAGGTGTAGGTAGTTAGTTACTCTTACATTTGTGTACAAAAACAATGCAGGTTGTTAGCTATTTTTGCGCAGGATTACAGAAAATCCTTATTTACACCAACAAACAATGTGAAACCTTGAGTCAAGATTTCCATGTCCCTTCCAAAGGTGGGTGTACATAATTTTCTACGATGTTTGCACTACCTACTTTTCTTTAAGCAATTTTGATTGATTTATCAGTCAGGTCTTGTTATGCCCCAGTTAGTCAAGTTGAATAGCCTAACCTTATATCCAATTCCATTTCGATAAAGTAGAAAGAAACCAAACCACAACACAGCATGTGTCCGGCTTCTTTTCAGAGTCAATCGCAAACAAAAATAAATAATTAATTTAACTCCACATCGTTCATTACTCATACCACCACCATTATTATGATTATGTATGTCGTATGTGGGTAAGTACTTACGGTTCTCGAAGACCTGGTGCGATTTTGTAAAGACAATCGAGAAACGTTTCATCCAAACACCAAACGCTCGGCTTCAGCGGCTGGCTATTAACATTCAATATCCTAAATAGAATGCACAGAATAACTGCGATTGCTGTGAGGAACGCTGTCGACATTGTTGTAAGTGTCCGGTAGATGTGAACTCGATCGAAGAAAGGAAATTCGGCGAGGAGCTGATTGAGACTCTGCTGACTTTGGATGTAATTGTCATAGAAAAAGGAGCACTGTAGCAAATGCGGTGTGATCATACGTGAAGGTGCAACTTTGAAAAATCACAGCCCTCCCGGATTTATCAGAATAAAACAATTAAACCTTTTTACAATCTGATAATAAATTTGCAACGTATTAATATCTAAAGATTGGGGTTGGGCACTCGCGGAGTGAAAAATTGGGATCAAGAAAAAAAAACAATCGACCCAGCTATGTATGTATGTACGTATAACGAGAAACACTAGAACAAAATCGAATTAGAATTTGCGGTAAAAAAAAAAAAAACTGGTATTGATGGTAAAAACTGAGATTTCGCTTGGGTTAAAAATGGAAAATACAAAATTTGCAAATTGATAAAAAAATAGTTTATTTGTCTTTTCTGGCAGTAATTCGCGTCCGATTTTTGATTGATTTTTTTTTCCAGCTTGTATTATTGTACACGAATCGAAAGCACTCAATCGTTTGACAGTGAAAAGAATGGAATTCTAAAGGAAAGCCGAGAAATTAGAAATGGAGTCACTTGTTTTTTTGATTTTGCTTTTTTCACTTATTCGTAGTGGGAAGTGAACTGCATAAGTGACAGTTCACCAAGGTACACGAAAATGAAACAAAACAAATATAATTTCAGTCGGTAATTTTACTGCGTAAATGGAAAGGAAGTTTACCTTGGTTTTATTGATGTGGTTTGTGTATAAGGTTATTACTTGAACGTACTATTTACCGCTAGGGGCAGAATTTTAAATAAATGTAGGGTATGATACGTCGAAATTAATTAATTCAAATTATTATATTAATGACAATACAAAAAATGTCAGTCTTAGTTGCAATTGCATTTAACAATAATTCCTTACAATAATAGTACCTCATGGGTTAACAAAAAGTGTGTGGTAGTGGATATTTCAGCAGTTACAGTATGTCCCTTTTCACAAAAGGAAACTGAGTTGCCAGCAACTGAGAGTTTGTCGACGAGAAGGGCGTAAGGGTAGACCAAAAAAAACTCCCCTTACGCACTTCTCGCCAACAATATCCTAGTTGCTGGCAACTCAGTTTCCTTTTGTGAAAGGGGACATATAGATGCAGTGGCAATTGAAAAGAAATTAAATTTAATTTTGAGAAAAGGTATTTTGTGTAATGTATGTACTTCCTGTATTGTAAATCGGTAGTTGCAGCTATAGTTGTAGTTGCATTTTCAATACTACAAAAATATATTAAAATCTAATTCAAAATGTATTAAAATCCGATACAAAAATGTATTAAAATCTAATACAAAATGTATTAAAATCCGATACAAAAATGTATTAAAATCTCATACAAAATGTATTAAAATCTAACACAAAAATGTATTAAAATCTTATACAAAATGTATTAAAATCTTTAAAAAAACAAGATCCAGATCCCGATAAAAGATAATAAAACACTTCAAAATCGAAAACGTCAAAAAACTCAGGAATACCAAACATTTTTGTGGGATCTGGCGGGCCTACTTCACAGCTACTTCAACTTTTACAACAGCATTCTACGACAACCCCAGTTATATTTCCGTTAAAATTTTCTGTTCCACAAATACAACTGGAAGTGTTGAATGTGAGGAACAGGCAAATGTAACTGAAATAAAATTGTTGTCGCTGTGGGATAGGACGCTGTTGTAAAAGTTTATGTAGCTGATGTAGTAGCTGTGAAATAGGCCCCTGGATCGTTTTATTACCACAGGATGATCCATAATAGCGCTTCCACACTAGCCCACTTTGTATTAATACATGTCAAATTGAAAGTGGGAAAGAATTCTTCGCGACTGCCAAATTTGTGGGAATGAAATGGCTTTTCATATTTTGCTTGCAAACTTACCTGTATTAATACATTACATTAACCTAAAAAACAGTGATAGAATGTGGAATGGAATTAGAACCATTCCTAAAATTCTTCATGTATTAACATATGTCAAATCGTGTGGGATAGAATGTCGGGTTGTGTAGGCTGGGCTGCCATATTTTGTTTCCACACTATTCTACATGATTTGTTTCCCACTTTTTTGACATGTATTAAGGCTTAACTACATAGGCCGTCTTTTGTACAAAAACACAAAAGTGAGAAATAAATATCTATTCTGAAGACACCTGCTTGCAAAAAAACAATGGAGAATGGTGCGTGGTGGTTTAATTTATATGTCAAAACTATTTCCATATGTTTTTTTGCAAGCATGTTTCTTTGGCGAGCGTTTTAATTTCTCACTTTTGTACTTTTGTACAAAAGTAGGCCTATGTAGTTGAGGCTTTAATCTTTGAGTATATATGGTATATATAATATGGAGTGCTCGTTTACATTCCAAAAACGTAACCATCACAGGGGGCACGGTAATCTATGCGGTAATTCAATTCTCAATATAGAGAGGGTTTTTACAACAACACCATCATAGCTGCCAGCTGTCAAAACACCCTCTCTATATTGAAATCACGCCCCCTATCACAGGCTCAAGTACTACAATACATTAGGGATAGGAACGAGCACTCCATTTTAGACGGCTTTCACACAAGGAAACTGAGTTGCCAGAAACTGGCTAGTTTGTTGGTTAGAAGGGTGTGAGGGGAAATTTTTTGTCTTCCTTTTACGCCCTTCTCGCCTAGAAACTAAAAATTGCCGGCAACTCAGTTTCCTTTGGTGAAAGGACTAGAGTGGAAGGCCTTTAAGGGGGGTTTAGATGAAACAACATGTTGTACAAAATGATGTTGTACATAAGACGGCTTTCACACAAGGAAACTGGGTAGCCAGAAACTGGCTAGTTTGTAGGCGAGAAGGGTGTGAGGGGTGATTTGTTGTCTTCCTTTTACGCCCTTCTCGCCTACATACTAAAAATCACCGGCAACTCAGTTTCCTTGTGTGAAAGGGGTCTAACTTGATGAGAAAAATAACTGTAAAAAGTTGTTGTACAACATCACTTGCGTTGGAATCTTTGAAGTAGGACGTACGGCGCGGAAAATGCCAAAATTAAGGTTAGACCGCACACAACTGCAGAGGAACTACACTTCACGACGCGGCAAAAAATTATTTGTATGAAATTGTATGAGCTATATCGCACTAAGCGGCAACTGAACTTCATACAATTTCATACAAATTATTTTGAATCGCAGTTCCGCTGCAGTGCAGTTCCGCTTAGTGTGGTCTAACCTTTAATATTAGCCTTGATGAACGAAATATTGGACGGTGAAGAAAATAGCAAAGAAGAACAGACGTACATATATGGGTAAAGAAATGGGTAAAAAATAGGCCGAAATACTCATGAAAGTACCCTAATTTGGGCAGTGAACTTCTTCCGCTCCGACACGAAATTTTTCACTTCGTATCACTATTTTTAATTCCCGCCGGTAACACGATCGTATAGCATTTTTTTTTTTTAAACCTTCTATTGTGATGTTCGGTTCAACCGCTTAATATTTATCTAATAACACTTCATATGCTTTACCTTTTATAATTCTATTTTTATAAATCTCTGATTTTATCTTCCACGTTTCTGGTAGAAACCTATCCATATACAGAAAAAAAAAGTCCCTCCAGAACGGAGTATTTGCTATGGTACCCATTTTTTCGATTTATTTGTTCTAATGCCTTCGTGTTCACAAGACGAGAATTTTCCAGAAATGAAAAATAAAATCAAGTTATACCAACATCTGTTTACATAGGTTTTATGGTTTGACAAGCCAGCAAGATTTCAAAATATTTTGAAACCCGTACAACATGGTGTGTCTAGCGGTTGTTTTTTGCGTTTATATTCGATAAATTTACGCGATGTTCCATATAAACCCCCATATATAAATCTTGGTGGATAATAAAACGCGGCTATTGGAATCTAATATAATCTTATCACCCCGACTCCATAGGCCATGAACGATGTCCTTAATCCAATCTACAATCCAATCCACAATCTGATTTGTATGGATATGTCACTGCATGGACATGAATTTTTGCGACTCCATGGGATTTTTTTTAGACATGTTCCATAGTCCGGCCATCGTTCATGGCCTGTGGAGTCGGGGTGTATAGACCGAAAGCCAACGACGCCAATTCCAATCCAATGTTGGAGGATTGGAATTGGAACCCATACCAATTCAAAGCAAAACCAATATTACCTTGTCTGCCTACACATTTAAAGTTCTGTTAAAAACATTGTGTACCATACCAGAGGTTTCTGCCAATTGTTTCAATAAATAAATTAAATCATAAGGTTTGTCATTTTAAAGGTGAAGACATATTTCTCTAACGTAAATAATAATTTTTTTTCGACAAAAACAGTTGAATTTGTAAGAGTGTATTCGTTGTCGTTTTTTTCAAATCTCCGTATTAAAGCTAGGAACTGGAACCACCATCGGTCCGAAAATAATTTGTTTTCATAGGATATACTATAAATTTTAACATATTAAAGAGGCAGATATTACCTACAAGAAAAATAGCATTTTTATGCTTTCAAAAAAAAATCTTTTTTTTGGGATTTTTTCTTCAGCAATAAAAGTTTGTTTGCCGGGTTGTTCTTCACGGAGAGAGCGTCCTTAAGCAGATGGCATATGCACATGTGTTAAGCAAATGACTTGGCTTTCGAAATTTTTGTCACCACTTTAAGCCCTTCGTCAAGGGTATGGCAGACAGACAAGGTAATCCTGGTTTTACCCTTCCAGAACTGTGCATTGGGTTCCAACATTAAGCAAATGACTTGACTTTTTTTGTCGATGGCTCTTAGACTATAACATAAGATATGAACCTCCTTTGGATTTAAATATATTTAAAAATATTTTATCAGATCCTCTTTAGAATTAAAAAAAAAAACACAATTTTTAGCAACAAATTAAATTTATTTTTATTTCAGTGAATTTTGTTCAGTTATTTTTGTCCATCAAATTACGGTTTACATAATAATAATAATAATTAATAATAATAATAATTATCAATAATTTCTTACCTTAATAATTAATTTTAATTATTTTTTTTTCTTACACTTCCTTAATGTCAAAATGTTTTTTCTTTTTTTTATTAATTATTTTTTTATCTTTCCATTATTTTCCAAATTTATTTATCCATAAAATGTTTTTTTACTTTTTGTCGGTAATATAATAATCATACATTAAAATTGATAATAAAAGTTAAGTAAATTCATAGTGTTCATCTCCACTTTATGTTACAAAAAAAAAAAACAGTCGATTTATTTTAAGTTGCTGCTATATTTTTTGATGTTAAGTATATCAAATTAAATCGTCAGACTTTATTTTGAACTAAACACGATCCAACAAAATTATAAATCATAAAAGCAAAAAAAAACTATTTTCAATTATTGCATATTATTATGTTGCTATTTTTTCAAATATTTGTTTATTTATTATTAGGTTTCTTTTTTTTTATTTTTCTTGATTGTATTAAACCTAATTTTTATTTTTTCTCTGCATAATTTGTATACTTATATACTCTCCTCATGTCATTTCTTCTTTGCGATAATAAATAATGTATATTTAAAATACATTTTATAATAAGGTAAAATCACAGATATAATTATATATTTTTACTATTTGTTTTTTTTTTTATTTAAATTTTATTTTTTTTTTAAACTTTTTATTTTGCATTAATTATGAAAAATCAAAAAAATGTACAATAGAAGAAGGTTATCAAGATTTTCCTTTTTTTATAAGTTTGCATTATAATGTTGAAAGACTTTACGAATATGTATGTATATCAGGTTAAGACTCTGGAAAATGCATGTGGCTTGTTTCGTTTTACTTAATAGATTTTAAAAATCTAGCTGGTAATTTCATTTGCTCTTAATTTAATATTTACCTGAGATTTTTGTTATTGCGATGTTCTTTTTTTGTTTTTTTTTTTTTTGTTTTGCTTAGAAATCTTAATTCAAATCTTAAAACTATTTTAGTTTGAGTCTTAGAGCCCTGAGATAGATTAACACAAATTCAAAGAATGGAAGTTGTAAGTCCTTTTCGTTTTCAATTACTTTTTGTTGTTTTAAAAATTGAAAAAAAAAAAATAAACTTAAGAACTATAATGCATACATTTTAAAGTTGTGAGACAAAAAAAATAAAGATTTTAACTATAAAAACAAAACTGATCATTGAATTTTTTTTAAATAATTAAAATCATACATCTCTATTCATCATACAAAAATGCTTATATTTTATATTTTCTCAGTTCAGAACAGATTTTTTCCTTCTCTATTTTCATTTTCTTAAAATATTTTATTCTTAGAAAAAAAAACAAAAAATTCCAACTATTTTTTTCTTAGCTAAAAAAACATAAGTAAAATATTGCACTAAATCATTAAACTGTTACAAATAAATAATATAAAAATAATTTTAATCATGCAGATATTTATAAATTTTACGTATATCCTTTTTTGCAAAATTTCTTAAGTCTGTCAAATGTATAATTTTTAATTCTGTTTGCTTAGTTTCTAATTATTTTAAATTTTGTAAATTTTTGTTTGTTTTTTTTTTTATTTATTCAAATACATACATGCAATCCCAATCCAGTATACCGAAATAAATTTGTACATCAATATCGATTTCGATATAAATTTAATTTTGTTTTTCTTAAAATGTGGTTGGCACAGCTAAAAGCTGTTTTTTTTTTTTTTTTCTTCAATAAATTTATATAATTCTTTATTATTTAAACGAAATTTTGTTCCGAAAGTTTAAGGTATCCCTGAAAATTTTGTACTCCGAAAAATTTGCTTTTTTAATTTAATTTGTACTTAATTGTTTTTACTTGTTTTTTTTTTGTCCATTGAATGATGGTTTTTTGCATATATTACAAACATTTATTTTTACTTAAAATTTGTTTTTTTTTTTGTTTTTAATGTCATATGCAACATCAATTTACAAACAATTCCATTGTTAGATTATTTTGACTAAGGATTTATTTTCCAATATATTTGTTAAAGAAGCATTTATCAAAAAATATATTTAAAATAAACAAAAATTGTTCGTAAAATAATAAGTAAAATAAAAAAATTTAAACAGGTTTAATATTGTTCTGAACTGTTTAAGCCTACGTTTTTTTATTTTTTTATTTATATATACATTTAGTTTTTAAGATTCTAGTATACGTATTTTAGTTTTTTTTTTGGAAATAAAATATCAATGGCAAAGATATACATACATAGGTAGGTATATATAGTTTTTTTATATTTTCCTTGTGCTTAAGAACATACAGTAATTTTTAAATATAATTTCAATTGAAAATAAAAAAATATATTTAAAACAAATAACCTGCTTTGAATTCTTTTGACTTCTACATCAAAATATACAGGTATCAAAATGTTTAAATCGTAGCGAGACTCATGTTGGTTTATTCTACACACGTTGGAAAAAAATTGTTTTTGTATAAACAAAATGATGTTGCACTTTTTCATTGCAATTAGACAAAAAGGTATTAGGATGGACCTAGTAATTTTTATTAAGTTGGTTGCACCTCTGGCAACTAAGTTGCTGCAACGTCTCCATTTATTGAAATAAAAACTGCGGTGGGCCCTCTCATCTCCCAGAACATTTAATCCTTTTATATTTAGGTTTTCCCAAAGTATCGCGAAATCGTAGGGAAACATTCGCCACAATACAAAAAATTACATTTACACAATCAGCCCTATTGTGAGTTTCGCCGGAAAACATTTCGCCCGAAAATGTTTTTTCGTCCGGATTTTTAAAAGCAATAGCGAGTTTCACCCTGCATTTTACAACAAGTGTAGCCTCGGTCGCCACCAAAAATTAAATGGAAATGTTGCTGTAAATGACATGACATATTTCACACGCAAAGGCAATTTTTACGATCAGGGAACCTTTTTCGCCCGAAACTCACAATAAGGGAAGAGTGAAATGTAAATTTTTCCGGGAGGATTTTCTTTCACGCGGAACTCACAATAGGGCTGATTAGCTGCATTTTATGGCCCTATTCTGCCGTTATGAGGATCACAGGTCACAATTTTTTGTGAGTGAGATTTCCTATAAGGCGGTCACAGTTTCGTTTTCTGTGGAAGCCCTCATAACAAACCTCACAAGAACAACGTATCCTGTGATCTGCCAATGAGCTGATCATAATTTTTAAGTTTTTATGAGGCAAGTTCAACACGAGTTATGAGGTTATTGTGACTTGTGAGGCATCAGTGAGGTTGCCACAATAAGGCTATTAGTATACCCCAGATCTAGTCTGGATCTGAGCATGGTAATAAAACAGATAGAATAACAATGACAAAAGTGTTAGATACATACATACCTACGTCTTTCTTCCTTGTTATTCACGTAGGCTCTTCACTTCGAATACTCATCTACTCGTTAGAGTAAAAACTAACAGAAAAAGCTAACGGTGTGTGATAAGTCGCACAATATGCTGTTGAAATCTATAGGGCAAAAAAACTCAAGTTTGGTTAACTTTGCAAAAGTTTCAAATTAAAAAAAAAGTGTTAATGCTAAAATACACCAAAAAAAAAAACGTTCATACGCGATTTTTTCGAGTCGGTCGGTTTGGAGGAGCCTTAAGCATTTATTATTTAAACACTGTAGAGTGTAGAAGCTTTAGTATACAAAAACTTATCAAAATCCGTTAACCATAGGAGATAGTCGAAAATCACAACGTTGAACAAAGAAATAATTTAATGTCTGCTTATCTTTCTCGTTTCCTTTACTATATAGGTAATGTTTAACCTTTTTCAAATGACCAAGACTTCCGCCTTCCATTTGCAAGAACAAGTGCAGCCCAAAATAGTATTTTCTTTAAAGGACTTTCAACACTTTGCCAAATGGATTAAATCCGAAACCAACTACAACAGCTTTAAAAGACATATTTTAACTTTTGTTAAACTTCAAAATTAGTTTTTGCATATTTCCCTTATTGTTTAAATTATTTATTTATTATTAAATTACTTATCTGTTATTAAATTATTTATTTATTGTTAAATAAATTATTTTTATTTCAACATCTTGCTCTTTACGCACAAACAAGAATGTATTTTATAAGCTTTGTGAATTAATAGTTGGAAAAACTAAATAATCAAACAAACATACATACATACAAAATCCTGTTATTAGGAAATATCGCCAATAACTTCGTTTACGTACACCGGATTTGAGGAAAAATTATGGAGCGCCATCCAGTGGAAAAAAACATATTTTCAAATTAACCAAGTTATATTATGTGTGTAGTAGGTTCAAGACAGTAGAAGTTTATTTTAACCTGGCTTCAACTCTGTAATAACGCAGATTTTGTAAAAAAAAGTTTTCTTTTTAAAAGATACACAGATCTTTAAGTTTTTTTTTGTCCAGTAAAAATTATATTTTCGTTAATATTATACCTTTTTTACGAGAAAATGCAATGAATTAAATTGGACAGTATTACTTTTGTATGTCATGTGTGAACGTGAACAACAGTGTTATGGCGATTTAAAAATATAAAGAAGAAAAGCAAAGAAATGTCCATTCAAATAGTGTGTCTCAATAAATATAAGTAAAACTTTTCTATTTGTTATCTGATTTAGCTGTTATTCACAAGAGACAACGGCTCTGTCTCTGGAATTAGTAGCATACACAATTTCTCTGTCTCTGAAATCAGTAGGATACCATACTTTCACATATTTTTCTGCATCTTTTTTTTCAACAATATGTAGGTAATTTCATGTATAAATGTTCGAAATAATTTTTTGGAAAACGTGTATTCATGTATATTTAAGTGTCAAACTGTATCAAAAGAAATCATACATGGAAAACACATTCTGAAATATAATAATTCTACACCAAAAAAATCAAATTCATGCCATCTAAAATCAAAAAAGAAAATAAAACAAAAAGAGAAGAAATAATATTTCCAATTGAAAACATTTTATTTTTCATCCACAATTCACAATATATATTTTAAATATATATTATTCATATATAATATATAATTCAATTATAATAATAAAAATAAAACAGTTTATAACTGAACAAAATATATAAAGATTTTTTCCAATGTAATAACTACAACAAAAAAAAAAAACTTCTAAAGCTTAAATTAAAATCGCATTTAGAACATAAAATTATAAAACTTAAAAAAAATAACGAAATTGTTTTAAACACTTTCGTAAAATTTTACAAAAAAATGTACAATCAATTATTATATTTAATTATTTATAAAAAAAATATGTGTAGTATGTGAGAACGCATTTTCTCTTAAAAACAATTTACAAAACTATTATATAACCTTACTTATTATTATTAATTTCACAAACAAAAAACTGAAACTGTTAGACAAAATATAAAAAAATAAATTTGAAAAAAAACAAAGCAAACAAAAAACATTTTTTTGCAAAGATAGGAAAACGATTTTTTAAATTAAAAAAAAAATAAATTTTGTGTTTTCGTTGCATAACAACTAGTATTAGTTTTCATATTAAACTTAAGAACAAAATAAAATTGGACAGCATCTATTTATATTTTTTTAGGTTTTACTTTTTTTGTGTTCAGAAGTATTTTTTTTTCTATTTTACATTCTATTGTACCTGAGTGTGTTGCACATCTGACTAGTTGGTTTTTTTTTTTAGTTATGTTTATAGTTAAAGGGGCAATTCGTTTCTGTTTCAATATACATTTATGAATTTATTACAAAAATATAATGAAAGATAAGAAAATAAGTACATTCCTTTATTTTTAATTATGTATTTTTAAAAATAATCTTACACATAAAATAAACAATAAAAATGTATACAGAACCTAATTGCGTTCTGGTTTTTTTTTTTTTTACACGTACGTTCTTAGTTCACAGGAAAATATATGTGTTTCTCTTATCAAACTTAGATTTATAAAGCGTCTGTGCATATGAAAAATACAAAATATTTTCATAGTTTTATTGAATAAAAATTAAAACCAAACATTTTTACAGGAAACAAGGATACTTACAAAAGAAAACAAAATACAAATTAATAGTAATTAAAATGTATCATAATATTTTAAATATTTTTCCTGTTCTTTTCGTTTATTTATTTTTTTCTTATATATAAATGCAAAATGGCGACATCTTTCATTGTTTGTAAACAATTACTTAAATTTTGTTTTTACAAAGAAATTATTTTTTTTTTTTTTATTTTTTTTTTAAAGTAAGGTATACGTAAGTGACTTACATTTTAAAGAATCTTTTTGTTTTTGCATTAAATTTTGCCTAAATGTTCACATTAATTTTTTTTTTAATTTTACTTTTTTTTTAATTTGTATTTATAATTTCAGTTACATTTTTGTGTCCTATACATTTTATGCCTAAATTTTCAATTTGGTTTTTATATTTTTTTGTAACCTTAAGTTTGTTTGTGGTTTCTTTTTATGTTGGGCTATATTATTAAATTTTGAATATTTTTGTTTTTTTTTTTTTTATATAAAATCCAAAAATTATAAAATTTGTCTATCAAATCGATTTGAAGTAATTTGCTGACGGTTTTTTTTTAATATTATTAGCTCCTTTTTTTTTAAATATGTGAATATTTAAGGTATGCTTATGCTTATATTCATATAGTATTGAAAATGTGAGTCGTATAATTTTAAAGGATGTTAAATATTTTTTTTTTTAAATAATTTCTTTGTATTATATACAGCAATGAAATCATGTTCTTTTTGGGATTTTGTGGTAATGTTTACATTATATCCCAACACGAAGAATCATCTGTATACATTTACCAAACTACAAAATGTTTACGTTTTTTAAATTTAATTTATGAATAATATTTTCCCATCAGAAATTTTGAATTTAATATTAATTTTACATTATGTTTAATAGTTTAAATTAATTTTGTGAATATTTACAAAAACCTATCTAAAAATTGTTTAATGAATGTTTTTTTTTTTACAATTTACCCAAAGTTTTATGTTTTAGTCTAAAGTTAATTTTTAAAGGGGTAACATTTTTAGATTATTAAATTTCGTATGTTTCTTTTTTTAATTTCTTTTGAAGATAATTTTTCTTGTTTTTTTTAGATTTTAATCGTATATCCAAACACATTTTCATTAATTCATTTTACTTTTACATAAGTTTTGTAAATATTTTTTTTTTTGTAGCCTAAATTTTTAATAATAATGTAGTACGTGAATTCTACGAAAATTGTTATTTACTTTTTATTAAATGTTACATTTATATAACTTTTATTTTTGTATAAACAAAATGGGAAATCTTATTGATCGAAATTTCACAATCAGTTACTTTTTTTTTCTTTTACTTAAAAAAACATGGGAAAGAGTAGCCTAAATGTAAAAATGTATTTTTGTTTTGGTTCACATTTTTATTTACAATACATAATTTTGTTGAAGAGTTAGTTTCTTTTCCTTTTATTTTTTGTCACCATTTTACTTATAGTTGAGTTGTTATGCTGTCATTGTTTTATTGATTTTATTGGATTTTGAATCTTAAAGTACATTTATTAATTATTATTATTGATTACTTATGCAAAATAATATTTTTGACAAAACTTAATGCTTAAGTTTTGTTTTAAAATAATAAAAATAAATAGTTATATGAATATTGAATTTTATAAAAAACAAAAACAGAATTCCTATTGGCTATTGAGGTAGTTTAGTTACTATTGCAGTTCTGTCTTTTGTCAGTTTTAATTGAAATGATTTGATTTATTTCAAAAAATTAAATAAATGTTCGTATATTAACAACATAAAGAAAGTATTATAAAGCTGAGGTATATGAGTTCCTATTGTATGATCTTTCTTGTAGTAGTCTGTAGTAGTAGATAATAATAAAATTAAAAAAGATTAAAAAAAACATTAAAGGGAAGTAAACCAAAAGCTACTTTGTTCTTATATTTTTACATCCACAAAACGCAATTAAATAAAAATGTAATTCAGACTCCATGCTACGAAATGTGAACGTAAAAATAAAGAATTCGAAGCGAAAACCTAATCAGGCACAATTTTCTCCAATATATATAATTACAATTCTAACCAATTCCATGCTCAAATTAACTTTGATATCTTAGTTTTACTCCCTTTTTGCTTTTTTTTTAACAAAATAATAGTTATAATAATAATTTTTTCATTTTGATTCTGAAATCAATTTAGTTTTTAATAAGTTTAATAATTATTCATACATATATTTATATAAATCTTTAAGTTAGTATATAATTATGGTATGGTTTGCTCGGAAGGAAGTTGTTTTCACTGAAAATATTCCTTAACGAGCTGATCACAGAAATAAACTGGGTTTGGTTATGTGTTTTGTTAATTTTAAATGTTTCAACTGTATTTTTAACACTTTAAAACTTTTTTTTTATTGATTTTTTTCTTTTAAATTCAACTGTAAGTAAATGGTATTTGAACAAAATTAAATTAATATTTTGTCTAAAAAAATAATAATAACACTGTATCTATTGTTTTCTATAGTTCTGTTTGTATCACCCTGTATTATGTTATTATTTATTCTTATTTATTCATTTAATTGAGAAACATCCATTGTTATCAACTTCTATTGTGTTCGGTTGTTTCAGTATTTGTTTACATTTTTTTTAAAAGGCTTATGGTTTCAGAAACTTAAAAAAATATCAACTATTTGCGTATATTTTTAACTATTTTTTAAATTATTTAATTATTATTTTTTTACAACATTCACTATTGCGGTTTTTACATCTTTTATTTTTTTTTTTTGTCAATATGTGATTTGTTTGCAACCTTTTTTTATAAGAAAATTCCAATTTAAAAGAAAAAAGTGAAATAACTAACCAAATTTAAAATTTTGAATTTTTAGTTTTGAACTGTTTGTCCTGAAAAATTGTTTCAAAGGTGTAATTTTGATATATTTCATTTTAATATGAACAAAAAAATGGTTATTTTGGTTGAAGATTCGGAACGTTTTTGAAAGGCTTAAGCTATTGTTTTGTTTGTTGTTTGGTGAGGGGTTGAATAGTGTGCGTTAGATTTGTATAATCAATACTATGCGTTTCGTTTGTATCCTGTTTTAATATTTGTCTATTTTTATTTCCTTTCTTTTTTAATGTAAATATATATTGAGGCACCCGTTTCTGTATTATTTCTTTTTTTTTAATGCATTTTTCTTAACTTTACTCAAAACTAAAGAAATCAGGCTAAGGAAAAATAGCCCAATGGCAGAAAAATAGAGAAAAAGAGAAAGAAAATCAAAAAATATAGACTTTACATGAGATTTGTGAAGGAAAACAAAATGGTTTATGAGATATTAATAAAAATATATTAACTGATTGAATTTTAAAAGCACTAATTGTGTTTGTGCCTTAATGTAAACAAAATTGTGTTTTTTTTTAATAAGAAACCAAAAATGTTTGATTAATTTTAAGTGATTTTATATTTTCTATAGCTAAATAAAAAAATATATATTCTGTATATTTAATGTTTAAGTTAGAGATAATTATTTAAATATTATATTGCAGGTACTGTTTTCACTATTTATTTTCTTTTCTATGATATATATTTTTGTTTTATTTCAAAAACACAGTTTTATTGATTTGTTGTATGTTGGGAATGATGAAGAATTAAAAAAAAAAGTAATTTTGCTAGTGCTTTAGAGAGTCTTAATTGGGGTAGGCAAAAGTTTTGATGGAGATAAAAAAAAATACAAATTTAGTTATTATTATTTTTTGTATGCTTAACAGCTTTCATGGTACATTGTGTTTAAAATTAAACATTTGAAATGTATGTTGTTGTTTATAAGTAAAATAAACCGAAATACTTTTGAAAATGAATGTATAATGTATTTGTATACAAACTATTTATTTCATATTATTTTATCATTAAAACACATCAAAAAAGTACAACAGAAGAACAAAATCTCTTAATCAACTACTGAATAAGGAAACTTGTTCAAAATACATTTTATTGATGCAGGTTTTATTGAATTTTCGAATTCTTAGATTCACACAATGTCAAAAAGCAAACCAAATTAAAAAAAAAAATATGTATCCAATTTGGGTTGTTGAAATTACTGTCAATACGTGTAGTTAGTTAGTTTTTTTTTTTTTTGTAATTAAAATTAAGTTTCTATTTTAGATGATATTTAAATATTTTCATATTTTTTTATATTTATGTAATTATTTTTACTAATGACACTTATGGTGGGTTTACATACGTACAAATTCGTAATATATATGTATTTTAGTTTATATATTTATATACAAATATAATCAGTATATATGTCAATAGACTTTTTATATGTAAAAGGAAATGAAAAATTCGTATAATTTATGGTGTGGCTATCTATGGAGGGCAAGGGTTTAATTTATGATGTTGGGGGTACAGAAACAATACATAACAAATATAGGTTTGGTTTTTATTTTAATTCTATTGTATTTTTTTTTGTATGTAATTTGTAAAATCTATTTTATTTTCTATTAATGTAAAAAGAATATTTGTTTTTAATTTAAAAATAACAGGACAAAAGTATTTGTATATATGTATATATATATGTATATAGGTATGTTTTGTTTTTTGCTTTCATGTAAATATGTATAAATATTATTGTATAGTTCATTTCTTTAAATATGTATGTATGTATGTTTATAGAGAGGAAAATTAAGATTTAGGTACTATTTTGTTTATTTCATTAATTTTCTATTGCATTGGTGTACAAAAAAAACTGTTTATAAATTTTATCAGTATTTTTGTTATTGGATATTGGTTGAGACCAGTCAAAAACGTTCAGACTTTTAGTTGTTCTTATTTTATTGTTTGTTTTGTTTTGATTTATTGCAACTGTTTTAGGTTTTATTGTTGTTTTTTAAGTATTTTTTTTTCTATACATTGAAAACAAAATTAAAACAGTAAGATTATTAGTTCTAATTGATTTCAATTTTCTTTTTTTTTTATTTTTTTTTTTTTTAATATAAATGTATTGTTTATCATATAGCACCCTGAAAACTATTTTCAGTCGGATATTTTAAATTGAATTAACTTGTTTAGTAATAATTTATTTAAATAACAGGAAACAAATCAATAGAGGTTGCGTTGCATTTTTTTTTTAACAAAAAAAATTATAATATTTTCAACAATAACTATTATTTCTTTAAAAAAAAAAATATTTTCTATTGCTTGAATTTAATTTCTTTTTAACCATTTCATTAATTTTTCAGTTGATTATGATAATAAAACAAATATTTTACTAGGCATATAAGTTGTGTTTAAAAAAACGATGAAATGCATAAGCAGATTTATATAGTTAGAAGGCTTGATTTGAAGGAAAATGGTAACAAATTTTTTCTTTTTCTAAATGTACACGTTTTTTGTTATGTTGTTGTTGAAGTTTCAACAGCAGCAGCTTCAGTAGGCGGCGTATTTTGACGATAGCAATATTTATGATGATTTATCTTGTTTCTATTGCATTTTTTTTTTAAGTTCTTAGAAACATGTTGCGATGTCACAGAAAAACTGAGTAAATTTAACTGTTTCCTTTGAGGCTTTTACGTGGTGCCTTTTTGCTTAAACCCAAAGGTTGCACCGTTGCCTATTGCGTATGATTCGGCTGAGGTGCATGATCAATACCGATTTCCTGTTTATGCTCTCGTGCAATATGTCGCCTTACTGTATTGTTGCGGGTAAATGTTCTCGAACAGAATGGGCATGGAACTCGTATACCTTGATGACGTTGCCGGATGTGTGCGCGCAAATTTGTTTCATATCCATATAAACGATCACAGTACAGGCACTTTAGTTTTTTTCCTGTTGGTGGATGGAGGGGGGATTTTGTTGTTTTAGAAATAATAACTAATAAATTGCCAATTTGAGGTTGAGGTTTAAGAAAAATTCAAATTAATAAAGAATATGATATCCTTGATAAATAAAAGTCTATTTTATTGCATTTTATGAGAAGATACCTGGATGTTTAAGAAAATTGTAAGAAATATGTGTCAAAAAGTTGATTTTAATTAAAGTAAAGTGGACGTCCAATATAAAGAATCATTCAATATATCGAGAGGGTACTTTATATTGTATTTTAAAAAATAATAATTTTTCAAATCGGTTCTAGAGGTACTATAATAATCTAACTTTGAGACATAATTTATAGATTTCTTTTTCTTTTTAATCAAATCTCAAGACTCACCATCAGCTGTATTAACCATTCCACTATTTTTGTTATTCAGTTTTGTAGCATTCCAAACATTCAACATATCAGCAGGAGCTATTGATGCAGCAAGTCCACCAGCCAATGCACTGTCAGGGATAGCAGTTGGTGTTGTTGGCGTTGTATTCGAGGTTGGTGGTGGCGGCGGTGAATAACTTGTATTTTCCATTTTCACACGTAAGTCCTCTGCACCGTTCTAATTATTTAATATTTTCAAAATGTTTTATTATTTCATGGGAACAAATTTCAATAAACCTTAATTTCAGTTGTGATTTTGAAAAGTTTTGCGTTAAAGATGTCTTTAAACGTTCGTAATATTGTATTGTTTTTTTTTTTTAATTTACACATTCACAAAAACACAAAACTTGATAGTATGCCAAAAAGATTATACATAAATTCTTATATCAATGAATATAATTAATATTCATACAAATATTTATGTTTATTATAATAAAAAGAAACTTAAAAAAAAAAAATAAGATACCTTCAACGCAAAACAACTCGTATTTGTAGTACTTTCGCAATCTATCCTTACATCATTTGATTCACGATCATCCTTTTCGTCTTCTTTAGCCTCATTTGTACTACCATTATTGCGTTCAGTTTTTACTGGCCGGTCTAAGCAGACCCCAGCACTGCTGGGTGCATTTCCATTACCGGCTGTTGTACTTGGACTGTGATTTTCATATCGACTGGAAAAATTGTAACAAAAAAAAAAGAGAAATTTTGTATTCTGTTTATCAAATTTTTGTAAAATCAATGATTGCCATTTACCTTGACTCTGGTGAAGCTCTTTCTGATTGCATTGTGTCCGCTTCCGTTGGTGCGGTTGATGATGCACTGCTTAAGGGTCTGTAGGGCTTACTATTGGGACTTGCACTATCTGAACTATTTTTAGAACCATCTCGTAGCACACTTCCGCGGATCTCTTGCTCGGCATATGGACTGCGGAGGGCACGTTTTCGTGGTGGTTCAAACGAGATAGGTCTGTACATTTGCGGCATGTAGGGTGGAATTCCGCCTAAACTTGAGTTGCTCGGGTGCATAAGGGAGTCACATTCTTGTTTTAAAATTCCCAAGCCCAAGGGGCCACCTGAGTTATTATTATTTCCGCCTGAATTCCCTCCCCCACCTCCTCCGCCATTGCCACCAACTCCACCACTATTACCACCACCATTCCCACTTATACTATTGCGATTATTTCGCCTTCCCGATGGAGATTCTGGTGGTGGGGTTTCATGTTGTTGTGCTTGGGCCGCAGCTAATCTACCGTGTTCTGTTGACAGCCCTTTAACCTAAAACAAAAATTAACAATAAGTAAAATATATTCAATTGAAGAAAATTGAAAATACCAACTCACTTGTAAATTTTCCGCAGATTTTAAAAAACTATTTAGAGCCTCTTGCGATACATGCACTTCACCTTTGTACATAAATTCTAATAATGCAGCCATATTATCAGGTGATGTGGCTTCCAATATAACAACACATTGTCCATTTGTCGGTGTTGTTTCGAAAAGTTCTGCAAATTTTTTCGAACATGCTGCCAATATCAGTTTATGTGCCTTAAATACTGTTCCTGTAATAATAATAATAAAATTTATAATAATTATTACAAAAGTTTAAATTGTTTTTATTTAATTCAAAATGGCGGTAAGTAAAAATGTTAAAAAAAAATATTATTCTTTCCATACGCCTGTGATCATAAAATCCTAAAAAAGTTTGTTTTGCCTTCCAAACGGCTTAAGGGATTTTGATAAAATTTTGTATTTATTATACTGGCCAAAAGATCTATTTTGATTAAAAATTTCTAAAAGCCGTTAGTAGCGGTTCATCCTTGGTAAAAAAATAAAACAAGTATACGCCAGATTGTCAAAGAGTCTTGTAGTAAAAATATTATAGCTGCTAGTTTAGTCATTCAAAAAGAAATATTCACTACTATCAAGCTGTTAAACATCTAATTACAAATTATGGGTAGTTAAGTCTTTTAATGAGATTTTTAATTAATTCAAGTTGTTTGAAATTGATATCAGCTTGGGGTTCAGCAGTATTATTGATAAAATGGAAAGATTTATTTAAATTTGTATTTTTCTCACTTAAAAGTCATGATTGAAATATTTGTTATTGAAAATTCTTGTAACTGAACCAACAAAAAAAATCAAATATTCGCCTAAGTAATACCCAAATTGAAGAAACCTTGAAAAAACATTATCTATTTCATAACACATTTTTTTTCTTCATATTTGAAGTAAGATTAATTTAAAAATCCCAAACGTTCAAAAAATATACTGATAAAATTTGAGGAAATATTTTATCAAACAAAAATTATTGCAATTAGTAGCACCACTGCGTTGTTTTTGTTCTACGAAATTTTTTTCAAATGTTATTTTTGTGACCTACTTTTGCTGTCTAACAAATAAAAATATATATACATTAATAAACATGCATATACACAAATTAAAAAAAAAAAAATCACAAAAACAAACCCATACAAAAAAGAACTGCAAAAAAAAAACATTGCACAAAAGAACCCAAATTAAATGATAAACAATAACAGTTACGGAAAATATGAATAGAGAAAAAAAAATTCTTTGGTAAAACGAAATCAAATCTACACACATTCAAATATTTACAAAAAAAAAAATTAAAGTAAGAAAGTATCACAAACGAAACGCGTCATTTTGTTTGCAAGCAGAAATGCTATATGAAAAATAAAATGACAGCGCATATTATGAGCTATTTCCGCATCATACACTTTGCACAATAATTAATCAAAAATTAGAAAAAAAATATATATGTGCATAGGTGGTACCGAATTCAATTTATTACCCCATGTTGTTGGTTATTTTTTTTGCTTCCCATTATGTTAAATAATCTAACCCACACATACACTCAGCATCTAGCCAGACTGTTGGTGCATTTTTGTTTGTATTCATTTGATTTATTTTGCATTTGATTCATCATTCTATTTGTAAAATTAATCAATTAATTTTTGGATCTGTCAAAATGCAGATTTTAACAATTTTGCCGTTTCATTGAGCAAACAAATTGATGTATTTTTGTATTTGAAATCAATTTTGACAGATTTACACTTCTATATACTAATATTAATACAATTTTAAGCTAAGATTGTTTGAATTATGTTGTAAAATGGAAACAATTTTGAAAGAAATTGGTACGTTCATCAAGGTAATTTTTCTTTTCTGAAAATTCATTAATAGATAAAGAATACAATGACAAAAATTAATCAGAATGGTGTTCCACTAAATAATGGTGTTTTCCATTGGTAAATTCAAATTTCAATCTAAATATTTACCCCTATCGCGATTGTCAATCGTTGATTGATAGTTGATAAAAATTGAAATCATTATATCAATCCGTGAATGTGATTTCCACCCGCACCTTTTTGAATGCCTTAATGGCAACATATTTTATTTTTGTTTTTTTGTTTTCAAAGATATGGACAATCGCTCTACGAAAAACTAATTAATTTGTTTATATTTTCCGTTAAGGCAGTTAAATTATAGTTTAAAAAGTTTTTCGCTGTTAAACCCCGTGACCGCACTTGCAAACTAACCCCACCTCAATCACTTTTCGTTTTTGCAGCGAATTCAATATTCGGTACTTCCAATTCCAAGATTCCAACAGACTTCAGTAACGAGGGTTGGGTTAATTGCAGAAGAAGGCACAAAAGCAGCAGCAGAGCAGCATTGTGCACTTGGACGTGCAGTAGGTAGGTTATGGAGGGATATACGCGGGTTTTAAAAAGATTACAAAAATAATTTGTATGGAGCTCAGTATGGTTATTTTCAGTTGGAATTTCAGCAACAAATTGACCAATTTTTTGCGAGAATGGTCGAATTCCGACCACTGGGCGATACTAGTTCGATATTAAACCACCCAACCGCGAACAAAGTTTGATCATTTAGATTGTAACCGTTGCGACTTATACGAAAATTGACAAATGTTAACGAATAGTTGATCAGATTTTCAATAAATTAAGTTTTAAAATCCAAAATATCAATATTTATCAACTATCAATCAAAAATTGACAATCGCAATAGGAGTGATTGATTTTTTATTGTGATGGCGAATGGAACACCATTTCAAATAGATTTATTTTTGTCATTGTATATATGTACGTGTTGTTTTATGTAAGTACATTAGGGTGGTTCTTATTTGTGTTCTTATGCGAACATTGAGTGCGACGCCCCCTAAATCATGCCTAAAAAATGATTAAAAAATCCCTATTTTTTTCAGATTTTTATCTCTAACCCTTCCTGGCCCTATTTTGATAAGAATTTTTTTTATTTTTGTATTTACACTATATAAACACTGTACCAGATGTCATTTTTGAACTAATCAATGAAAAGACTTCGAATTAGGCTCAAATGAAGCATCTCTAAAAACTCTACAGCCGCTTGCATGTTTAACAAAATTTCGGGGGGTAACTCTACCCAACAATTCAGATCTGAAAAATTGATTTTAAATCAAAAAAATAAATGAATCTATATATTTGTAAAATAGAACACACAAATTGTCAATGTCTGCTTTTTTTTGACAGATCCAAACCAGAATAATTAAACTTTGTGTTACCAATGGGAAACATCAGTAGAAAAGGTAACTTTTTAACTAAATTAAAGCCACAACAATATAGGAAATAAATCTGGTAATATAAAGATAAAATATAATTTCTTATAAAAACCAGGAACACAATTTTTCTGTTTTGTGAATTTTCTCTCAAAAACCTGAATAGCAGTTTTCTCTCAAGCACAATTGAACATAAGAACGACGCACGTTTAGAACAAAATCCAATTTTTTTCGAATGTGATGGGTTTTTGATATTTAAACGGCGCGCGCAGATGAAACAGAACTGTCACTTTTTTGGACATCTTCAGTTGAAGTTTATGTAGGAAATTGGTATAGTATGATTCTTATTAACAAGTACCTATTTAAAATTTTATTAAACTGTTTTAAAATTAGAAATGTTAAGTAGTATCCTACTTAATTTTAATATTAGACTGTTTAAAATTTTGCGTCAACGCTTTTCATTCAAAACGAGATTTGCAATAATTAAACGAGAACGACACCAATTTGTCGCTTATTGGATAGTCTTGAACAAATCGTATGCAAAATGATTTAAAGGCAATATAATTATATTAAAATACTGAACTGGAAAAAAGCATTATTTTCTCAGAAATTCAATTTATTTACAGTCTTATAAATATTAACCTAGACGAACAAATGTACATATTTTTAGAATGATACAAATATTTGTACTGTAGCAAAAAAACAAACATGACTGTATGTTTATGGAGCTACCTACAAATTTACCTTTTTGAGTATTTTTATGCGAGTTTTTTAATACCTAACGAAAAAGCCATGTAGTAAATAATTGATATTTTTGTTATCTCTTCTTGCATTCATGCTTGTGTTTACATTTGAAAAAAAAAAAATACAAACAAAAATTGCACAAAAAACTGCCAAATATGATTTTTTTTGTTTTTGATTTTTTAAACCATCATATAGTTATGTAAACCAGATAAACCCTTTTACTTTGACGGATTACAAAAATGTTCGAATTATGTGAACAAACATTCACGGTGTATCCGATTAAATGGGAAGTATGGTGTGTTTGGTAGGTATGGTCATTGGTCATATTTGAAAATTGAGAACATGGAGCAAAACGGTAGTTAGGTATATTTTTTTTTTTTTTTTTTTCAGTATAGCCGATGAATTATATACATACTTTAAAAAATGATACTAAAGGAATAATAAAAATAATTTCGTTGAAGAAAAAAAGATTTTTCATTCACAAAATAAGAAGAAATTAGTTGAAATTTAAAAGAACAAAATACGTTACAGATATAGGTTTTTTTTAAATTCATTTGTATACTAAATCTTTACTCTTTATACATATAGCCTAGCCAGCCATTATGTTCAAAGCACATTTTATAGGTAAAATTAATCTTTCACTTCTGATTGATCCCCTGTTTGTGATGGAGAGAGAGAGAGAGAGAGAGGAAGACACCTCCACCACTTTGCATCCTAACCACATAACTCTAATGCCCAGACATCTAGCCATTTTCATTACGCGCTTCATAGGCTTCGTCTATCCTCCATATAGCCTCCCTTGATTACATCTCTCCACATACAACTAGGTATACCATCCAACTCATTCCCTATAACATTCTAAATTCTTTGGCAAAGAAATTCAAAAACAATCGTTATGGACAACCCACGTATATCTATAAAAAACATGCCTGGGAGGGCTATCGCGAGATATTCGGTATTTCTGGGGTATACAAAATTTTAAGCACAAAAAAATCGCTAGCATACATATATAACGAAAGGGTTGAGTTAAAAGTGTCCTGTCTGCTAGCTGATGATGGTAGGTGGATGTATAGTATCTACCATTTTTTTGTTTGTGATGTATTTTTATCTTTTTTCATTCACTGGCTGCTGCTGTTGCTACTACCGCCGCGCCGCCACGGCTGCTCTCGGTGATGGTAAGTGAGTGATGCGTGTACACTCTGCAAAGCGACACTAGAAGCATTTTGCATTCCATATTTGTTTCCGCAGAGTTGTTGTCGTCGTCCAATCGCACAAAACCAGAAACAGAAACGTATGAGTTGACATAACAAAAGCCAGTATCAGCCCTTTTGACGGAAGCAGACTTCGACGGTTCAACATAACTCTTGCAACTGAATAACGCAAACAAAAAAATTACATTCAAAGGACGGCTGATGGTGGCTGAAATGGATTCGTGGATCGTGGCTGTTTTTTTTTTGTATGCTCTCTTCGCTTGTGTGCCAACATTATACCATACATTAATCAAAAAAGGACTATTCTAGTCCTTTGGCGATTTCTGGTAAAATCAATCAAAAAATGTTTCTTGATTAAAATTGGTGTGAGTAGGTGCTTCTACAAGAGATTTGTTTATAATATTTTTTCAGTTTTTTTTTTTGATTTCTTATTATTGTTCTTACTGATGGGGGTTGGTGCTTTTTTTGTCGTTATTTTTTTGCATCTTCACTAGCTATGTGTCGTCAAATGGTACAATGTTGGTAACATATTTTTGATCCAATACCAAAACAATGAATAATAAGTTTTGTTGTTGTTTTTTTTTTTTTTGCTACACAAAATATGTACCTACCTATACTTTGCAAAATGTTATTAAAAGGGTTTTTACTTCAACAAACAACAAAAAACAAATAAACAAGTGTTAATATGTATTCTCTTCAAATCAAAATTCTTGCGGACACTTTTTTGCACATCGTCATATTTGGTGGGAGAATGTGGTATGAGACTGTTTTTAATTTTCATACGTCCCGAGGGTTGTACTTTTTAACTTTTGCTGAATTATATTTTGTCTGTTTTTTTTTTTCTTTTCTTTTTTTTGTAATTAAATGTTTATAATTGTTTGTATTTTAATATTCTAAATTTTTTTGCTCCTCTTCATATATATTTTTTTTAAGAGAGAGATTTTTTTTTAAGAGATCAAAGCTGCAAGCATTTTTGTTAGCCTGTGTTTAGGAAAACAAAATTATCTATTTTATGTAGGTATATGCCGAATAATGTAAATATGTTTCTGAAACCCAACTTTTTGTATTCAGGTTACATTTTTAAAATTTCGAGGACGGTTTTCATAACATTAGTGTTTATTTTCCATGTAATAAAGTAACCATAACTTGCAGTATTTTATAGAGAAACGAGATTGACTTGTCATTTTTTATTTAAGAATAATAAGCTCATTAAAGAGGTTTTAAACTCTTAAAAACTCTTGACAAAGGTATGGAAGACATTTATATTTTTTAAAATCGTACTTTTGTATGTATGTAATGTACCTACATATATGTGAGTCAATGCTGTATGTGTAGGTATAGAACATATAAATGTACAGTACATAGGTTCTTCTTTTTTTGAAAAAATATGTTGTTCAAATAACCAATCCATTCCATTCGTCAAACAGAAAAAATAGAATTTATGAATAACATAGAAAACGTATTTCTTGATAGTTAAAAATGCAAAAGGCTTTTCAGCCTTTTGTTGAGAGCTAAATTCCTAAAAAATTTATGAATTCTTGAACCGAATCTAAAAAAAAAACAAAAAACTAAGATGAAGTAACCTAAATGTGGAAGTATGATAGATAAGAAATCTTTTGATAAATTTCTGCAAGGCGAATTGTCTTGCAAACAAAAAAAAAAAAAAAAAAAAATTATCATTGCAAATAAAAAAAAAATCATCAAAGAAATCAGCACGCATATTGCGATGATAGCAAATGATTAGTTTTATTTAGTTCACAATGTTTTTTTGTAGCTTTTTTGATAATTTTGTCTAGAAGTGAATAATTGTGAAACTTTTTTATTTGCGAACTATTTATTTTTTTTTTACTTCTGATGGTTTTTCTGTTGATAAGATAATGTTCAAGTTTTAATAATGCAATTCATTATCAAAAATCTAAAGATTCTTGCTATTGGATTTTTATCAGTGTTTTGAAAATCCGAAAATCCAGCGTTAGCTATAGAAACTGCAATTTTGACACAAGCATATCTCTAAGTAAAATAAAGAGAGAACTTTTTTCGATTCATTAACCACATGTACCTTATATAGGTTTAAGAGCCTAAGTCACTTCGTGGGTTCAAATCATTTTTTAATATAAATTTCATAAAATTTAGTTCAAGCATTTCTTTTAAGCTAAGGTATGGATTATTAAGTTTTTTTTTGTCTAGATAGTTATGAAATTAAATCTGTAATACTAGAAAGGACAAGTTACAACACAAGAATAAATGATTTTTTTAATAATGACTTTAACTACTTGTAATAACTTTATAAATTAATAGCGCTACAGGCTGAAGAGAACCAGGAACTAGTAGCTTTCGCACTCAACCATGCCTGTTTTTCAGAAATGGTCTTACAATTTCCTGCCGAATCTGAACCGGCTAAGATGAGAAAAAATACTTTTGAATAATTTTTGACTTCCTCGCAAGAGGTCAGTAATAATGAAAGAAACTATGTATTTTGTATGTAGGTAATAGACTAAATTCGATTCGAATTTTGCGTGATTCTAAGATCGATGTCCGCGATAAAAAAGCAGTTTTTTATTTGTTATTGCAAATTTTTGAAACATGCTGGACATTTTTATTTCTCTCAAGAACAAAGATGTAATTGCTGTGGGAAAGCAAAAAATTGATGTATGGCGTATGAGTGTTTTTTTTTTGTACTAAAAACTAAAAACAAAACTAAATCTAATAAATTTCGTATATTTTATATTTTTTGTTTTATATTTTATATTTTATATTTTATATTTTACAATTTATATTTTATATTTTATGTTTTATATTTTATATTTTATATTTTATATTTTATATTTTATATTTTATATTTTATATTTTATATTTTATATTTTATATTTTATATTTTATATTTTATATTTTATATTTTATATTTTATATTTTATATTTTATGTTTTATATTTTATATTTTATATTTTATATTTTATATTTTATATTTTATATTTTATATTTTATATTTTATATTTTATATTTTATATTTTATATTTTATATTTTATATTTTATATTTTATATTTTATATTTTATATTTTATATTTTATATTTTATATTTTATATTTTATATTTTATATTTTATATTTTATATTTTATATTTTATATTTTATATTTTATATTTTATATTTTATATTTTATATTTTATATTTTATATTTTATATTTTATATTTTATATTTTATATTTTATATTTTATATTTTTTATTTTATATTTTATATTTTATATTTTATATTTTATATTTTATATTTTATATTTTATATTTTATATTTTATATTTTATATTTTATATTTTATATTTTATATTTTATATTTTATATTTTATATTTTATATTTTATATTTTATATTTTATATTTTATATTTTATATTTTATATTTTATATTTTATATTTTATATTTTATATTTTATATTTTATATTTTATATTTTATATTTTATATTTTATATTTTATATTTTATATTTTATATTTTATATTTTATATTTTATATTTTATATTTTATATTTTATATTTTATATTTTATATTTTATATTTTATATTTTATATTTTATATTTTATATTTTATATTTTATATTTTATATTTTATATTTTATATTTTATATTTTATATTTTATATTTCATATTTTATATTTTATATTTTATATTTTATATTTTATATTTTATATTTTATATTTTATATTTTATATTTTATATTTTATATTTTATATTTTATAATTTATATTTTATATTTTATATTTTATATTTTATATTTTATATTTTATATTTTATATTTTATATTTTATATTTTATATTTTATATTTTATATTTTATATTTTATATTTCATATTTCATATTTCATATTTCATATTTTATATTTTATTTTTTAGTAATTAAACAAACGAACTTCTTTTTCTCGTACAAGGTTAATTTTTATTATAAGTAAACGTTTTCGAGAACATTCATTCTCATCATCAGACTAAGCAAAATTAAGAAATTATTTATGAAATAATTTGTCAAATAAGAAAATTAAATTGTTTAAAAAATTTGTTTAAAGTAGGTACATATGTTTAAGTAATAAGTTATTAGAAGAAAAGGGAAGAGAACGGTAAAAGTGAATAAATGCATTTAGTATTTAATTTTAAATATGTCTTTAGTTGAATAATTCCAAGAATTGATGTAATAAAGATTGTTCGAAAATTTTATTTTTGTTCATGTTATTTGTTCGAAATATGAAAATGTCTTCATACGCATTTAATAATTTTGGGTTGTTTATTTGTTTAAATAATCGAAAGCCAGCTAAAAAATGGTAGATTCATTTATAGTTTTATTAAAGATTGACTTATAATGTTCAGACCATCTTGTTTTGAAGGCTCTTCTCGTTTGACCAATATAGACTTTATCACAATTATGACAAACAACCGAATATATTCCGGATTTGTCAATCGTTTCATAAATAATTTCTTAGTTTTGTTTAGTCTGATGATGAGAATGAATGTTCTCGAAAACGTTTACTTATAATAAAAATTAACCTTGTACGAGAAAAAGAAGTTCGTTTGTTTAATTACTAAAATTAAAAAACTCGTGCAGTAGTTCCACAACGTAATTTTTTACGTGTCTACAATTTATATTTTATATTTTTGTTTTTATATTTAATTGTTTTTATTTTAGTTTGATATACATTTTTTGTATTAAACTTAAAAATGAACAAATAAGATCAATGTGTCTCTAAAAAAAATTGTGGTTGTAAGAAAAATCTTCAATAAAAGATTTCAATCAATATTTAATCAAAATAAATATTCTAACCAAAAACATAACGCAAAACCTAAAATCTGTTCTCCAAATAAGTTCAAAAATGATTAATAGGAAGTTCGAGGAAGTGTGCATTTAACAAACCTAAAACCGACTTCCCTGTGAACTATTAAACCTACTTTTTGCCATTTAGTGTCAGGAGGTGTGTTTTTATAACAGGATGTAAGAGTTTACAGGTAGTTTTTATTTTCTTCCAATAAAATACCAGGGTTCTAGTCAATACAAGGTTATTAGGAAGTGCAATTTTCTTAAAAGTACTTTAAAGTTTCCTTTATAACCAACATACTTGTGCCGTTTTTTTTATCCAAGGACTAAACACGGTAATTTATTTTTCTGAAATACCGATCGAGAAGTTTATATTTATTTTTCAAGATTACAAGGAGAAGGTGTATTTTGTGTGATAAGTTTTGTTTCTCATTCGACGACCTACGACTCTACGAGTCGCTCACTTTTTTGCTCCGATTTGATTATCAAAATGAAGAAGCACACATCGACACATCAGAAGGACGATAATATAGTAGATAGGTACTACGGTGACGGTAACTGTAGAAAAAGGGGCCGAAGACAGCAAAAGAATAGAACAAAAATATAAAGAAAATTCCAACTACATGTCGTATAAAATAAAAATGAAGCCGGTAAAGAAAAAAAAAAATTAGGGTTCTTCGCATAGCCAAGGAAAGTACTACTAACACTACGTTACGTATACGCGCCATAACATTTATTATATCATTAAAAAAAAATGATGATGTTGATGACGATGATAATGCCTTTGGTTCTTTGGGTTATTGGGCGCACTTTTGAGGCTGAGAATTGTTGATTTTTTGTTTGCTTGTTGGTTGGTTGTTGGCTCCTGGTTCTGCTTCTGATTCTGATACCTTACTCTTTTCTGGAAAGAGCGGGCACAGGCGGTGCGGTGGCGGCGAAAACGTTTTGTGATAGCCGGGACGAACCGGGTGGGTGTAGTTGTAGTGGGTTAAATTTGGGTCTTGGGAAAGTTCAATGTCCTTGCTAGATAATTTATGTATGTTTATGTTTTGTTTTCCTGCCCTTTGAGATATTTTTTCTTTTCTTCCTAGCACCTACCTACCTATACTTTCAACACCATCTAATTCACATGCTTTTGTAATTTTTTCGGAAAGTTGTGTGTCGGTGTCTGCTCTTGTACGTTTGCCTTATCACTCACTCGAAAAGGAGAGAAGTTTTGATATCATTGAACGGGATGGAGATTCGGTTATTTGGGGGGTATTTGAGGGGTGGTTTACGACTGTTGTTTTATTTTATTATACAAATACATATTTACTTTATGTTATGTCTGTTGATGAGTCTCTCCCGAATCAAGTTTATCTGTTACGCTTTCATTCATGGAATTTATTCAAAGAAGGTGGATTTGTTTTTATTGCCAACGTTATGAGGGTTTCTTTATTTTTTTTTGTCTCGTTCTTTTTTTGTCTTGTTATTCCCTTTAGCTGCTTTAAGGACGTGATCTGCCCTAGAAAAAGGAACATATTATACTTTGCGTATAATATTTGTACCTAATATTATGTCGGTACTTAGTAAACATATGGTTTTATGTGCTATTTCATTCAATCAATATTTTTTCGCGTTTACACGTTTTGTTGGTTGGATATTTATGTTGGTGTGTCTGGTTTTATGAATCGATTTTTTATTTTTGTTATGTTGTGTTGTGGCATTTAGTCTGTCTTTTAAATATTTGTTGTTTATTTGGGGGTCTATAGGTGGGTATTGTATTTTATTCTGTGGTTATTATTGTTAATGTAGGTTAGGCCTGTTATGCCGTGGAAGTATGAGAAAGTTTTATGGGATTTATTTAAGCAGACATCACAAACAGAAATGTCCACGTTGGCAATGTACCGAAAATGACTATGATCATACGAAGTTTGATTGTACATAACGTAGGTAAATCAAAAGAAAAAAACTAGGGATACAAACATTGATATGATGTTGCAAAAAGGAACCACTTACCGAATTTTGCTATGAAAAAATAACTTAAGGGTTTTCTATTAAGAGGTGTTATTTTGAATAGCGCGCTATTTTGGTAGTTGTCACTTTTGAAGCCTTAGTTTTTTGACATTTGACAAGTAGAAACTACGCCATTAATAAAAATGGAACGACAACAACAACGCGTTGAAATTATTAATTCATTTTAAAAAATGCATGAAAATAATCCGGAATTTTATCGAAAATTCATCTTGGCTGGTGTGGCCCATTTACACCTCGGTGGCTACGTCAACAAGCAAAATTGTCGCATCTGGGGCTCGGAAAACCCAAGATTTATTATTGAAAAGCCTCTCCGGGGTGGGATCATTGGACCTTACTTTTTCGAAAATGAGGCTGGAGCAACAGCTACGGTGAATGGATTGCGCTATCGAAAGATGATTCATAATTTTAAATGGCCGGAGTTGGATGGTATTGATCTGGACAACGTTGAATTTCACCAAGACGGCACAACGTGCCACACAAGCAACGGAACCATCGGTGTTTTACGGGAAAAGTTTCCGGACCGTGTTATCTCTCGAAGAGGTTATCACAATTGGCTACCGAGATCTTGTGATTTAACACCTTGCGACTTCTTCCTTTGCGGTCACGGGAAAGATAAGGTCTACGCCAACAGCGTCGATCCAAGACCTCAAAGATGGAAATCGTGAAGCTGTTGAGGGCATACACCAGCCACTTTGCAATTTGGTGATGGAAAGTTTCATGAGGATATTGTTGTGTAAGCGTAGCCGTGGCGGCCATTTGGTTGATATTGTTTAGTCCGGAACAGTGTAACAAAAAATGTTTTATCTATTTTTTTATAAAGATGAAAGAACCATTTTTGCAAACAAAAAACTTAAGGTCTCGGTAACATTTTGGAATTTTTTTCACAAAATAATCATTAATGTTACTATTACTGATTTTGATAAAATAGAAAAAGTAGCAATGTTTTAAAATTTTGGATTCGCTTGCTTATGTTTTTTGACAGTGAGACCTCTGAAACCTCATTTTCCTGATTAACAATCTTATAATGTAAAAAAAAGTTTTTGGAGACACAGTTTCATACAAAATGAATTAAACTTTTTTTTATTTAGCCTATGCATTGCCGATTACCTAATTTAAAAATATCTTTTTACTAATAAATTTGATTTTTTTTTTAATTGGAAAATTGTTTTAACGTGGCTCACCATTTCTCTTGCTCAAATGAAAAGCTTATATTTTCAATATATGTACAATGTATATACATATGTATGAACACAATCAAATCATATAAATCCATTTATGGACAAACATGACCTAACTAATTAAATTTATATTAAAAAGTCATCAACCACTTACCATTACACGATAACGTCACATCAGCCAGCAAATCTGATTTGAATAAATTTGAAAATGTCATTGCCAAATTCGACGAGTAGCTGTTCCATTTTAAACAAAACTGCTGTTGTGGATCCATTTTGACTGAGTTTTTTTTTTATTCAGTGTTGTCCAACGAAAATGTATGGTATTTTTTCAATCCCAAAATTTCTTGCCAAATTATTCGGGAATTTATAAATTAAACTTAAATAAAATTAAAAACTCCTTCGTTTAATTTTGTTGGTGGGTTCTATTTTGTTTTTGTTAAATTCTTTTATATTTGTTTCCAGATGTTCTCTTCTTCTTTTTATTTAATTAAATTTCTTCTTTAAAATTATAGTATATGATTTACTCCAATGTGCAATTTTTCTTGTTCAAATGTAATTTTTGATTAATTTTTTTTTAATTTCTTATTTGCCAAATGTAATTTTCTTTTTTTCCTTCCTTTTTTCGTTTCCAGCATCTAAATAGTGTGTTGATTTTTTTTCCTTCTTTCTTCTTCAAATTATTATTCTCTTGCAAGGAAACTTCTGCAATGATACAAAAAGAGAAAAATTAAAGTGAATTATAATTCAAAGCTATCGAACAAAATTTAACGACAGATAGTAAAACAAAAATAAAACTATACTAAGTGCATTAGGTGTCAATCATGTGGGAACATGCTTAGGTATATAAAGTAAAGTGAATTTGCATGAAAAAATCATTGCAATGTGGGTATTTCTTCAGATTACTTAATATGCAGATGAGGTAGGAGTTTAAAAAGATGGGTAGTTTGTTTACGGTTCTATATAATTAACAAGTATTTACTTCTTCTGTGAATATTCTTCAAAAAATAATTAACAAAAAATCAACAAACGGGTGTAAGTATTAACGATTGATCACTTACAACCCAAATACTATGGATTCCTTGATTCAAATGTTGGTTAACGGCGTACAAATTTGATGATTTCACCAGTTGCAATAATAATAATTGATAAAAGATGATTATCTGTAAATTTCTTAAAGGATATAATATAGATATCTTTGTTCTGTATTTGCAAAAGGACGAAATAGCATTAAGTGCAGTTTAAGTCGTTAGATTTTAAGAACCTAATAAAATACAAATTGGTACCTACTTAAAGTTCTGTTACACTAGGAATTAGTTATTTGGAATAAATACACGGTATTGAGTCTTATGGTGTTTTCGATTGGTAAAATATATCAATTTATTTTTGACTTAAATCTGTCAAAACGCAGATTATAAATTCCAATGGGCAAATAAATTGATTTATTTTTTGATTTAAAATCAAATTTGTAGATCTAGATTTTTCGGCAGATTTACCCCACCTACACTAATACCAATACAATTTTAAGTTGTCACTATACAAAATTTTTTGTATTGTTTCAATTTATTTCGGTTAATGAGATTTGTGTTCTTAATATAAAGGGTAGCGTTTATAATATAAAATGGAAGCTGTTAAAAATTAATTGTAAATTCATGAAGCTCATTGTTTTCTTCTGGAAGTGCATCAAGTGATGACGAGTTTTGTGATGTTATGAAACATACATAAAATTACACAAATACCTACAATGATAAAAATAAATCAATTTGAATTGGCGTTCGATTCGCCACGAAATAAATCAATTTTTAGATTGAAATCTGAATTTACCAATCGAAAACACCATTAATTCCGTGTTTAAATTCAACAAAGACAAAAAGTACAAAGTTGCTTATTTTAAAAATGAAACAAAACGCAATTTCTAAGAGAATTGACTTTAAGAAAGAGATACCTAAAGAGACACAAGAAAAGACGGAATACTAATCCCGTTTGTTAAATTATAGTTTTTTTTTTTTTACGAAAACCTAACGTGATTCGAATCTAGATTTTGTCAGTTCCTTTTCTTATAAACTTTTTTTTGTGGATTTTTGGTTTCACTTTCATAGGGATTCCTTAAATACACTCCGCTCCACTTGAATTGAATAAAACTTTTTTTTTTCTATCAGAGCGTGTAGCGCGTTGGTAAATTTATAAATTCACCTTTTGGTTTTAGTTACTTAAAGAGGGGTCTATTGCGAATAAAACTGCAGGTACAGAATAATTCAGGAAAGTAGGTTATTTTTTACCAATTTTCTAATTACTTCAATAAATAGACAGTTTTTTTTTTTTGCGCCACTTGAATAGAAACAGTGTGCGTTTTGTCTCTATAGATTACGGTAAGAAGAAAAAATATTGTTCTGATAATGGAAGTGTAGATTAAAAATAATAATTGTTTTATCAAAGAAAAGATGGGCCGCGGAAAACCATTAAACCCTACAGAAAAAACCAAAATAGAAGTACACGCGGAAAACAAGCTTCCCCTACGCACAATTGACAAAGAAAATAAGTAGAAGTGTGAAAATTGTTTGGTCGAACTTTAGAAATAAAGAAAACTATGGAAAAAATGTGTAAAGTAGGCAATCAAGAGCCACAACAGAAGCAGACCGAAGAAAGATAATTAGAATGGCTTCAAATTCAAGCGAATCTACTGCTAAAATCAAGGCGAAGAGTGGGTATTACAGTGAGTCTTAACACTATTAGACGTGCTATTCGTGGGTCACAACATTTAAAGCACTTAAAATCGAAGAAAAAAAACACCGTTAAATCCAATACAAAGACACACCGTAATAGATTTTTGCAGGAAGAATATGACGTTGAAGGAAGAGTGAACAAAAGTGGTATTTTCTGACGAAAACCAAATCAATATAGATGGTCCGGATGGACCATCATTTTCATGTTATGAGGAAGGAACCCAGGTTTCTGGAACACCACCATAGCCGAGAAGTAGATGTAATGGCGTGAGGTGCGATTTTCTAGTTTGGAACAATTTATCTGGAGTTTTCCACATTGAAAATGACGGCAAACTCCTACAAGGAAATACTGCAAGAAGCTTTCCCTAAGATCACCGATGCCTTTGGACCAGTACCATGGACATTTCAACAAGTCAACGTACCAATCCTCAACGCAAGGATCATTAACAGTTGGATATCCGAGGAAAATGTTACCTTACTTTAATGGCCACCGTATTCTCCGGACCTAAATATTATTGAAAACGTATTGGGATGGATGGTTCGTAGAGTTTACGATTCTGACCGACAATATGAGGACAAAGAATCACTTACTGCTGCAATCAAAGAAGCATGAAGTGCAATTTCTTTAAATTATATAAAATAACTGCATGATTCAGTCTCCAACAGGGGTTTTCAGGTTATTTTAAATAAAGGTGGTAGCACAAATTATGAAAATATGATTACAAATAAAAACCTACCCTCTTTTACTGCATTTTTTCAATTTGTTTCCTTATTTAAGAGAATGTTTCTATTCAAATGGCGCAAAAAAATCTGTGTTTTAAGTGAAGTAATTAGAAAATTGGTAAAAAATAACCTAATGGTATTTTCCTGAATTATTTTGTCCCTGCAGTTTTATTCGCAATAGATCCCTCTTATAGGCACTAAAATCAAAACCACACGCTCAGATAGTAAAAAAAAGTTTGTTACTATTCAAGTGGAGCGGAGTGTATATACATAGGTAGGTACCTAATGAATTAAGAAAAAACTTAAAGTAAGTCAATAATGCAATTCGATTTTAGTTTTGGTTTGCTTTCAGTAAGGACAATTCGTTTTGCCAGTTATATTGATTATCAGGGTAAAAACAAAAAAACATTCTATCATCGATTAGTCCAAAAACGACTAATGAGTCATTTAACGGAATTGAAGGTAGGTACCTATACCTACCACACAGAAAAAGAAAGAAACATTCATAACAAAATAAACTTGAAAACAAACGGAATAATAAGAAGCTTGACTTTGGCCAAACTACCTAATATCTGTCTGAATTTGATTGGTCTCACTTTTGTTTGCATTTTTATATGCATTTCGCGTGGTAGGTTAAGATACAAAGGAGAAGCAAAAAAAATAATAAACGGAATCAAAATGCGAATGACGACTTTTAAAATATATTTATCCATAAAAAAAACCTAAATTCCACAATTTCGATTGAAAGGAAATGGTCGGCAAAACATAAATAAACAATGCATATTTTTGATACATCTATGTCTATACCCCAGTTAGCTACACGCGCATGCAGCATAAACATAACTACCAAACACTGACCATACGGTTATACCTAACTAGTTAGAAGGTTTTATAGGATACAAAGCCAAATAAAATTAAAAAAAAAAACTTCAACCGATAAGAATGCACACAGCACCACACATACGAATAAACCAAAATGGAATACGCAAGGAAACTGTTATAGGTTCCTACTAGCAAAAAAAAAGATTCAACAAATTGTTAATTTCCAGGAAATCTCTCGCTAATGTGAAACTTGATCTTTCGTTGTGCACGAGTTTCAAATTCTGTTAAAATATTTTTTTCTAGTTAACTTTTTATTTGAGTTTTTTATTTTTTAATTCAATAAACATTGCGATTACAGAGTATCATACTCTTGCAGCTTGCTATTTAATGTTTCTTAATTTTTGACTAAGGGACTTTTAGGTAACCCATTTCCGGTCATAATCTATTGTTTTGAACATTAGCTTATTTGTTCACTTGGAAAAAATTGCATTTACTCAGTTCGCCTCTGTAAAGAAGTTTGAAAAACAAAAGTACTAAACATGGTAACTTAGTAACTGTACATATTGCAACTTTTCACAAAATGTCTTCTCAAAAGTGTCACCCTAAAAATCATCATCAAGGCGGGCGCAGTAAAATCTACCGAATCTTAACAGAGACTTGAGTCTTCTCCAGCCCAGTGAGGACGCTAGAAAGTAAATGTGTGGCAATTGTACAATACCTATTTAATTCGTCATTTAAAATATTTTCAAAGTTTGCGAATTCTGGAACCACCTTCAACAGTTCATTTCAATGGTTTTCCTTTTTAAAGGAAGGTGGCCGACTTCTTCCCCGGATATTAGATTATCAAAACTGACATTACCATATGAACTAAAACTTTATAAAAGTGGGATGGGGTAATTCTACCTTTTTACCTTTCTTTTATCTTTATGTGTTCTATTGAGACTTTACCATTAAATTAAGTTTGATATACCTAACCTTATTTCCAACCATTTTCTAGAAATCGGTCATTTTATACCAATTCGCTGGAGCTGTCCAAAGGCTTCATTGATAAATGCGTACAAACATCATTGGAGAACTATTATTAAGACTTATCTTATAACAAAAAAAAACTTGTAGCTGTCTTACCATGTAAGGAGTTCATGTTCCATATTGTATTGAATTGAAACAGGTTGGTTATTAATTACTATTTTCACCATTGAATTTTTCCGCCAATATAATTTGGGGGGCATTTCAAATATGAAAGCGTGGGCTTAAATACTATGACCGATAAAATTGTAGGTATACTTGCCTTAGATATATTATCTTCCAAACCGTCAACCAAAAAAAGCAACAGAAAAATGTATCACAAAGCATAAATAAAAATGCGATCTTAAAGGCGCAGCATAGGTAAAAGAAATAAAAGACCAGATGGACCTCTCTATTTATATAGCCAAAAAATATTCCATCATCATCAGCATCATGATGATGATGATGATGATGCGTTTTCCGCGAATTTGTCTAATCAAGAGAAGAATTGAATTTTGTTGTTCGTGTATATTTTTTTATATACACAAAGGTATATTGTGTGCATTTTTGTACCTCTGCGATACGGTTGCTTTTTATTGTAGTGGATGATGCTGCTTTTGGTTTAGTTTCATCTTAGAGGTTTTGCCGATATATGTAGGTATATATATTGCTTCTAGTATTTTAATTCATGTGAATTTTAAGTCATAAGATACATTCTAGTCTCCTAAGAGCCAAACAATACAAAAAAAAAAATATCCATGTTTAACTTGCAGTTTGGGACAAAATTCTCAGGAAAAGAATATGGCATCATCATTATCATTATGCGCTTTGATGCGCGCGAGCTGTCAAATTGGTTTATCGTTAAATTTGGAAATTTAATTTATAATTCGTAGTGATGGAAAGCGGTAGCTTAATGTACCAGATACAAAACTAAATCTTCTTGAAATCGGAAGGATACATGTGTTTGGTCTTTTTATGCCATACCATGATGGTACAATACTGATGCAAGGTAAATTGATGGTGATTTAGGAATTGGTACCAGCAAGTATAGGTATTGTAGATATTTGGATTTTTTCTTCAAAAGTAGGTAATTGTAAGTAATTGTCCAACTCGAAAAATGTTATCAATGAACATTTTTTGTTGTTGTCTTGTTTAATTTCAAAGCAAGCCCCCTTGCAGAGTCTGTTTTAGTGCCAATTTAGACGAGATCTGCAGGAATTTGTTTCCTTTTTTGAATGTTAATTGTTAATTTTTTTTTACAATTCAAATATGAAACTAAAATATTCGTTCAACCAACGCGAAACATTCGGCACATAGAACGAAACTTTCGTTGCCTTACAAAATTAATTTACATGCCGATAATCTTAATCACCCACACTGAAGCGAGCGAAATCCAATTCCAATATGAACTCATCGATAAAACGTTATTAACAGCGAATGTTTCGCGTTGGATTGGGAGAACCTTAAATCGGCCTTAGCGATTCTAACAGTTCCGTCAGATATCCAAAATAATTCACATAAGCGTTATTAAAACATTGTCATATTTGTTTCTGTCAATAATTATGAGGGGTGGTCTGGACTTTACTAGCAATAAAATGTATCTATAGATGTGAAAATTTCTAGATTTTAGAAAAATCACAAATCACAGTCACGGCGAATACGATTTCATTTTGTTTTTTTTTTTTTTTTTTTTTTTTTTTGAAAAACCTATGGTGCCAAAAAGAGATCACTGTACTGGATTAGCTTTGAAAATATTGAACAAATTAGGTATGACAGTTCTTGCATCTGACCCAGGAGTGATAAAATATTTTGTATTAAGTGGAATTAATGTCACATCAAAATTAAATTAAAAGATCCAGCGGCTGAACAGTGAACACCCGACATGGAAGGAGTAGGTATTTAAATTTAATTTTATCATTACACAGCTTCTATAGTGAATCTGGTATTTTTGTATTGCGATTATCGCCCATGTTCTGCAATTCGATCAAAATTGAATTGAAATCACTTTTCAATTTCACGTGAAATAAAATTGAATGTTCTACATTTCGATCGATTTCGAAAACTTCGAAATTGCTTCGAACTGTCAAAACTGAAGGATCATGCACTTTTATATTGTTTCTAAAGTGAAATTACTGCTGCGAAAAAAGGAAGCAGAATTCCAAAGGAAGTATGTTTTAAGGGAAATACAACCCTTTACAAGACCTTCATCGATCACTTCAACTCGGTGGAGATTTTTCTTCACTTGAGAAACCTCTCGCAAAATTAGGATGTTCCTCTATGCATTTCAGGAATACCTTCTCTTGTCGTACGTTCTTATATTTCCCTTAAAAAAAAAAAACAATAAATAAAAACTAAAAAAACGACAAAACAATAATTTGTTCTTATATTTTGCACGAATAAATACATAAGCTAACTACAACTGTACCAATTTAACAGACAATTCACAGAACATAAACAAAGTGTTTTAAATGCATTCAGAAAATGTAATAAACCCAAATAGAGAACGTCCATTTTCATTTTCAAAATTGCAATTCGAAAATTCAATTTCGAAAATACAATAATGAATTGTGGAACACCCAAATTCACTTTCGCCATGTGAATTCACAATAAGTGAAATGCAGAACATGGGCGTATAAATCAATTTAGAGTTGAAAACCAACTTAAACCAAACTTAAGTGACCGAAAATTTTATTAAAATTTTATATTATACCCCCCTCCATTTTCTGAGACGAAGAGATTTCCTCAATTGAATTGGAATCTTAAACTTTCGCCACTTGACCTCATTGTTCCAAATAATTAAGGTCCGTTCCTTTACTTTAAATTTCTGTGCATTTGTGTGATTTCCAAAGTCGTTCCCATACTCAAAAATTTCGCAATTTTTGACATAAGAGAATGCTCAAGAGAGAGTAATAAATTTCCCCTATCTGTGATTTTCTGTCCGAGAAAATACTTTGGAGTTTGGACTAAAGATCACAGTTCAGCTAAATGTCATTTTGGGAGTAAAAGAATAAAAGCCAAACATCGTAACGTACTTGTCTAGTACATAACGGGCAATATGGAATTCGTATGAATTTGCGTTCCCGAACTTTTGCACATTTTTGATATTTTTGAGAATATTTCATCCTTGCTCTCACAAATTTGACAGATTGTGGGTTTAAGTGGACAAAGTAAAGGTTCGGACCTTTATTTTCTTTTAAAATGAAAACAAAATTTGACATTTATTTGACAACAGCTTTGATGGCAATTGTAGTAGATTTAAGGAAAATTTGTAGATTTGTTAGTTGTTAGCTAAATCAGTTTTTTGATAGAATTCTGTTTATTCGATATATGTATGTAAATGTCTGATTATCTGTAAGGCCCCAATGACATTCTTTAAACCAGCATCAATTTTAACTAGGAAAAACATATTAAGAAAATCTGATTTATATTTACAAAAATGTTTAATAAAAATGTGCGTTTAACTAAATCTTTCAAAAAAATGTGTGTGAATTTGGAATGACCACCCCAGGAAAATCAATTACTCCTTTGTAAAGATTCAACAATAAAGTCATTCAAATAAGACCATGCTTTAAATAGAAATATTTTACTATATCAAAAATCAAATGCAGAACGCAATTCAATATAAAACATAAATTAGAACATCCTTTATAAACTACGCCTGAATAATCCAAACGAACAATGCACCTATTGAGTTTTGCGTTTTAATAGTTTTGAAAATGATCATCATGCTACTGACTTGTCTACCTATAAATAAAGTTATCTTCTTCTTTCAAATCAGAAGAACGCACAATTTCGTATATCAACTCATGAAATGTATGACAGAACAATGAAGGTAAGGTAGGAAACTACGTAAACTACATTATAGAAAAGGAAATAGGACGCATAAACTAGAACATGTTTATTTTGCAATTTCAAGAAATTTGGAATGAGACACACACACAAAACAAGCAACAACAACACCGATACGAAACCGAAACCACCGAAGGATGTCACTATTAGGTATAAAAGCATACATTTAGTTCAGTTAAGGGACAAAGGAAGTAGGTAGGTATAAATAATAATAAAGGGTCCTGGATGCACGTAAACAGGATTTCATCTTTTTTTTTATTTTAAACGCAATTATTACGCAATGCAAATTTTTTACGTATTTCAATACTTTGCATACGTTTTTTTTTTTGTTTGTATAAAACATAAGTATATGCAATACAAAACATTTTTAAGGAAGGAATTGCGGCTGACATCTAGATTTTTAGAGGACTTAAGAACTTGCTTAACATTTAGGGAGAGTTAAATGAATTTTGGCTTCTGTTTGATTAAGTTTTAATATTCAATGATGGCAAGCATACGCATATTGCAGTTTAAACGCGTATTATTCTAAAAAAAAAATGTAGGGTAAGGCTAAGGCGTACACATACACACATATGTACATATAAATTTATAAGACAAATCAGAAAATTTTTTTTTTTTACATAAATTGCTTATAGAAACTCAACCAAATGAAAATGAATTTTAATGCGATTTTATTTGGTTGAGACGTACTTACACTTGTATATTTTGTTTTTTGCTCGACCCAAATAGAAATCAACAATACAAAATATAAGAAAACATTAAGATTGTATAGGTTATCTTCCCCTCGTCATTTTATTATCTTCCATGCAAATCTTTCTCCCTACAAAATATGTCAACAATATTAATTTACATTAAAAGGATTCACCGACCACCATACATAGGTACGCACCATTATTCTATTTTTTACCATCATACTCAGCAACAACCTGATTTACTCACGACGACGACACACTACGCACATCGCACATTGCAAGAAGATTGAAAAAAGGACGAAATACAAAAATTGAAGATAATTAGAGATCCATTTACTTTGACAAGACAATAATTATAAAATAAAAATAAATAAAAAAAAATTGGTGAGAACGAATTATTCATTTTATATTCCTTCTAATTTTGTTTTTACTTTTCTGTGTTTTTTTTTAACTTCGCTATTTTCGTGTCAAGCTAAATGGGTATTTAACTCGTTAAAATTATTGAGGCATTTTTTGTTTATCTATTCTACTTTTTATAAGGCGGATATTGAATGTAGGGCATTTACAAGTTAAATAAAAAGGAATTGTATTATATGTTTTTCTTTTGTTTGAATTCCTTTTTCAATATTATCGTGATAAGGGGAGAGATGGTTAAAAAGGGAAGAACAATGGGGGGAAAAGTGATATTTATTGCGCTCTAGTGTTTTGAAGAAATCATTGAAAAAGCAAAAGCGAACCATGAAAGGGTTTATTTTTTATGATAATTTTTCAACGTGTTGATTATAAGCAATTTTGGGACAGCAAAGGACTTTTTATGATTTGTCATGGTAAGTTGGCAGTTTTAACTTCTTAAGTTTGAGAAGGTATAGGGTTTGCAGTAAGAAATTATGCCTTTCCAGAAATTCTAAGAATCGTTGCAATTTTCCTTTTTTGTTTTGGAAAAAATCACCTCGCATTGTACAAAAAAAACCTTTCTCAAAAATGGTGCTGATGTCGGGAACGGCTCTAACAAATGAGAAAAAATAAAAAAATAGTTTAAATAAAATCTGCCTACTGTCCAACGCCAAAATGGTTCTCTTACATTTCTGAGTTTTTCTTTTAAACGAAAACTAAATTTAGAAATCGGTTTTACTTAAATCTGTCTAATGCCACGCCCACTTTTATTATTTGTTTGGTTTCTATTTCTTGGTAACTGGAAACAATTTGGATGAAATTTTCACAGTTTTTCTTATACACAAAAGAAATAGAAATCGGTTTCAGTAAAATCCGTCAACTGCCACGCCCACTTTTATTATTTCCTAAGTTTTTGGAAATGGCTCTATTGCGTGTTTTTTTTTTATAAAGGAAAACAAAATTATATCCAGTTTCTTCGAACTGGATATAGGTACCTACCTATTGATGTCATAACTGGGCACTGTGTTATAGGCAAGCACTTAACGCGGCTTGTAGTATTCGCAAAACGATTTCTGCAGAAGCTGTATAGACGAAGAAGAGGAAGAAACAGTTCCTAACCTTCTCTGCTCTATCCCAAAGACGCAGGTTCCATCTAGGAGAATTCTACTTCAATGATCTTAGTGATCTGACAAACATAGACAATAGTAGTCTCGTGCACTTTATAAGAAGCTCCTACTGGTTTAAACGAGTTGGAAGATAATCTCTAAATTCACGTGGTATCACAACGGACCAACTTATGGTCTAAGTTTGTCAGTTCTTTGTTGGCATCTACTTCAACCTAACCTATGGATTTCGATGAAATTTTCAGAGCTTGTAGTTATAGCAATATAGACTAAAATTACTTTTACCTATATATAGGTATATCCTAGCCCGTAGCTTAGAGGTTCGAGGGAACGCTAAGGGCCCCAACGGTTCCAATGGTTTTTATACAATTTTGTATTCAGGAGATATTGTTTGTTCCAACTTTATGTATGTACTATATTTCATTCAGGTAGGTATCTTAATTATTGAAAAATAAGCATCTTTATATATCGGAACCGGAATTCACAGTTTATAGCCGGAAGATACCGAGCGAAGCGTCCTTTTTGTTAAGCACAATTTCTTTTCTCCCCTAGAATAAGGGATATTTAACTTTTATTTCAAATTTTAAACAAGGCCTTTGAATGCCTACTGCATTGAATTGTGCAAATTTCTTGGATGAATTGTGGTGCAGATCCGTAAACAGGATCTTTTCTGGTTTTTATAAACGTACGAATTTGTTTTAAATTATATGCTGCGATTAGTCGCCACTATTTTTGTTTAAAGAACACTTCATGTCCAGTCCATCAATATTTAAACCTTGAAGATCTTATATTAGCTATTAAAGCAGAAAAGGTATTTCAAGACAAAAATAAACTAACCTTCAATTAGATACATACATATGTACCTAAATATTACCTAAGAGTTATAATATTGCATCATTGTTAGAATCATTTATATAAAGAACCCAAAAATCGATTTCTAACAAGGATATAATAAAAATCTCAGTTTTTCAGGGCGGCAATATAAAGTTAAATCCGAGTTAACTCATCAAATTTGGCAAGCAAACTCTAGATTAGGCCAAAACAAAAAAAAGAAGCTTTTGATATTTTAACTTCTAAGTTTTTAAACCTTTCTGCATTTAACCTCCACTGAAAAACAGCTTTTTGACTTAACCGTAGACAAATTTATATCCAGAGTAAACAAACTCTAGTTTTACTCACCCCTGAAAAACTGGGCCTTAGAATCAATATTTGAAAATTTCGAATAGAAAAATAAATCGAATTTTAAATCTTCAACAACTAAATGGATATAATATAGAACGATCTATCATAGCAAGCGGAAATAATGCAAACTAGCTAATGAATTGACAAAGCACACAAACACATACTTACCCATTGAATTAGGGTCCATCTCATATACAAAGATATCTACTTAATGGTATATTTTTAACTCATTGACATAACGCACAAAACAGACAGACAACGCACATTAACTGCAATAAGTATATGTATTTTAAATGAAGCTACAGTTTTTTTTTGTTTAATTCGGCCGCGATATAAGGCAACATGGCGGTATATAAATTAGGTCAAGTCTACACAAAATAGTGCGTTAGAGAAACACAAACAAGCTTTACTATCTATATCTATCTAACAAAACGCAATGACAATGGGCACACAAAATCACTAACGTCAAAAAAGCCACGTTTTTTTTTTTTGTTGTGTCACTTGTGTAAGAGTAACAGCACTTTGTTGAGGGGGGTTAAGGGGCAACCCATCTAAAGCTGTATTTTGTTTAACGATCTACGTTGATCTAAAACCACTCACAAAAAAAAATGCGTAAGATTGTGTATTTTTGTGTGTGTATGTATGTATGTATGTGAGAGATAGGAAGCTCTATACGCATAATTATTATGCCCTTCAGAGAGGGCTTAATTGGTTCAAACAAATATAAAAGCTATATGCCCGTATATAATACATATAGGTACCGAAACATGTCATGATGATATAAATATTTGATGTGCGATATTTAACAATCCATTTGTTGTTTGACATAAAAGCTTATTAAGAATGCGTTAGAAAAAATATGCTTTTTAAACAAAATGCCTACATATAATAAACTTCACAAACTACCTATACATTTAACTAAAAATACATTTGTTAAAAAATACCATTAGGAATGTGATATGCAGTAAATTTATGTCTGTATTTTTTTTTTATTTCATTTATTGGTGAGCTTACGAGTAGGTATATGCGTAAAGTATGCGTAGAGTAGATTGCCTTGAAAGTTAACCTTGAAATTAAGTGTAGTTTTGACTTTTTCATATTTTTTTTTTAATTTTATTCTGCCCATCAAACATGCTGAGCCTATGTGTCTATATCTACATTGTTTAGGTAAATAATTATATTTCCATATAGACAAAAAGAAAATACTTATGTATTCCTAACTGATAGTGGCAAAATTTTTGCATTTTATTATACACTCACTGCGAAACTAATTAAAATAAAAAAAATAAGTTGCGTGGGTTTACGCAATCGATGCGTTGTCGTTATCGTCGTTGGTTTTGATTTTGTTTTCTTATTTAATTTTTTATCGTTCATATATTGCTTTTTATTGCACACTTCGTATAGGTATACATACATATATACGCATATTTAGTTTCCAAAAAATATTTCCTGAATAATAAAAAACTGCGTAGATATAAATTTATGCACACGTTTAATGATTAGAAATTTGTATATAATTTTGAAACTTGTTGGACAGGGGAGGGGGTTTGCACATCACGAGATTTTCTGTCAATGTGATAAAAAAAAAACATGACTGGATTGCACTAACTTGCTCTTGTGTTTCAGACGTGGGTATAATGTGTTTACAATTACTGCCATTGTTTTTTATATTGTGCGCGCACTAAAGGGGTTTTGACTTTTTTTTTCTTTTTGCTGAAGAAAACCAAACACTAAGCAGCATTTTTTGCGACGTCAAATACGTGATCGTTCCACACAAGGTGGTCAGTGATACACATACCGCTCATGGATAGCGACAGGAGGTGTGCGTTTCGTTTTAACGATAGGAGACCAGCATTGAATTTTTAAAGCATTAAATTCTACGCGGTTTCTGAACTCCCGTCAAGTTGGCCCCCAAATTTTCAAAAAAATTGATTTTTTTTAGAGTTCTGGGTAGATTTGAAAGAGTTCTAGAGTTCTTGCCCAAAAATAGCAATAGTTCCCGGTAATTTTAGCCAGAACAGAAAAAACTATATTAGGGGCCAACTTCACGCATCATGAAAAAGAGTTCTGATAAAAAAGTTCTGTTCTTGGTGAAAAGTTGTGGAGTTCTCAATGGGTTTTGGAAATAGTTCTGCAAAATAAAAATTAGAAAAATGACAAATGCTAGGGGGGCTAGCTTCACACTTAGTTATTTCTATTTTGTCGGAGTTTTGGGGAGTTCTGTTAAGAGTTCAGGGTAGCCCTACAAGAGTTCTAAACAGAACTCTAACAAACTTTTTTCTACCACCTACACATAAAAAGTTAAAAGCTTAAAATTAAGAAAAATTACCAATGCTGGGGGGCTAACTTCGCACTTAGTTTTTTCTATTTGTCGGAGGTCTGGGGAGTTCTGTTTTGAGTTCTGGAAAGCCCCACAAGAGTTCTAAGTTATAAGCTTAAAATTAAGAAAAATTACCAATGCTGGGGGAGCTAACTTCACATTTAGTTTTTTCTATTTTGTCGGAGTTCTGGGGAGTTCTGTTTAGAGTTCTGGGTAGCCCTACAAGAGTTCTAAACAGAACTCTAACAATTTTTTCCCTATTGGACAATGCTGTTGCGATCACAATTTAATGAGCTTGTCATACGCTGCCATTCAAGTTATACCGAAAGACATGGATGTGAATCTAAAAACGAAAAAACGAAAAGCTGAGTGTATTTGCCTCAGCGAAACAGTTTAGTTGATTAAAAGTTTCCGTGAAACTGAAAAGATAATTTATGAATATAAAGAAGGGATTGGGAGACAAAACGGAGTTTATTTTTGTGAAGTTTTAGGAACGGATTATGTTTTTCAATCTTTAGAATTGCATGTGTGCAAAATTGGAACAAATTTGTTTCGGCAAATTCTTAAAAAAAAAAACTCTAAAACACGGTTTGGTGAAATACAGTTTTCCTACAATCACTTTAAACATCACAGGTACGAATCTAAATCAAAATCATTCATAAGACCATTTTTTGATGTTCCCCTTTCTAGATGAACTAAAACAAAAAGTCTTTTCTTTAATTTTTAAATCTTCTAGAGATTTGGAAAACTTGAAAATCTCTATAGTTATAAATAAATCACTTAGATAAATCATCGCGATGAAATCTACTCAATCATTCAACAGCACAATTAGACTTTTGTTAATGGTATAGGTAGATAGGTAGGTATATAGGTATGTATATGCCAGAGTGAAGAACCTTGGGATTTCTAATCGAGTCTTTTCCTGGTTTACAGCACACGCAAAATGTTTTATGCTTGAATGGCCACATTAATTCATTACGTTGGTATAGGTACCTACTGATCAATTAACTCCTTTTAACCTTTTTGTCTCCTAAATGACAACGACAGTCGTTTCTAATATATACATATATAAGACTAAAACAAGACGAAGAAAAACGTAACCAACAGACCCACTTAACACAAGTCCTCGAAGTATATGTGGGTATACGTACTATATAAATCCCTATACTAAAAAATTGCAAAATTGCTTAGAATATAGCTTAGAAAAAGTTTTTCTTCATGGCATTTATTTCATCAGTCATCACCATTGCCAGCAGGAAATTATAAAATTTTGTATAAGAAACTTTTCACAACCAGAAGTTGATATCTACTCCTGTACATACATACATATATTTTATATATAAAACTAAGAACATTTTGAGCCGTCAAAAACTTTCTTAAAGTGCCAAGTGCTGCTACATTTTCAATTCCAACATCATCGTGCTGTGTTTTATATTGTATAGGTATACCTATAAACCACCCACCATGAAAAGTTAGTATAACGTATAGCGTGATGGCATGGCGTGGCTTGGCATTCTTTGAAGTTTAGACGGATGTCAACTACCTACCCAAATGCCCAACTCTTAACTAACCAACCCAATGCTATACCTTCCCATAGCCATCAGCATCACCACCATCACACCACCCATCATCCATCAGTTGTCCATTCTAAAATTCTAAACTTTCAACCCTCTTAACATCAATTTTCCCCGGACAAGAAAATGTATAACTATACCTATAGCTAGCTAAGCTACATACTACCTATTCCCTTAGTGTGCAGGACCTAAGTTTTATTCTAAGTTTTTTGGTCTACATAGTCATTACATGGTATACTTACTAACAATGTATTCCTACACACACACATACATTTATGTGTATATGCATCTCTCATGGTTTCCAAGAAAATTCACTTTCCTTACAAGACAAAAATAAAACGAAAAAAAAAAAATAGAAAACGGAAACGAGGATGATGACGAAATAAATGTATTTGTCCCAATTTCTGAATAGCCCACCATCACTTGCAACATCTACAAAAACCATCCCCTATCCTCGCTTCGCTTGTCTCTCTCATCCCTCTTGGGAAAATTTTCTTTTTTATAATCTACGTCTTCTTGGAAAATTAATTCGGATAGGAAAAGCAAGAAATGAAGGCAGAAAAACGCACCACAGCCCTCCCACCATACCTAAACCTATACCAAAAAACATCTTCAGCACTGGCTGTCATGTTACAGCTGAACACAAGAAAACCAAACCAACCTGCCCCGACCCCTTCCGTACTTTCGCTTGAATTCACTTTTACTTTCACTAAAAATAAGTAAAAAAAAAAAAAAACAAAAAAAAAACGCTTCCTATCCTCGTTTCGTTTCGTGTTACATAAGACGAACAAGAGAAAACTTTCACTTTCCCTTCTGCTTTAGATATTATTTCGTGCTACGTCTCCGTCTTTCTTCGTCCTGCTGAATTATACAGTAACCAAGAAAGTTTCCTCGCCACACCAAACCACCCATCATTCACCACCACCCCCCACCCCCTCCCAAAAAAACACAATGCTGTTGCAACACACTGGTGCGCACAATAAAAGCAATTTCTCTCCTGGTGTCATTTTTTTTTTTCTTGCTGCTGCTGTTGTTGTTCTACCCTTATAAATGGAGCTCCTAGAAACCCCTAACCCCACCACCATCACTTTACAACAACAGAACAGCACAGTTCAAAATGTATTATCGAATTTGAAGACGAACGAAAAGACTTTGGGAAATGCGAGAAGGAAAATGCGTAAAGGAAAACAACTTGAAAGTTTTCCATTCTTCAGCTACGTTTGCAATTCAACGAATTTTCCACGCAATCGGAGCATGAGATACGGGGACTAGGAGGGCGCCAAGGGGATGGGACATGGAGCAGTTGTGTCTGTATTTTCAGAGTGTGTCAAAAATTGTATAACACCACCTCCCTGCAGCAGCACAGTTCAGTGTTTGCTTATTAAAGTTTCACCATCCAGGAATCTCACTTTCTATACAACATCTTCAAGGATGAAAATAGTATAGATAGAAAGGAAGCAGCACGCGAATCCCATGCCAACCGTACGTCTTCCACCCCCTTAACGCCTCCCCCAATTCCCCCCTCACCCTTTGGCATATTCTTTCATCCCTTGTATAGATTCAGCTGACGAATCGCTATTGGGTGTGCATTGAATGGTACACGCACAACGCACACACAATTTCTTAAAAAAGAAAATTCTCACTCCACAATGGATGATGATGATGGTGGATGGCATTGGCATTGGCATGGCACTGCTGATGCTACTTCTTGTGAAAATGGATGGAAAATAGAAAACCTACTGTTACTGTGATGTTACTTCTTTCTGCTTGTGTAGATATAAAAGCCTTCAAGATGCTTTCTTGTTTCTTTGGTGTATTTTTAGTGAAAAATCATCCAAGCAACTAACTTAAACAGCAAACAAAATAAAAAAAAACACACAAAAAAAAGGATGAAAGTGAACAACTAAAGTGCTTTTTATCCTTGCGAAAATGATAAAGAAGAACTATAACTTCCAAGACGCAAGAGGAACCTATACCTTCATCCAGTGACATTTTCCAGTTTTCTAAATTTAATACCTACAACAACACATACCTAGAATATATGTATGTACCAAAAATTGATAAGACAAAAACAACGATCCTTGTACACAGCATACCTACTTATTCGTTCGTACTTATAAGTAGCAGTTGGTTACAATGGTTACAACACAACAAAAAAAAAAAGGATGACAAGGTATCTGCTTTAGTGTGTATAATTTTCAAGAATGTTTTTTGGAGTAAAAAAATGTTGTGTTGTCGGTAGTTAATGTTGGTATATTAAGTATATGTACATAGGTATAGCTCCTAGGATACGATAAATTCATCAAAGATACATTTGCGGTGTCCTTTTTCTGTGTGTGTCATTTGATGTCTTTGGGACATGTATTTATGTACAAAAATAACTTTTACTAGGTTACACGGTTACATTAATGCTTTTTCAGTAATGTTCATCCTTTATCCCAATGGCTTCGTTATATAAAAAAGCCACAGAACATCAAGTATATCCTATGTACACATATATCCTATGGGTTTTTTTTTTAAAGGTTTTTCAAAAAGGACTTTAATTTTTCTACTTAATGAATTCTTCAGAAAAAAAAAAAATTAGTTTCAGGTTCGGATAGAAATAGTTGGTAGAAACTTTTAGGGTTTTCTATGATCTATTTTAACTGTGAAAAATTGATATACATACATACATTATGTCTTTAACAACCTAGCTGTGTATACCTTAGTAGAGCAGGATTATTGGATTTTGTCATCTTAATATAAATTATATCCATTAAATAATAGAGGACTTCTGTTTTGAGGAAATGAGTCAAGAAGGTTTTTTTCGTTGTTTTTGTTTTCCGGGAAATAATTTGAAATGAATGATTGAAGAGGTTTCTAAGAATGTCTGAAATTTTACTCGCAAGTACCTAAGTAAAAACCTTTTGCAATTTTCTTGTATAGAAATGCTTTATGTATTAATGTAAGAGGTTTCCTAGTAACTGGCTCTAAAATTAAGACAAAGAAATGTATGTCCTTAAAAGCATTTATATGTTTATGTGTACTTGTATATTGGAGTTTCACTTTATCAAAACATGTATAAACGGTTGAATAACTTTTGAGGTAGGTAGGAACATATGAAAGTAAAATCATGACATAAACCAATATAGCATGACCTTTGTTTTTGTTTTTCTGAAAACAAGTAGGTAAAGGTTGAAAATATTTATATTTTTATATCTTCTAAGAAGAGTTTGTAGGTCTTCTAGAAATGTTGAATAATTCAATTTATACAATATTTCAAAAAAATTGACTTAATCGTTTTCGAAAAATATTGATTTTCCAAAAAAAAAATGAACTTATTTTTTTTAATATAAAAAACATTTTAATATCTACAGGTGAAATACGACACGTAAAACAAAAACATTCCCTCGCTTATGAAAGCTGGTTAAAACGCTACATACTATGTATTAGAATGAAGAATCGAAAGAGTCTATAAAAATCGGCCCTATCGAGGTAACCGTCGGAGCGGAATTCTCTCCGATTTCCTACGAATTTCTCCGAAGTCCTCCGACAAGTTCTTGTTGCGGAAAGTGGTTTATTTAAAAAAAAAATAGTTAATTAAAATGTATGTAATAAGGAAATAAACTTTATTTACGTTAACTTGTGTTTTTTTATAAAGAACTTTTTGATTTTAGGTACAACGAAAAAACAAGCTCACACCAATATAAGCGGATGGTGAATCTGCTGACCGAATATCCCGACATTGCTCAAAATTACACAAAATGGTCACCAGAAATTATCTAAAGCAGGCACTGTTCAAGAATGAATAACATCTGCCGCAGTCACTAAAATTCGAATTTGGGAATTTATTGGAAGAACAATTCGGTTATCAACATCTAATATCGCATTTTCGATATATCGGTTAATTTGCACATCTCTGCCTGAAATATATATCAGCTACTTCGAACCGAAATTCAATCTCCGACGAAGGATGCGTTGCGGAAGGGTGCTTTTGGAGGGGGTGAAGGGGAGAACTTCTTGCGCATGCAATATGCATATGGCACATGAGATCTAAATGGGTACTTTTTAATGGTGAACCAATTGTCACTTAAATTAAGACGATACGACTACCCGAAAAAAAGTTATAGTCCATTTTATGTACCTTAGAACACTATATTTTCAGTAAGATATGTAAATATTGCCGAAACCCCTTTGGAAATAATGGTCCGTTGATGAAACTTGGTATAAACGTTCCGACTATACCAAAAAAAATCTGCACAAATGTTAATAGTGCCAGGAGAATCAAAACAGTCTATAAAAAACATTTAGTAAGGAAGGGTATTCGTTTTGTGGGTCACCTTATTTCGCCATTCTGAAAGTCCTTAGATATTTCCAAGTAGAGTGTCCATCAAACGGAAAGGTGATACTCTGAAACATTTTAATGTATGTTGGTTAGGAAAATAACTAAAAAGTCCATAATTATTATAGATTTACTATTATATTAGGCGCCAGTTATAGCTTTCATTGAAAACCATCATTGAAAATTTTGCCTTTAAAGTTTGATGCACTTAAACAAATAAAACTGATGGCGTTTTGGTACCAAAATGATGGTTGTCTGTAATATATTTTTTTTAGTCAAAAAACTGTTTAGTTTTCTTTACAACTTTCATTTAAAATCATTTTTTGTTTTTCAATGATAAAAATCGTTTTCAATGAACAGCTGATATTTTGTTCCCAAAAGTGGAACACATTCGTTCCAATGAAATGCGTTCCTTTCTCTTCCTGTTCACGTCTATCAGTTTTTCGTTTAATGATCGACTCTAACCTCAAAGTTGTTTTTTGTATGGGGAATGGAATTTTCAATGAAATAAAATTTCATGATAGCTATAACTGACTTGTCAGAAAATATTCCACTGTTTCACTGATTTGTGTTTCAATGATGGTTTTCAATGAAAGCTATAACTGGAGCCTTAAATAACTTAATAGAAAGTGACATCAAGTCCAGAATCTGTTTCGCCCAGATATGACGATGGGCTTTTCAGTTAGATTTTGTCATAATCCATGTAAGTCGCACATTTTTGTCGATGTTTTATGACTCTTATAAAAATCACAGCTTAAAGATAGTCTGAATTATTATAATAATAGGGGATTTTGTTTAAGTTTGCGTACCTAACTAAGAAATAAGTACCCATGTTCAAAGTTTTGTAGTATGAAGAAATTTGGAAATTATGGCACCCATCATGAGTCGTGAGTCGCAAGAAATATTAGGCGAATCTGACTTTTGGCATTACTGTTTATGGCTCACCTAACTATATTCGGCTAAAATGTCAAAAATAAGTTGAATTGAGATGTTGCTCTATTCGAACGTCGCAACTTGATATTCTTAAAACCACGACATAAGTGATTCTAAAAAGGTTCGAGTTGAGTCGAACGTTCGACTAGCGAGTCAAAATAGCGCCTTATAGTAAGGTACCTAATTGTGTTGTAGTTTTTTTTTTTTTTTGTGATTTTTTTTAAGAGTCGATAAACCTCGGCCGAAATTACGGTCTTAGAAAGATATGACAGAATCTAACGGATGCGCACACTGTCATATCCAGTCGAAACGCAGTTCTTAACTTGAGCTCACTTGTATTATTAGTTGAATTTAATCATTGACTCCACCTAAAACAGTAGATAATAGCAAGTAATTTTAATTTCTAAATTTCGTCACCATCGCTAGTACTAGTTAATCCTTAAAAACGTTCTATCACTCTCTTATATTGTCCTGGGATTTATATTTTGTGCATTTAGGGCCAGTTTGTTCACAGTGGGTTAAATTTAGTATGTGACTTTCATAGGCTTTAATTACTACTTTAAATTAAAAAAAAAATTGATCAACGAACACATTTGAGGATATCCCAGCTCCACTAATCATGGATTAAAGATGATTAGCTGTGAACAAACTGGCCCTTAGTCTCCCAAACTTCCCAAATATGTATCATATTTTATTAGGTATTAAGTAATGAAGAAAATTACATATTTCATTCTATAAAGCATCATCTCCCTATTAAATAAAGTTGTGCAACGTTGCATTAAATTTCCAGAATGTATACCTACCCATTCAACCGTTCGTGCATTTAAATTTTATTCATTCCTTTGCGGGAAGAAAATTAAATTTTTTTGTATACAAAGACTAAAAATGTATGAATGTGCCTGAAGCAGGAGACAGACAATCGGCAAACCCCCAACAGTTCGTGATAACGATCATAACGATACAGCAAATGGGAAAATTTGAAAATTCAATAAAAATTCAAACTTGATTTACTAATCAAGTGCTGGACATACACGTATTTATACATAACATACATATATATATTTGAAAAACAAAACCTTGAACGACAGAAGGTTGGATCCATGTGTATTATTGCTCGACGAATAGGGTTAAATTCATTTGTTTCATTCCACCAAAGGCAGGCAGGCAGCGGCAGCGCGGCTGGATTCAGGGGCAAATAAAAATGATTCATCGTACAACGAGTGAGGTTCTGTGTTCTGCCAATGCGGCAGGCGGCATCAGCATATACCTATAGGCAAAGGCAGGCATGCCGAATGAATGAAAGAAATCGCACACAAAAAACCCGAATGCCTATCCTGATCCTGGAATCGATTCCGCTGGCTTAATCGAACACCAAAAACCACTCTGCCTCTGCTGCTCTCTACCTCTTCCGCTAACTCATCGTACAAGGATATTCACAATCAGCAGCCCCATGCGACATTTGACGATATACCCCCCAGCTTTACCAGCCTCATTCTCTATCCTCTGGGATATACAATATGATTCCTTTTTTTTTTTTTTTTTGTTTAACTCTCTTTTTCTCTCGAGGAAATCCAATGATGTCCGCTTGGACGGATTTTGACAGATCTACACGTTCAACCCTTCTCTTTTAATTTTGGGGGAGGCGAAACTGTTTTTTCTGTTTGTTTTGTTTTGTTTTGCATTCATCATTCTGTTTTCATATCATTTCGAACTTGGAGAAGGTCTGTGTTATGACTTGGCGCATAAATATTTTTTCATTCCATCAAAACAATACTCTATATAGTACGTTAAGGGTAGTTTGTTGTATAGATAGCTAAAATTCTTCTTTTTGTTCTCGTCGTTCGTTTTGTTTTTAATTTTTAGTAGGCAATCGTTTATTACCATACACAACCTGCCGGTGATTTTTTTGTCTTCGCTTCGGAGGGAGAGGAGGTGAGAGGAGGTCTTGTTGGCCAAGCCAACCTCCATTGATGGCAGTTCGAGAATTTCACATTCGATAGCCATCAATTTGGAAGGTTTTCATTTTTTTTTTTTTTCATTTCAGAATTTCGATAATTTTCGATCCTGTGCTAACTTCAACTACCCGTGACATTTTCAGTTGCTATCCCTCAAAGCATTAGCCCTTGATAAGGTGACATGTTGTTGTAGCTCTTCATTTATGATGGAAATTTATATTGTACGTACATGCGAGTTTTCACTATGTTATACGAAATACGTAGATACTAAGTATGTATATATGTACGTGTACATAAGAATATGTAGGTATAGCAAAAAAATATGTAGTAATACTTGTCTACCTTTTTGACATTTGATTGAGATTTGTTATCGTATCGAGGTTCTATGTCTATTTTTATAAGTGGGGATGGAGATTCATACATTATCTGCGACATCAGATGACTGGTGGAAAGCAGATATGTAATCGTTCAAAATGCGGTTAAAAGTGGAAATTTATATTTTTTCGAAAAATTCTGTGTACACTACTTATTTACCAGTTTTAAGAAATAAGAAAAATAAATATTTAAGCCTTTTCTTAATTTCCACAAAAAAATTATCCTAAACTTTGCAAACAATGTGTCGTCCGCTGAAGTTTGAATTTTTTTTTATTTATCTTAAAAAAAAAGTTATGGCCAAAAGATGCAAAAATCACCAAAAACTTAAGCAGCAGTGGGCAGGAGAATAGATTGGGTTTATTGTATTACGTGCAAAAAATGGACTCATTTCAATTGCCCGACTCCCCTTAAAAACTAAACAGCAAATAGAAAATGATTATTTCATTTCAACAACTGTGACTTATGCTCAATGGGGCGTATTCATAGTCATTTTAGACCTGGGTCTAAGTTAAACATAGCTTTAGTTGAATTTTCGGACGTTGATTCTATTTTTTTAAGTTTATAATTTCAAAATATTTGAATATATTTGTGTAGTATACCAAGTTAACTATCTTATAAAAATATAAAACCAACAATTTGTAATTAAAAGCGGTCTGTATTCATTCAGCTAAAAATTGTCTTGAACTGTAATTAAGTTAAACCCGGGTCTATCTGCGACTATGAATATGCCCCAATGTGTTTGACGAGCAAATTAAAAACCATAACATCAGTCCAACATTTTTTTAGTTAATTTTTTGGTGGTTTTTGTATCTTTTGGAAACTTTTTTTGTTAAGACAAAAAAAAAAAATATCGGCATTAGATTTCGACAGGACAAAGCAATTGCCATAATTTTTACGAAATTGCGGCGAAAATTACAGTGGTGACTGGAGGCCAAAGTTCTTTTGGTTAATTTTTTTTTATAGGCACTAGATCTTGCCGAGACGTTTAGTTTTTTTTTTTTAAATCGAACAAGTATTACGACTTTGGTGGTTGTTCAAACTTCAGCAGACAAATTGTCTGCAAAGTTCAGGGTCATAAAAAAAACACTAATTTTTGAAATATCTGCAAAAATGTAAAATTGCATACTTCCTTTACTTGTACCTAACTATTTTCTGAAAAATTATTTATGTTATATTCCTCATCCATTAGGACAAATTTTAATTTGAGAAGAAGAATAAATTTTTTTGCTTAACCTAAACGCTAAAATGTCTTCATGTTCAATTTTAAAAGTATTTTTTTGTTGCTCATACGCCACAGTGTCCTAATTTAAAAAAAACACGGCTTAATCCTTGAAATAGTAAATTTTTCCATGGCGATATCTTAAGGGGCTTATTGCGAGAGTCTATTCGACTTTTTTCGATTCTATCAAATTTGAAATTAGTATCGCCTTGCCCAGTAGACTTTTTGAATAGAATCAATTTTCGAAAATAGAATATTAAAAGCTCTCGACTAGAGCTTTAGACTGAAATGTCAAATCTCCCCAAAAGTTTTAGAAAATAAATATAGTTTGACGAAAATTTGACGTTTTTTGATGAAATAAATAGTTTTTCTTCAAAAAAAAAAATATTTCATACCGCGACTAATTGCAAAAATGAACTCCAGTTCTTTTGAATTTAGACATTGGATGAAAATATGCAGACTTACATTTGTGTATTTGTATAATATTACTATGGTGTATACATATTTATGATAACGTCGCAGACTCCTTCAAGGGTGCAGTGGTGATTTGTGCATCTTCAAAATGCACTTTCTTTAAAAGCCTTAATAACAGTTAAAATAACTTGAAAAATCATTTCGCAGTTGAATGTAAAGCTCCTTTGTACCAAATATGACATTGCAGCTTTTTGCAAACGGAAGGACATTGAGAAAAATGTTGGACATCCATATAAATGTCAATAAATACATCAGCATCAACTATTAAGACTTTTGGAAAAAATTGCATTTTTATGATGCATTTTAAAAATTCACAATTTCTATAATAAGTATATATATTAAAATCTTAATAATTTATTATGGTTGCATAAATTAAGATGATTGAGCATCTTGAAGGAAGGACACCAAACATAGATGACCATATGAAAGTTCATATTGTTACAGAAGATATTCTTTTCCTTGAATTTTTGAACAACAACAACAACTTAAAGGCGCTACCACCAATTGTTTGGCTGGAGATATAGCTATTTCGTGCTTTGCCACTTTTGCACTCATCAGTCTCCTTTTTGTGGTGCTGAGCTTTAATCCAATTTTATTTGAAAAACTTTTTATGCACACCATAGGATTCGAACCTACGCATATCAGATTTGCTCAGTCTTAGCAGTCGTGTGCACTACGCACTCCACCGCTTTAGACCACTGACGTCACAGGTCGAGATGTGTTATTTGTTTATCAAATGCATTTGGAGCATCAGCATTTTTATAAGCGCCTCTAAGTATGCTGTGTTGTTCCGCCTCCATTTTTGTCCATACCTTATTTCGATAGACTACAATTCGCAGTACGTATCAAAGAGGGAGAGGTTGGAAGATCGGCAAAGCACGAAATAGCTATATCTCCAGCCAAACAATTGGTGGTAGCGCCTTTAAGTTGTTGTTGTTGTTCAAAAATTCAATAAAATTGACGGAATAAAGAATGGTCAAGCCTAATAAGCTGACATTCTAGTACGAATAGTACAATAATAACAATAATAAGATATTCTTTTCCACTAAAATACATTCTTGTTATAGGTTTAAACAAAAAATTAAACACAAAAGTCGATCAGAAATTCCTGATCGAAAAAAAATTTAAAATTTAGTAGAAAAAAATTGATTCTAATAGAAATTCGCAATACCGATGATAGACTACAAATCTATTCGACTTTAAGGTGGAAAATGGGGATATGAGGAGCTATTTGCTTTTTTAAAAAATCCAAAAGCGTCTATTCTGAATAGACTCTCGCAATAAGCCCCTGAAACAACCTGAATTAGATAAGACATATATGTATGTATGTATGTACCCACATTTTATGTACATTAAGATAGGTAAGAAAATGGAAACCTTAGCAATGCTATATGCTTGCATAGTTGATGCTTGCATACACCTACATTACACATTACATTCTACATTATCTTAGCAACTAACTAATAATCAAAACGCAAAACGCATGACCATCATAGGAACCTCTACGAAAAAAAATACAAAAAAAAAAAACAACATTATGTTCACCTCCACTTCATTCATCAAGTGAAAATACCTTCATTCACACCACACTGCATTATCCTCAACAATTACTGTCTTCTCTTCACTTCATAACTAACAAAAAAATATACCCAAAAGTGTCATTATTAACAAAGAAAAAATAAATTAACGCGCGTGTTGCGCATGCATTTCAATATGGGTAAAGCTAACCAAATAAGCTGATCACATCTTGCATGTTAAATTACCTTAAAACTGTAATAGTCGGCCGCGATGCGGTGGAGGTACGGCGAACAAGCGAAAAACTACCGAATCATTCTCTTAAGTTATATGGTGTTGGTGTTTCAGTTTTGTATGTCATTACCTCTGTAGTTCCGATTAACTGAAAATTGGTGTAAAAGAAGATATAGAAAAAGGAAAGAATAAAATAACCAAACAATAATTTTGGTAAGTGACCATCATGATGATGATGATCATCATCATAATGCTAGAAGGTTAAAGAACAAGGCACCACGATGGGGGTTCTCCCCTCAATTTTTCTTCTTATTTTCTTTATTGTGATCATTATCACACAAGAATATAGTTTCATTCGAGAAAGGGGATATTTCTTAGTAGTTTGTTTAGATATTTAATTAAATGTTGGTTGCTGGTTATAACGGTAAATGTTGTAGCTAGTGATTACGCACATTGAAATTAAGGAAAGGGGGATCAGAATACAAACTTAGAGTAACTTAATATGAATGCAAGACATGCATAATCTCTGTATAACTCGTGTGTTCTAAAAAAAATGATTATTTTCTTCGTCATAGCAAAGGGTTGGGGGGGGGGTTACATTGTTATATTTTTATTCTAATTTGTTCTTGAGATTTCTGCATAAAATGCCTTCATGGTCCAAAAGTCTCACACATTCGGAGAACACAAAGTAAAAGACTCAAATTTAAAAAAAGAAGATTCCTTTCTTACAATCACCTCGTCGCATCCACCTCGTAACATCCAGGGTCACTACAAGAAACTTTTCTTATTGAGCTATAAAATTATTCACAGCTTGTCAAAATTTATCATTTCTTAACAGATGTTATTTACGCGCAAGACTACTTTTTTTTGTGTTTTGCATTCACCTAATATGAGAAAATTTTATTTTTCAACTATAGATTTACATAAAGCTGAGTTTAGTTGAGTAAATCATCACTTAAGCAGCGTCCACATTATGCCAATCAACATTGTTTATTTACATTGTCGATCAAAACGCTCAACATTTTAACCTGTCCATACATTGCCTGTTAATGTGTACGTGTTGAATAGTATAGTGTTATGTGTTATATGACATATTTAGCATGTACATAACTACCAAGGCACAAAACCCCATGCAGTGTCTATACAAATCAGTTTGTTAATTGTTTTGTGGCCTTGATGTTGGGCATCTCCAAGCCCAGTAGGTACGTACGTCCATGGAAATACTCATTTGTTAGCTACTAAATTTTGCACGTGCATTTTTAAAAATAGCAGCACTTTATGGTCTGACCAATTCATTTCAAATAACAATACAAATAAGACTACAAACCAAATCAAAACAGTATCAAATTACACAAGTCAAAATACAAAACAAAATATATTGCACGCAGACGACACAACCGCATTAAAAATTAAATCTGTGTTGATCAACACGACCAGACTTAAAAATTATTGTTCAGTCGACTCAAAATTGTTGATTTCTAGCCATTTGAATCGAGTTACGTTGTGGTCAATAAAAGTTGATCGACTGTGTTGATTTACACGTCCTCATTAAGCAGCGTCCACATTATGCCGAGCAACATTATTTATTTGCATTGTCAATCAACATTTTAACCTGTCCACACATTACTAGTTAGTGTGTACGTGTTGAAGTGTATACCGTCATGGCATGTGTCACATGGACACAACAACCACAACCGCAATAAAAGTGACAGCTGTGTTGATGAACACGTCTACACTTAAAAATTATCGTTCAGTCGACTCAACGTTGTTGAGTTCTATCCATTTGAGTAGGGTTGTGTTCAGGTCAACAAAAGTTCATCAACTCTGTTGATTTACACGTCCGCATTTACTCAACCTTGTTTATCAGCACTGTTGATATACACAAATCAACATAGTGTGGACGCTGCTTTAACCCAACATTGTTGATCAGCACTGTTGATATACACAAATCAACATAATGTGGACGCTGCTAGTAGGTAAACACCAAAGGAAAATGAGAATTCACTCCGAAATTATGTGAGGAAACAAAATTTTGGATTTTTTTTGTTCATGTTTATTTGAGAGTGAGAACTCTGACATCTCATTTGCCTCAACTAGCCGATTATGAATCTCGAATGGAAGGTTATTCGAACTGATTTTGACACATTGAACGAATATTTCGTCGAGTTATCACTGTTCGTAATTGGTCAAAAATCAAAATCAATATTTTTTGGATGTAATATTTGCTCAATGTGTCTCAAAATCAAAAAAGTCGAATCAAAAACGTTCAAATCCATTCAAAATTTCGATTCGCTAACCATATTATAAATAAACGCACAACATGCTCATGAAGAACCAGGCCCTAGTGACTAATAACTCGCAACCATTCCTGTGTGCGCCTTTCGACAGGAATGGAAGGGACCTACAATTGTATGCCGAATCCGAACGGCTAGACGAGAAGCACTTATTCGTGACAAGTGATACTCTTGTAGGATTTGTCAATTTCTCGCAAGAGGCAGTAGCCCTGAAAAAAAAAAACTTTTTAGTTTTTAGGTGGACGAGGCTGGGAAGCGTACCCAGACCTCCAGCGTGGCCGTCGAACGCACTAACCATTACGCTACGGGCTTAACAGGCTAACCATATTGAGGTCATAAAAATCCACTAAACGTAGAAAACGTAAAAAACAGTGTTCCCTATTTGAAAACTAACATTCACAAAAAAGAAAAAAATTATCTGAAATTCAAACTTGAAGCTCGTAAAATATCAACGCGACTTTAATTGTGAAATTACAAAATATACAGAGAACAAACCATCAGTCAGTTGTCAAATTAACTGTCACAAGAAAAACTGCTGACAATTTAAAAATCAAACTTTTTTGAACTCGCAAAATAGAAAATTTGCCTTCATGAAACTTGTAATGAATTGTTTTCCGCTCAAGCACAGAAAAAACAACTGTGATTTTAAGGTCATATAGTGATTTGTATTATTTGTTGTGAGGTAGAATTTGTTAGTTAACCAAACTGAAATAAGTGAAAATTATTCAACTAAATCTGCCTTGACTTACTTATGTTCGAAAACCAGTAGCTAAAATAGGATAGACCTTAAAAAGTAAAGCTTTCGTTAGTTTAATATAAAAAACGTGTTTATTGGGTTTAATATCATCAGACAATTATTTGTTTGTTTTGTTTTATAGGTTCTGCAGTTTATTTGAGTTTTTTTTTTTGCGTTGTTTGCACTTCGCTATACATTAGGTAGGCGGAAAACTCGCCAAGCTGCCCCATCATGTGAATGTTAATAACGACTCCAAGCTGGTCAAACAAATACATATATACCTATAGGTAGGTATAGTAAAAGCATTGGGTACAGGTTTTACGGTGCTTCCCAATACATATTTTTTTTTTGGATTTTTGTTGTTTTATATACGAGTACTCGTATTCTTCCCTATTCTTTTTATTGTTTGAAAGGCTGATGTACAAAAAAATGATGAGGCAAAAAGGATTCTCTCTCTATATTGCTTCTGCAGTTGGGAAGAATTTTTTTTCCTCTTCTATATAAAATTTTTTTTCCTGTGTCGTACGATAAATGGATCCTGGCTACCATGCATGCAAACTGGCGATATGGGTCGGCCTCGCAAAAATGTATGGGGAAAATCGAAATGGAAAAAAATCCTTTCTATGGACACATGACGAAAATTGGTGTATGAGAGCTGTGGGGTGTGGGGGTTGGGTGGGGGTTGGGTGGGGGTGGGGTAGAGCACAGCATATATAGAGGGCTAACCTAAAAGGGGTTGCGATGAAACAAAAAACTGAAAGCTACCCAGGATGCAGGATGCGAGTAAGTAATAAACAATTTTTTTCTCTCTATGTATACCCCCACATCGTTCACATTTACCCGCTTATAAATGTAAAATTCTGCGAATCCTTTTTTTTTTACATGACGAGATGATTCTCTATACTCGTATATGGAGAGAATAAAGGGCTTCTAGGATGAGGCAACGAGTGTTTGTGTTGAAATTATGATTTTTTTTTTCTACTGCTATACTTCTGATAGGTATAGGTATATACAATTTTTTTTTGTTGATTTCAAGTTTGGGGTAGCGTCGTTTATTGCGTCGGCGGTGGCGACGGTCTCTTCACCGCTAGTGAAAGCATTTTTTACCAATATAGAAATTCGCTATTTACGCGGTTCGTTCCAGACTGAAGTATGTCTCAAGACCTGATGGCCACCAGAAAGAGCATAGAATCGAAATTTAATTTAAAAGTAAAAATAAATTAATTTCAGGCTAGCAGTTTGATTTGAAAAAAAAAATATGTAAAAAACTTAAAGCCTTGCAAGTTTCAACTAGAATGCTCCAAAGCTCGAATATTTGACGGCAAATTTTACAGATGTTTTTTATATACGCACATTTTTATGAGATTTCTTTTATTCAATAAGTTTCGTTCTGTAAATGTGAGGGGATTGGGTGACGATGGTCGTAAAGGATGGTTTGTTTTCCCTGTTTTATTTTTTTTATTGTAGGTACAGCTCATGAAGGTCTAAAAAAATTGGGCAAAAATTTAATGTCATAACGGTATTATTATATTTTAACTTTGTCTACCCCTTTTGAAGTAGATCTAAAAGTTTCGAAAAAAAAATAAAAAAAGGAAGAGTTGGAAAACAATTGTTGGTAGGCCGCGTTTTCAATTTCTCATGTCGATGTTAGCCTTTTGTTAAGAGATATCTGTTTTTTTTTTTTTTTTTGTGGAGATGCGATATAAGTGGTAAAAGCTAAGGGGTGTGAAAATAATGGTGGTTCCAAGTTTCATATGCGATGTTGTTATAGCAAACAGACAAAATGAAAACAAAATAAGTCCTTTATAGCTTTTGAATAATTTTTGGGGCGACATAGAGTTATGATTTCCAATACTCCTCCAATCTTCCGTCATATTTTTTTATATCCTTTATTTACTCTTTTTTTGTTGCCAATTTTTTTTAAATATATCTATGTGTATTTTGGTCGGGACGACTGGACTTTTGTGAGCCCATATACATTTATCGTTGAGTGACAGCCGTCTCCGCTATCGCCATCACAGCAGTAACATCCAACACGCAGGACTCTTCAATTTTCAAACCATGTTGATGGACGTCGTCCTTTTTATTGACGTTCTTGATTGGTTTTTTACCTGATTCTAGAGATGGAGACGTCATTTCCATACATATGTATGCCTACCTATAATAAACAAAAAAATATCACTCCTGGATATAGAATGGGATATATGGGATTGAAGAAGAAAAAAAATCGCAAACAAATCACATAACAGCAAATATCAAACAATCCCTTTCCATTTCTTTATACGAATAGGTATCTTCCTCAATATAGAAAGGATTTGAAAAAGCGAAGTTATTGTTTTGTTAATTCTGCAATATTTCACTTTTACTTTCATTTGTTGGTTAGGTATAGGTTGTCTCTATTCTATATCATATTCCAATTCCAACCCCTTGTGTAATCAGTGAAAAAATCTTAGGCGCAACACTTAACGATCGAATTGCATGCTAACGAGGTATACTTAATCAAAGGCAATATAGAGTGATATGCCAAAGTATATTAGGGTGGATTAGCGTTTATTTTATTTGTTTTCTGTTTTGTATTTTTTTTTTTTTGCAAAGAAGTTGTTAATAGGATTTTTGGCCTTTTTTAATAGAAACAAAAATGATGCATGTACTAATTAAGTTTTGTGGGCGGCATTTGCAACTATGCTACTGTAAACAAACAAAAATTAAAATTAACCTCCAAGAAAAAATAAGAACACAGGAGCATTAAATCCAATTAAAAAATGGTCACGAAAGTTGGTTGTGGTGATATGCGTGTGTATTCCTGTTTTTCTTGGAAATAATGTGCAATCAAAGCATGAGTTGAAGCATTTTCAGTCGGAAAACTTGTGCAGGGAGGCGGGTTTTTAGGAATTTTGTTAAAGATTCCGAAAGGGAGAAAGAAAAATATTCTGCATGAAAGTGAAAGTTGTAGTTTTTTTTTTACTGGACAAAGTTCATATAGACATAATTTTAAAAGTTTTGTTTTATATTCGTTAACTGTTCAGCCCTCTTAAATATTGTATGGACTCTGGAAAATAAGAATCATAGATTAAGCTAAGCTTATCTCTAACGGGAGAAAAAAATTCTTAAAACCTGTCAAAATCAAACGCTGTAAGCGGTTTTTCAGTATTGAAAAACGGATTTCTTTGGGTTTTAATGAAAGAGACTATGCATCTTCAAGAGAATATTTGTCCTCGCATATTTATGAATAAAGTTTTACAAATATGTTTTTGGAACACATTTTGCTAAATTTCTAAAATAAAGAAAATAAGAAGGATATGATTCAAAAATCATTTTAATACTGAAACCGAACGCAGATTATACAAAGTTTTTAATTGAAAATCGACACTGTGTATATATTTTTTGTTGTCGTTGTTATTGTTTTATCGGTAATCTATAGCTAGCATAGTAATGGCAATGGGTAATGAATAAAACTTAATATGCACTATTTATATACACTCTTATTTTACATCTCTGCAACCCAAACGCAACCCATTCCAAAACTTTATATACATTATTATCTTATTTATTCACACTATTCTTTTCCTATAACACACTATTCTATGCCTATAAAAATACGCAATAAGAAACGCGAATATTTTATCCCAGGTTAGATGAATTTTTGATATGCCTTTGCAATTTTGAATGCCGAATTTAAAGTTTTTACTTTTTAACTTCTTAAAGACAGGATTTCGCAGAAAATTCATATTACACGGCTTGTAGGGAACAGCTTATGAGCCTTTAATTGGGAATTTCAATAGACGATTAGATTTTAGATTAGTTTAGAATAAGATTTTATTAGATACAATAATTTATAAATAGTAACATAAGGTTTACAAATCTTTTATGACATGGCAAAAGCCGTATGCTAATTTAACAAATATAGTTACTCAAGTTACTTAATTATGATAATTAAAATGCTTCTCTTAAAATTTGGTTAAGCCGGTTAGTAGATTAAGGAAATAATAATTTCTTTTTATATCATGTGTCAATGATGTTAGTATATTAATTGTAACAAGCTGGACATTTTAAAAAATTATAGGTATAGCCGAATAAGAGGATAAATATTATAAATTCAATTTAAAAAAAAATTACGTATACGCCCTAGTGAACCATTGTTTTAAATCTTGAATCATTTGACAAGATCATGAAATCAGATCTGTAATATTGAAATAGTGATAAGATGAATGTTTCCGGTACCTACTTAAAAATATACAGTTCATACAATACATACTTTTATACGATAGCACTTTTCGTCATAACCTCAATCTCTGTATTTTTGTTTACAATTCATTGGGAATGAAAATTTTTTTTCACCACATTAGTCTAAGAGCCGGCAGCAAATTTTGGGAGTGGATTGATAATCAAAATATGAGTATGAGGGTTTGTGCATAATGTATCGCGGTATCAAAAACAACCGTCTGGCAAGTTTGTTTTCAGCGTTTGGCGGGGGTGGGGGTTTGAAAATAGCGATTTTCCAGTTTATTTTGTCAGAGGTATTACCACTTCAATAAATTTAAAAAATATATTATGTGATGCTCTGTCATTTTCCAATAGATGTCAAGATTTTAGGTTTTTAAGCGAACCTTGCACTTCATTCTGACGGGATAAGCTTTCGTACACTAATAGTCCACATCCTAAATTTACTTTAGAAAGGTATTGCCACGGTGGCAACACTGGCAGACCGGAGATATAAGGGTTGCCTTCTGACCATGTTTAATTAAGAATACTTGGATTAAGAATACTTAAAGCCATAGGAATATGTTAATTTTTATACCCCTCTCCCACCCTTGTACGCGGGGGGAGCAAAATACCCTCGGCGGATAAGGGTTATTATTTGTCACAAAATAATGGTTATAAAATGAATATTCGTACTCTACAGTATATCCGAAGTCCATTTTTATCCATGTATTAGTGTTTTGTATAATCGCTTTCAAAATGGGGGGGAGGGGAAGGTGGAAGTATATCAAACGACTATATATTTGTCATGGTATAATCTAAGCATGAGGCACATGACCTTAGGTTAATTTTTAATGCCCAATCTTATGCAATCAAACTAATTTCAATATTATTTCCGTAGAAAAAGTTATAACCTTTTTAGAAACGGGCATAACATTACCAAATTTCAATGGTATGGTGATGAAACTTGGCACACATGTCTTATCACCATTATTTTCTGACACATAAATAATAATAAGAGTAGTAGCCCGTAGCGTAATGGTTAGTGCGTTCGACTGTCACGCTGGAGGTCTGGGATCGCTTCCCAGCCTCGTCCACCTAAAAACTAAAAAGTTTTTTTTCAGGGCTACTGCATCTTGCGAGGAATTGACAAATCCTCCAAGAGTATCACTTGCCACGAATAAGTGCTTCTCGTCTAGCCGTTCGGATTCGGCATAAAATTCTAGGTCCCTTTCTTTCCTGTCGACAGGCGCACACAGGAATGGTTGCGAGTTGTTAGTCACTAGGCCCTGGTTCTTCATGAGCCGTTGTGCCACCCGATTTATGTTTTATTTTTATTTATCCGCCGAGGGTATTTTGCTCCCCCAGCGTACAAGGGTGGGTGAGGTGTCAAAAAATAACATATTCCTATGGCTTCAAGTATTCTAAATCCAACGAAACAGGCTGACTTGTGTGAAATTTCATGTTAAAACATGGTCAGAAGGCAACCCTTATATGTCCGGTCTGCCAGTGTTGCCACCGTGGAAACACTTCTTTGATGTAAACTTAGGATGTGGACTATTAGTGTACCAAAGCTGATCCCGTCAGAATGAAGTGCAAGGTTTGACCTTAAATATGGCCTTTACGCCCTAACTATTATATTTTGAGTTCTATTGGTCGGATTGCCAAGATTATGACGTTTTGAAAAGAAAAGAAAAGAAAAGAAAAGAAAAGAAAGGAAAAGAAAAGAAAAGAAAAGAAAAGAAAAGAAAAGGAAAGAAAAGAAAAGAAAAGAAAAGAAAAGAAAAGAAAAGAAAAGAAAAGAAAAGAAAAGAAAAGAAAAGAAAAGAAAAGAAAAGAAAAGAAAAGAAAAGAAAAGAAAAGAAAAGAAAAGAAAAAAAAAGAAAAGAAAAGAAAAGAAAGAAGAAGTTGTAATGCCTCTGACTAAATAACTTTGAAAATCGCTATTTTCAAATCCCCACGCCCGTCAAAGGCTGAAAAAGAAACCTGCCAGACGTTTGTTCTCGATACCACGATATATGCACCTACAAACCCTCATACTCATATTTTGGTCATCAATCCACTCCCAAAATTTGCTGAGGGCTCTATTGGTCTGTATAGTTTGAGCGTTAATATACCACCAACCTAATGTCCTTTTTGATGTACATACATAATTGGTGTGTTCAGGAAAACGAGATATCTTAGATTTTGCGAATCCAAACTTTTTTTTTCTCAGTATTTTGACAGCCAAACCGAGATTTTTTGCTGGGAAATCCTGTTCAGACAAGTGAGATTGCTGAACACTTTTCCTGAACACGCCTTATATTTGTTCATATTTAGAACACTTAATGAAGGGTAGGTAAGTTAAAAAATTAAATTGTATTTATTACACGTGTTTTTTTGGCATTCTATAAATAGTACAGTAGAAAATTACCAAAAACACGCATCCGCAGTAGCCTGGTTTTTGTATTTTAAAATTGGTTTAACTGAAAGAACACCTGTCAGAATATTAAAAAAAAAAAATATATAATATTTGTTAGAATCAGAAGCAGTCAAAATTAACTTCACGAAAAAACTAATAGAAACCACTATTTGAGAATGAAACCACCAAAAATCCATTCGAGACTCGGAAAACTATCCGCAGTATGCTTCTACTTTAACTTTTATCGGCAGTATTCATACTGCCGATGTTGTATTTGTTCTTCATGTAAAATCCTACTACGGATAGCTACTATGGAATACTACTATGGATAGCTTTTCCAATAAAACACGGGTATTATTAGATTTTTCAATTTTCAGTTTTTAAATGCAATATTTCAAGCAATTGCATTGACGAGATTTTCGGGAATATAACAAAAAAGGGCAACATTTTTTGCGTTATTGAAATTTGTTTGTAAAAACCTGTTTAGCAGTATTATTAAAAATATTCTAAAACTTGCATGTATGAAGTTTAATCAAAATCGTTAGGGTCGTTTTAGATAATACTTGATAAAATCGAAATCGGAGCTACCCATTCTAGATGAGTTCAGCAAAATCGAATTTTTCCTCTAGACAATCACATTAAACTTAGTCGCAACAAATTTGAAGCAGCTCCGTTCAAAAGTTTAGGCTTTAGCTCGATGTATATATGTACATCAGGACGCATGGACAAAGAGACCGAATTACTTAATATCGAAAATCATTTGTTTGGACGTCTCCATCTCAATGTTAGCTTTGATTAAATCCACCAAATGCCTTATGTGGAGCAAGTTAAAAAGTGCGAATAAGTTTTGGTAATCCCTTTTTCGACCGGACTAGAAAGGCAATTAAGCTCGTAATCGAGTTTTTGAGTCCATCCTTATTAGAGATCGCAGCAGAAAAATTCTCCACTGTAGCAGTAGATAAGGCGCTACAAATGGCCAGAGAAAGAAATTATTGGTAGGGTTATAACTACCATTGAGAATAAGGAAATAATTATCTCATAAAATCCATCAGATAAAAGGCATTTGTTGGGAGGGACCTCACAAAAAAAAAATAATCTGTTAAGTTCATGCTTGAAAATTAAGTTGAAAAGGAAGTAGATATGACAAAACCAAAATTCATTTTAAAGTTCACTTAACATAGGTATAGCTTTGTCACATCGATCAACCTCTTGACATATCCTTGTAGATATATATTTTAAAACAAATCAAAAAGATAATGTTTCAATTGAAGGTGAAAATGTAAAAACCATTTGTTCAACATTCGCACTTTCACTTCCTCAAAATCGAACGCCCGCCCCCCCCCCCTCTTCTCTCATTCTTTTAACTTGACGACGAGTCAGTTCCAATTTAAGTCCTTTTTCAATTTCTCAAACACTTTGTTATTGTTATGATGTTATCCGGGCTTTTGTGTGTTCATTCGCATTCTGTTTTTCAGTTTTTTTTTTTTTTTGTACCACCATGACCCCCCTCATGCAATTTGCGTGAGTGGAGCTAATAAAGATTACGGTTTATTTATATTTTCTTCGTCTTATTTTTTTTTTTTTTTATTCATTTTTCTATATGTAGGTAGGTATATGTGTGGTATCGTGTTATACTCTCTTTCCTCTATCTCACTCTCTGTCTCTTTTTTCCTGTGGTTTGGTTTGGGTTACCCACGTGGTGTCAACATCAATCCTTCTTGTAACAAAAACAACATAAGAAAGTGTGAAAAAAGAATAAAACAAAATACCTAATACCTACATCCACCCGAGGAGAACCGACCAAAGCGACACGAGCGACGCGACGCGGCACGACGACTAAAAAGATTTTCCCAACGAAAGAAAAAATAAAATTGAATACAAGGACGGCGACAACGATGACGATGACGACTACACGAAGGACCAAGACTTCAAGTGAAAGTGAAAATCCTAGTAACGGATGTATAACTATACAGGTGTAGCAGTATATGTAACAATACCGTTAACTGTGCGAAAAGCAACGGGACTTGGATCTTGTATGCTTTGTGCATGGTTTCAATTTTCAATGAGTAGGTAAACAGAGGTAAAAAAGGAAAATTTGTGTGTTTTTTTGTTTCTTTTTACTTTCTTCTTTGTGGTTGCAAGGTTATTCACAAAGGGAAGTTATTAAAACATATTTATTTTTTTTTTTGGTTTTGAATTTTACTTGTAGAAGAGGGTAGTTATTGGGTGTTAAGAATTTTATCAGGTGAAAGTAGGTGTAAGGTACCTACTTTAGTGAATTTTTTGAAAGAGAGAGTTAAGCGTTTAAAGTGTTCTCTTTGGTGTATAAGATTCCTAGTGGATAAATCACATGAGAAAGAGGGTTTTCTACGAACGAGGATATTTTGTGCATTCAATATTTAACCTAAATTCTTTTTTAATGTATATAATAACAGCTCTAACGGTATCATATTTCCTAAGCACAGCTGTTAGACGCGTCCAGGGCTACAGGCATTAAGAAACTGCAGGTTACGTTACAAACAAAATCATCATTTCAACTGTAGTTACCTAGAAAGGTAGGTTCTAGCTCCATGATTTTTCATTTCGAGTTGAAAACTTGGTAGGTAGTCATGCTGATGATGGTTTATGTTTTATACCTACCTACAGTGGAGCTAGGGTTTAATATAATAAAACCATGGGCTTTTTCCACCCATGCAATTTCTCATGCTCGTGTCGGGCGTTCCAATGAAACCTGTCCATTCACCCACCATCACCATCACCAACTTTATATAACCAACTTACCTATCACAGAACTTTCAAATGATGTTTTAACACAGCACAAAATGCTTCTAGAGTGGCGATGTTATCGTTGTTTTAACGGGCTATGGGCCACAGCGACAGGCCCTCCAAGGGTTGTCGTTAAAAAAAATATAAAAAAAAAGTAGAAAAATACCCAGCAGGAAAAACGAACGAACAACTCATACCCTAGCATTGTCGTTGTCGGTCGGTTCCAATGAATTATTTCCCCAAACGACCACGTCCAGGGAAGAGTTTTCAAGGCTCGACGACGTATAGTAGGTATACCTATATAATCTACTATAGAAAATATCAGGGATACATACACAGGAAACTGGGAAACGGTTTTGGTTCTTTACTGTGTGTGCGTGTGGAATGAGATTGCATGCAATGGCAACTAAAGTTTGCTGATATTTTTCCATTTTTGCTTACGTCATTGTGTAGAATCTCCAAACCACCCATCCTTTTCTCGTTATATTAGGGCTATACCGCAGCGAAATTGAAATGAAAAAAAAAAAAAAAAAACACACTTGGTATCGCAGTTTTCATGCAACGCAAACGTTTCAAATCAAAAAATACAACAACAACACCATAAAAGAAACATATACCCACACATAGAAAACAACAACAAAAAATAGCAAAGGAACTACATAATGCTATATCCTTTCCGGAGGATTATGTGCCTTCCATTTTTATTCTGGGACATTTTTGCTGTCACAGTGTCACACAGGGGAATTTCATCTTGTTCTTGTTTTCTTGTGCAATTTAAGAATGACGAGCTCTGAATTTATGTAGCTCTAGCTAGATATACTATTTTTCTCCCCCCGGAGGGATTTAAGCTTGGGATATGAAATAAAACCGCCGACATTGCATAATCCACGTACATATAAATCTACGAGTATACCAATATTATTGTCAAAGATATTTTCGTATATCTTTAAGGCATATAAACGTACCATCAACATCAAAACTTCTGACTGGTATAAGTTTAACTCATTGTTATTTAAAATCTAAAGGATTTGATCTTTAATATACAAAAACAGTTTTTTTTTTCATGATTTGTTGTTTGTTTGTGGGGGGTGGTGATGGTTTCACTTTGAGAAATCTTAACATTGTCTTTTTGACAATATATGGTATTCTTGCTTTCTTATTTATCACCTGAAAATTATTTTCAATTAATCAAAATTTGTGTCTTGGAAGAAAGAGATTTGTTTAATTTTTTGTTTGATTTTAGCAGCCCGTAGCGTAATGGTTAGTGCGATGGACGGTCACGCTGGAAGACAGGGTTCATTTCCCAGCCTCGTCCACCTAAAAACTAAAAAGTTTTTTTTTGTCAGGGCTACTGCCTCTTGCGAGGAATTGACAAATCCTCTAAGAGTATCACTTGTCATGAATGAGTGCCTCTCGTCTAGCCGTTCGGATTCGGCATAAAATTGTAGGTCCCTTCCATTCCTGTCACACGCACACAGGAATGTTTGCCAATTGTTAGTCACTAGGCCTGGTTCCTCATGAGCCGTTGCGCCACCCAATTATTTTTTTTTTTGTTTGATTTTACCGAGATAAGTATACTTAATTCATTTTACATATTCAAACCTTGGTGGATCTTTAAGTTGGTACTTTTGATGTCAGATGTGGGAGGTTTAAGCATTCACTTGAAAAAGAATGAACAATAATGTTGAGAATATTATTTGGTTTTCGCAAGAAATATATCAAAAGAACATAGAAAATGGCAAGAATCAGGTTGGCCCCAGTCAAATAGATTTATAACTTCAGCCTATAATTTGGTCAGTAGACCACGATCAATTTCCTTTAAACCTTTAAAAAATGTATTTTTTTTTTTTTAAATTTACATTTAAACAAACATTTTACAACAATACTTGCCATTCATTAGTACGTTCATAAGTACTTACTTCCCATGCAGAAAAACAATCTAGTTTTCGACAAGGCACTAGAGAGTCTTACATAGATTCCGGCAAGGCACAAGCAAGATTTAGTAAAGGCTATAACACCGGCCTTGGCGATTTTGAACCCTTTTGCCTCGTCAGCCAAAAAAAAAAAAAAAAAACAAAAAAAAGGTGGCTTATTTCGGACTTGATCCCGCGATCTTCTCATTGTCAGTCCATTGAGCTAACTCGCTTTACAAAAAGTTCAATGTCGAAAGTGAATAAGTTTCATTCCATATTGCATAAGAATATAACCGGATCATATGTATTTGCTTTTTAGGAAGAACAGCTTAGAACAGGTTTTTCTTCATTGAACAATCCTATACATATGTCTCACACCCATAGTAAAAAGTGTGATACGAAAAAGAAGACAAAGGAAAGAGAGAAAAAAGTGCCTTATGATGCTTAAGTTGCATGGTGCTTATAAAATTTGTGGTTTTGGTGTACAAGAGACATTCCTGATGGGGTACCGATACATGTCCAACAAGTTTTTACTAGGAAGTGCCTCACGAGTGTTTGAAAAGTTTTCCTCGTCTAAATTTTTGGTACTGAAATCCAGCAAGGGCTTGCCAAGTATCTCACAAGTTTTACTTGTCTAGATTTTCCCTACTTACAACTTACTAGGCCCTTGCCCAAACTAGACAGAATCTTGACGTTTTTCCAGCCGGTTGGTTTTGTTGAGAACTTCATCAATGCAATTTAAGAATTTTCAAAAAAAAAATTGATGAAAGAAAATCGTTTTCAAAATGCTGAATGGAATGCATATACAAAATATTCAAAAATAATTTCCACTTTTTATAAAAAAAATATATTCGGTTAAAAATAACAATAAATATTGTTATTTTTGCAGGTTGGTGTACAAAGTTATTTTAACGCGATAAATGCTAAGCGAATTCATGCAACATTCATAGTAATTTTTCCTACGTGTCGTAAAATTGTAGTTTTTGATACGTTTCATCAACGCCCCTTAAACCTGCTCGTCTTAACGTGGTAAATCATGTGGTTAAATAATTCAGTCGAGATTATTCATTTGGTTTAGAAAAAAATTGTTCAAAATGTTATTCGTCATTCAAATTTTCCTTATTGACAAACTTTGATACAAAAAATGAGATACAAAATGTTTACCACATTTACCATATTTTCATTCATGATGTTTAGGACAAAAATTCATTGCTATTCTTCTAAATATTAGATTGTTGTTGAAGAATATTCTGTGCATTGTATAATTGGTGGAGGGGGGGGGGGGGGTGCGTGATCAATTCATCAAACAAAAATTGGGCAAAATTTTCATTGAAACTTCCCATACAAAACAATGTCATTTACTCAACAATTTCTTAAAAGTTTAAGTTATGATGGACAATTTTTAAAATTTGGCACATTAATTAAGTATTAAGTTTTTTTTTCCATTTTTTTTAAACAATAATTATCCCATTAAATTGACAACAAGTTTGGCTTAGTTGTTTTATGTATCTACATACGGTTTAAAAAAAACTTTAATATATTTTGTTTGATAGCCCGTAAGGTAGTAAAAAAAATTTCATAAGCTTTTAGTGAATTTTTTAAGTAAAAGACTTTATGCGTATTTTTATGAAACTTGTTAACATTAACACATTTTAATGAAATTCGGCCCTGATTTTTTTTGGTCCGGTATGATCACTTGAGGGGGGGGGGGGTGCGAGAGAAATTAAAAAATGTCTAAAATACACCCACCTTATTATATTTGTATATAAAAAAAAATTGTCCGCTGGAAAAACACAAGGCTCTAGGGTCTAGCTAGATGCCACTTTGTCAATCTTTAAGTACTTTAAGTGTCTTCTTTATATTTTGGTAGTAGGTACTTACTGTATTTAGACAATTATAGATTCAAATTGAAACATAATTTTTAAATGGCGGAAAAAAAATTAACGAAAAAGCGGTAAAATTTAAATTAATAAAAAAAAAATAGTACGCATACGCCCGAGTGTACCATTTTTTTTTTATTGTTTAATTTTAGTCAGTACTGGACCTCTTGTCCCACAAAAAAAGACCAGTTTATTAAAATAATAATTAGTCAAATGATACTTCGCTACTTAAAAAGAATTAAAACATTTGCTTACGATGAATGGCAATTTTCGACATGATCTAACTCTCGCCATATCTATATAAAAAAAAAGTAAGCGGTTAACAAAACTTATAGGGTTATTCAAAAACGACCGTTAAGAGATTGTAGCATCAAAATCAAGATGATATGTAGCTGTGTTGTTCAGATGTGGTTGTATGAAGTAATAGCTAAGAAAAACTTGACTTTTGGAATGCCAAACGATTTTTTTCGATTTCGTAACAAAAAAATTCACTTAATTTTTGATAGCTTCTATCTTTTTAAATATTCAACATTTTGTAAAAAAAAAAAAGTATTCTTTTTTTCTCTAAGACCATGGTAGCCACCCCTAATAATGTTAAAATTTAATTGGACTCCCATTTAAAGTAAAGCTAAAATAAAATTTCAATGGACTATTAGGTTTTTCGTGCGAAACTGAAGCATTATTTTAAATCAACTAAAAGCTCATTAGCTTAAACGAAACTTAAGTATTTATGTTGAACATAAGCACTTTTGGGACAGTTTACCAAGAGGAAAAAGTAGTGCATAAGCGTTAAATGAACATAATGTTCCTACATATATTTTAGTTTTGTTTCAGCAAAAGCGTCTAAGTGTTGATTTTATCGATGTTAACATAATAATATTAGAACTAAATGACAAACAAAAATAAGCATTTCAGGCCTCTTCCAAACAAAAACACTTTTTTTAAATGAGCATACAAATTAAATACTGTCCAAGACATCTTACAAATTTATGCTGTTATGTTGAAAACTATTCCTCGTATAGTAGAGCTATATTGCTTTATTACTGAGAATGTAATTTTAAAGCTTATTTACTTATTAGGTTATTAAAATTATAGTTTATTATAAAAATTTTAAGAAGTTTGAACTCGTTTGCGACTGAAAATGTTCAAAAATCAAAACAGGGCATACGCATAATCTTTATCAAGAATCTTTTGTTTGAATTTCTCTTAATCGTGGTGTAATTTTCTGTCAATAAATTAAACCAATAAAAATCCCATTTAGAACAAAAAAATCTCTATGTGGTCTTGTGTGTTCAGCTATAGGTAGGTATAGCTTTTAACCATAAAACATATTTTCACACTAGATTTTTTGCACTGTTTCGACAACATTTGATTTATTTTTTGTTGTGTTGCTGTTGTATACCTACCAGGAAGAGAGGTTATGTCCTGGACATAAAGAAAATATTGAAAGCAATTTATCATTTCAATAACTGTCCTTGGTGACAGCAACCCACTTAAACAACCTCTTCCATTATATCTTTTGGACATGTAATGTATGTAGGTATGTATGTATCTAGTTTTATACACTTGACACACATACAATCGACATGCGTAGGTCCTTTTCATCTTTTTTGTGGATATTACGATATACGAATTTTCTCTTAAGAGTGCGTTTTGCTGCTGATGCTCTTGCTGCCAACAAAACAAAAGAAAAAACAAATTGTTTTTGCTTTACAGGATTTGTCCTAAAAATGTTTTTGGATGTAGTTCACCCTTATTTGAAACAACACCCGTGTAATATAATCGTAATATCCTTATCACCTTATGGCCTGTACCTAGATATGGAACAGGGAAAAAACATATCCCATTTTGAGTTGTTTTCTATGCAAGTTTTGGTTCTAGTATTAATATATCTATACGTAGTTTTTAATTGGTCGATGAACGCATGTCAATGCAACGAGCCTGCTCATAAAAAACAAAAGGAGCATTTTGCGTAAGGGTTGAGTTTGGGAAAATGTGTATGTGTATGCTGTTTATTATGTACAATATAGTTGTAGGTACTCTGAGTAAGTAAAATATTAAAGGATATTTGCATGCGGCGACTGCGTGTGCTGAGAGGACATTGAATGCACACGCACAATATGGGGGTGTTTTGGTATTGATGTATTAGTGTTGCATACACATGATTGTGGATGTGTACCTATTGAAAACTAGTTTTGTTTCTCTTATTCAAGGGGAGCACCGTATTTATCGATTTTTCACGGTCCATCCCTTACACAAATTGCTCGCCGTGCAGTGAAAAAGAATAAATTGAACTAAAATGCACCCTTCAGTTTTAGATTTAAGCCCGTAGAATGGTAAAAAAAAAAACAAGGAAGATTTGATTTTAGTAAAAATGCACCGCTGCATAATGGATTAAAAAAAAAACTAAAAAAATGTGCATTGCGGATTCAATAGAGCCATGGGGTGAGATTTATTTTTTTTTTCAAGTATGTACAGGGGTTGCTTACCGACAAACCTTCCATCCTTACATATTGCTTAGCAACTAACGAAAAGAAGTTTTAAATGCACTAAAATGCAAGGGATGTTGATGAATCGTCACAATAATTACGTTTCAGTATTGTTGAAACAGGCTACAATAATCAGTTTTGTTGCAGCACGTGCGACTTAGTTTCTGCTGTTTTTAATAACAATATATAACCAACCACCCCGTCATCCCTTCTTTTATTAACGATTGAAATATTGAACCACATTTTTGAGAAACCCTTTGTTTAAGTAGTTGTTTCGTTCAACCCACAAGCACAAGACTAAAATTACCTTATTCTTATTTACTAGGACATTGAATTGCATTCGGTTGTAGATAATGGAAAATGTGTTTGATGTAAGCTGTCAAAAAATTTTGAAGAACTCCAAAACATAATCAAAATCTGTGTAGAGTGTGGAATGAGAGGAAATACGTACAAATGGAATGAGTAGGTAAGGCAGAAGTTGCCACACTTCTTTTACAGCATCGCACATGAAAGATTGTGATTTAGTAAAATCCAAAAGAAAAGGATCTATACCTACCTAACTACCTACCTAGAAGCAATTGGAAAGGCTTACTTACCCTACTTTATTCGGAGAGTAAAACTTTCACAGGCTTCGCTGTCTAATTAGCCTGATTTCTGACCATGTTGTTTCCTTTTTTTTCTGCTGTTTTTCAAGTTGAAATAATTTAAATGGAGGAAAGCAACCGAGTGGTTCTATAGGTAGAATGATAAAAAGGCTTAAGTCGATTCTGATAGGATGGGACGGGGGAGGGGGAGGGGTGGAATGTAAATTAAATTGTGAAAGTAAAATAAGTGGTTTAGGATAAGCTTCATGGACGGATGGATTTCTTGTGACAGAGCGATAAAAGGCGAAAATCGTTTTCTGCTTATTAAGTAGGTAAGTATTTATATATATATAATGCACATACAAACATTATATATATGTATATATAAATAAAACAAGTTATAAATAGGTACGTTAACCTAGGCTGAGATCTCTTAAGTTTTGAAATCTTATTTTTTTAAATAATTTCCAAATAGAACAGAAAAATCGTTTCAGAGTATCACTTGTCATGAATGAGTGCTTCTCGTCTAGCCGTTCGGATTCGACATAAAATTGTGGGTCCCTTCCATTCCTGTCGACACGCGCACACAGGAATGGTTGCGAGTTGTTAGTCACTAGGCCCCTGGTTCTTCACGAGCCGTTGCGCCACCCAATTTATTTATTTATTTTAACTCTTAAAAGGATTTGGAATTCAAGATCAAAATTTTAAAATGAATTTAAAAATTTATTTTGAAGTCAGCATTTAAGACTTTTCCTCCAAAATAATTTTATTTAACTTACTTTCTTGGAAATTAAAAAGATTTGAAAAGATTTATGCCAAATTTTAGGAGTCCTTATAAATGTTGGTACAAAAATAACTTCCCCCTTTTAAATAACCTGAAAAATAGCCAAAAAACTATTTGTTTACCATTGTGTAAGTGATTTTCTAAAATTTAGACGTTTAGAAAACTTGTTTTTCTTAAAAATGGCTTAATAAATTTTAAATAATAAAAAACTATTTTTGAGATCAACCGATTCAATTTAATTTTCTTATACAGAAGCTTCCATCCAAGTAAATATTTCTGGACAACCGGTAGATGATGGTAGAGGATTTCCAATATCTTGGGAGTATTGTCTCTACGGGTGGCGGAACTGAACTGGACGTAAACAGCCGAATCAGAAAAGCAAAGGCTGCTTTCGGAATGCTGTCCAAAATATGGAGAAACAACTCTTTTAGCTTAAAGACCAAGTTACGACTGTTCCGCTCCAATGTTGAATCCGTTCTGCTTTACGGCTGCAGCACTTGGAAAGTCACTGACACTGTCACTAGAAAGCTGCAAACCTTCGTTAATGTCTACGAAACATCTTGAGAATTTTCTGGCCCAACCGTATCTCCAATGCCGAACTTCATGCGAGAACGGGTCAGGAGCCCATAGACTCCATTATACGAAGAAGAAAGTGGCAGTGGATTGGCCATACGCTTCGAAAAGGCGATCGGTTTATTGCATCTCAAGCAATGCAGTGGAACCCGCTCACACAGGAGAGAAGACAAGTGGGCCGGCCTAGAAGTACATGGCGAAGAACGGTCGAACAGGAATCGGCACGACTGGGGAAAAGTTGGAGAGAGCTGAAATATATTTCAAGAAATCGTACACTATAGCGCGTAGGTGTAGTGGAGGCCCTATGTCCCGTAAGGGAAACATCACGGACGTAATAGGTCCGAGGACCTAAGTAAGTAGTAAAGTATACAGAAGCTTCTAAAAAGTACAAGAAATATTGCATATCAAAATTTTCAAAAAAAAAAAGTTTTATTTAAGAACGAAAAATTGTAGAATTCTAGCTGCATTCTAGTTGTTAACTTCAAGAGCAAGTTCGTGTGATGCAATCGTTCATTTTATTTTAAAGATAAATTTCATGAATTTAAAGGCTTTGGAACTTTTTCTATTAAAAACAAAAAAAAGAAAGAAACCCAGAAGAGAAGAAATCCAGAAAAAAATTTCTGGGTTTATGGAAAACGCAAAAAAGAAAAACCCTGTAAGTAATAGGTAGTTAGTCATAAACTAACGATTTTGTGGATCGAAATACAAGAAAAATGATTTTGTCATCATGATAGAAAGGTATCTGAAAAAGCCAGGTTTCGAGACATATAATCACCCCGGTAAAATTAGCCATTTAAGTTAGAAATTTCAAACATAATGTTTTCGAACATTTTGATAGGCAAGTTTGTATGTGCAGTTGTTTTCTGTTAAGTTATTTTCACAGCATCGACATAATCAAACAATCAGCCCTATCGAGGTATCCGGTCGGAGAAATTTTTTTTCCGATCTATTCGAAATCGGAGAATTTTCTACCGAGGTATCCGTTCCGATTGATAGATCGGAAAATCTTCCGATAAAATGTAACGACTATCAACGCATAACGATGAAGTGCGTTCAGTACAGAATTTTTGACAGTTGTGCGTTAAATTTCTTCCGAAATTCTCCGCCAGAAAATAGTTGCGGAATATTTTAAGAAAAGTAAGCAAATAAAATCCAAATAAACGCATAATTTTGTTTCGTTAGTGCAATAAACAACAAAGAAGACTCTGCAAGAGAGGTTGGTTAAAATAATAAATTCATTTCTGTGGCCGAATTTATAAACTTTTAAACATCACAAAGATTTTCACTTATTGAACTAATCCGGACGTATGTGTCAAATGAATTCGATTCTCTGCTTTATTTTTTTTTGTTCCAAAGTAGATACCGCGAACGAAATCTAAGTTCCGATCGGAACGGACTATCGTTTAAGAACTTTTTCCCAACGGATACCTCGATAGGCCTGTATACCTATTCAAATATAAATCTGCTACCTCTGGTACATCCCTGTAAACTAGTTGTCAACCCACACAAACAATATCTTACGCAATTTTTCACTCTTACACCTATACATACTATATCAGCAACACATGCAATTTGTTCTTTACAAATTATTACAACTTGCATTTTTATTGGCTACTTACACAAATGCATGATATAATATATCCCCTCTGGCAAGTGTTCAACTATCCTATAATAAGATCATTAAACATACACAATGTACTTTTTTTTTCAAATTCGCCGCAACGTATCAAATGTAGGCAGTCCAAGGTTAAAATTGTTAACCATCTACATATAGGTATAAGGTATAAAAATATTTGCATTCATAAAATGGAGAACAAACCACAAGAATCCCATTGAATAATAACAACAACAACAACAAATGCCCCAAGTTTAATTTTACTTACAAACCACTGCACAAATTGCAAATGTAGGAAGGTTTTAAATATACCCCCACTCTCTATAATGATGCCCAAACTCATATATGAAGAATGAAGTAATATGAGAACTCTAAAAAGAATTGCAAGTTATGGACATCTTCTCGCTGATCCGAGACCATTTTGCAAGTGGTTAAGTGAACAATTTATACCACTCCCTATATTTTATTTTTTACTTCACATGCAGTGATCTTTTCTTTTGGTATTTTCCATGATTCTTTTTTATGCAAGTTTCTTGAATTTTATTTGACTGGAATTTTCGATAAGCTGATTCTTGATTTAAGAACCCCTGCGACCGCAGCAGTGTTTGGTACGAACAAAGCGGACAAAAAATGGCTATTTAAACAAATAGGTAGTTTTGGTGACATGTTAGGTAGGTACACACTTTTTTGGTCTTCAACAGTGTTAAACTAGAAATACATATTTTAAAATAAAACAATTTGAAGAAAGTAGAACTTGGAATTACCCCCATTTTATATGCAAGGTTAATGTTTAAAGCACACGTGCATATTTATGTATATTAGAATTAGGATTGTCTTTATAATTTGTGTTATGCTAACTTCAATTAATATCACAAGCCACTATGTTTGCCAATATGCAGCGTTCACGCAGAAAAATGAGCAACAGATATTATTTGTAATAGAGACAAAGAAGCGATGGAAAAGTTGTTTTATACATTTACTGCGCAGCTTAATGTGTCTTAATCAAAAACACAGAATATAGTTGGTTATTATGCGTATCCGTATTTGATGACAACTTCAAACGGAGCCAGTAGTGGAAGTAAGATTTGTATGTTAAACAAAAAAAAACTCCAATCTATTACCATTTTCACTGAATGATTGGGTGATTTCAAAGCTAAATCTAAAATTTCCTAAAATTCAAAGAACACTGTAGGCCACAATTAAAATAAACTGAGTCATATTGAATTTTAAGGAATATCCGCTCATGTGTCTAATGGCGATCATAATAGTTATAGCCGAGCCGGAGAGCAGGCAACGTTTTTTTCGGCCTCATCGGCACATGGATGAAAGTTTGGTCTCAGAAATATTTTAGGCCGTCAAACACAAAAATGTCACTCTTACACTCCAGCTCAGAGGCTTCGGTCTTTAATTTTTAAAACATTAAAATAAGCACCAACCGGAGTGGCAGACAGTTGTTTTTGATTTTTTTTTTTCAAAAATTCATATTTATTAAACAAATCAACTGCCATGCAATGTTTTGATTTGGAGCTTTTTGATAGCAACATTTTTCAATTTTCATAACTTAACATTTTGTTAAAACTTAAAAAAAAAGAAACCAAAAAAGAAGATATCGAAAATTAAAACAAAAAATTCAATCTTCAATTTTATTAAATTAAGTTTAAAAAAATATTTTTCCAATTCACCAAATAAAATAAAATATTATAATGAAAAAAAAAAAAATATAGCTTTTGTAGGTGTTGCCGTTGTTTTATGTACAGTACCTACACATTATTTGTTTTCTATTTTAATTCAATTATATTGGGAAACTGTTCCTCTCGCCTTAAACGGGAGGAGCATATTTCATATTTTTGACGCAAGTCTATGCCTAGGGTAAGTGTACCAGTACCCGGCCACCTAACTCATTTTCTTACTTTGGTGTCCTATAAAAAAATCAGTCTGACAATATAGAATTTTAAAACATTTTTTTTTTTAAACCATTGATAATTTGTTTATGAAATAAAAACTATGTGAAGGTAATTGTTGTTTTGCAGTTAAAACTAAAATTAATTTTGTCATAAAAGTGATTTTTCACCAGTATCCGACTGCTTTTGAGCTAGTATCCGGCCAGTTAGTTTATTTTGTAAATATTAGAATCCAAACATTAATTTAAGAATCCGTTTTAAGTATACGTAATCATTAACAATCCTTGATGATATATTCCACAAATCAGACATTAATAGGAACTGCTGTTAAAGCTGTGAGCATTCTTGTGTCACTCCCTTCTTGCATACGTAATGTATCGATAGGATCAAAATTGAGCTACAGAAATAATAAAATTTAACGTTGTAGCTCCTATGGCAGGATACATAAACAGCGCGTGTGCCAAAAACCGGCCAGAGAATTCATTATTGTTTTTTGCTCATAATTATGATGAAAAATGGTGGCCGCATAGTAAACCTAAGCATATTTATTATATTCTACTCACACTTGCATTAAAAGAAAGATCCTTATTTAGTTTAAGAACAAATGAGAGAACAATCTGCCTGTCACTTCAAAATCTAGTATCCGGCCACTTGGCCGGTTGCTATAGTACACAGGTTTTTACTTTGTTCCAGTAACGGCGACCATTGAATATTAAACATATTTTTTTGCTGGTTTTATTTTTATTTATAGTATTGCTTTTAATAAAAACATTTAACAAAAACTCAATTCACTATCAATCAGTGGCGGATCCAGGGGGGTGGCTATAGGGGCTAAATCCCCCCCCCCACAGTCGATTGCTAAAATAATTTGAAATATAGAAAGCAATACATTACAAATTGCTAAGTTTTATATTCGTCTAAAATATTGTTAAGATGAGAATTTTGATGGACAAAATAACGTGGTTGGGGCTGCACAATTTACATGTTCTGCAACTTCTTTTCTAAGCCCTAAGGTTGGGGCTAAAGCCTATGAAGTGAATTGAAAAAAAAAAACAATTGGGGGCTATGAAAAATGGACATGTTTCATGCAACGACAACTTCCCCTTAAAACAAAACCCAGAAAATTGAAAAAAAAAAACAACTTGGGACTAATAAGGTCTGAGAATATTGGACAAAAAACGTAGTCAGGGTTAAACTACAAACTCCCTAAAAACTAACCTTATTCCAGAGAGCTTTTGGGGCATAGGTCTTAGGATTTTCAAAGTCCGGAGTTGGAACTAAAGCTTGAAGATATTATTTTTAAAAAACGTGTTCGGGGCTTAACATTTACATGTCAAAAGCAACAACTGTTTATCTACACTAAAAACTTAGCTAATTTAACGAAAGAAACGCAATTGACGCCAATTGAGAACACCGGGGTGTAAAGCTTAGTGTAATTTAACAACAGGAATTGTTTCTTACGGTCTTGGCTGGGTGTAGATCATTTTGGGGCTTAGTTTTTAAATTTTCAAAGGTCCAATGCAATACATACAAAACATTTTTGGACTAAGCAATTCAATACAAATTCTCTAGTCGAGGAGCCAAATTCCAAAAGCGTGAGAAACTCTGTGAACTCAGAAAAATCTTACAGGTGGACATGAATATTTACAATCTCTATAGACTCTTGAGTGGCTTAAAAATGTATCGATACATTTTTTGAGCAGGAATAGAAAGTGTATGTAGGTGCAGTGTAAACGAAAATTCATTGACACTTGCAGAATTGAGCCGTGCAGCTTATTTCTTAGAGCAGCTGTTTCTTATGCCCGACTAAAAGTCTTGAAATTTTGATACTTTATTTTTCGATCCACAAAATCTTATTTTCGTGCTTTCCAGTGACAATTTGAAGAAAAGAGGAATGCTCGTTGATTTGACTAATTAAAGAAAATGAGATCTCAGAGGACTGATACTGTCAAAACACATATGAGCTTTTGCCAGAAAGACCACTTAAATATCATTTTTCTTAACAAGCATTACAAACAGTTTTTAAATTTTGTTAAAAAGGTGAAGTTCAAAGCATAACTTCAGCTAATTTAAACAAACACTTACATAATGTACAAAGGTGGACACTTGATACATTATCAATTATTAAGCAATATACCTATAAATAAACGAATTTGTTCGTGTGGTAACGTGGCTAGAACTTAAAGTTATAAAATTTGTTATACTACCATGTTTTGCTGAGCCTTAATATTGGCTTTTAAAAAAAATTCCCATGCTTAACACATCAATCCCAAATTCTTCTTATTGTGCTTCGTTTTGAAAAAATTATAAAGCGCGATAGGAGCGGATATAAAGGCACACAAAACACGGCTATTATCAAAGGAAAAGTGATGTCAAAATTCGTTTTCTGTTATATAACTTCAAATTTTCAAACTGGATTTCCAAACTCCAAGCCCCTCCACAGCCAAATCCTAGATCCGCTACTGCTCTCAATAACGGTTAAAATAATGTTTAAACTTTCCAATTGCAATCAAAGACTGTAAATCCCACTTTTCACAGTGCCAAATTTTACCAAAAGCATAAATAAGCCTGAAATAATTTAAATATTTTATTTTGATATGCAAAAAGTCTTTGGAATTCTTATTATTGGGCATTAACTAAAAAGTGGCCGAATACTAGTGAGTGCCCGGGTACTGGTGCACCTACCCTACATTCAATTGTTTGGAGGAATATTCAGAGTTTCTAGGTAATTTGTATATTGAATTGTTTTCCGTCCAATTTGGTTACCAGGGTACTTAAGAGTAGGTAGTAGGTATCCACCTACACTACACACATTCTTTCTATTTTCGTAACGATTGCTTAGAAAAAAAAAAAAAATACACATAATATCCTAGAAAAGTTAATTTGTCGTTCCTTTGATTCTAGGAACTAGGAAGGTATGTCTATAGGACACCTACGCATGTAATTAAGGTTATGTTGTTGTTTTTTTATTAACTGTCACCAGGACTTGTTTCCTTAGTAGATTTAAGCCACGTAAAGCAAGGATTAGTCCAAGTGACATTTTGTTAACACAAAATTCAAAACTTATTTATTGGTTGAAATAATAAAAAACGTATAGCAAGGTTGTTTTGTAGATACCTACATATGTATAGGTATTTGGGTATGAATCCACTTAATTATCTTGAGTTCGATATATATTCGCAGTAAAAAACGTCTGATTTAAGAAGGTACCAAGGTGGATATGCTTCTAAATATTTCTTCATTCAACTTTTAAAAATTAAAAAAAAAAAAACCATCGACCACACTCCTTCGAAGTAAACAAACATTTCCGCTTTGAATTCGGACCAAATTTCAAAACCTTAACACGCGCAATTTCTCATAAAATTTGCACTCAAAGCATTAAAAAAAAACTCAAAGAAAGTCCATCTTAAAATCTAATAAAAATCAAACAAGAAGAGTGCCTACCTTAAAAAAAAAACTCAAATTTTTTTGTATTTAGTTGTTTTTTTAACAAAATTCCCAAACAAACTCACACATAACAAAATTCTGAGAATTTTGTCAATTTCTAATGAAAAAGAAGAAAACAAAATTATGAATCTCCAGCTAAAGAAGAATTAAAAAACACAAAGATGATCGCGAAACGAACAAAAAAAATGACAAAAGATCCTTTTAGAAAAATACATGCATACACATAAACCTGCACATATACATCAAACATTTCATTCCTAATTTAAGATAGGTCTTTTTCTTTGAAGATTCCGTTGTATACCCCAGAGAGATACCTCGCGTCGCGACTCGCGAGTCGCGATCACAAAAATAAAAATAAAAAAAAAAAAACAGGCTAAGAACGGGAAGACACAAAATTGCATTTGACCTTGTTTTTGACGTTTCTATACATGCATACCTACATTACATATACATACATATACACACTTCTAAATAAGTAGCGAGTAGAAAAATCGAGGAATAAAACACAACACAAGTGCTTGTTTTGTGTTACTCCAACAGCAGGCAACAAACGACGACGCGACGATGCGATTTTGCTTGATTGCGCGCGGTGCCGACAGAATAATTTATTTCATAAATTCCATTAAGTAGGTATTTATTTTTATTTGACTAGCAAAATCAAAATGTAAAAAAAAATTTAAAACCAAAGCGAAGAACGAAAACCAGTGATAGGTACCTACTTGGTTAATATTCATCCATTTCCATACTCCATACCATGCACATCTAACTGCAAGGTGGTGGAGGGTGTTTGGTGTATTGGAAGGGGCCTGTGAGGAGGTGTGGGGGGGGGGGGGTTGAGTGAATTAGTGTAGTGAGGTTAGATTAAAGAGAACAACAAGAACCAGATTATGGTAGGGGTAGTGTCAGTGAGAAGAGATTTTTTTTAAACTTCAGAGAAGAAGAACACACAGATGCATATTTTTTTGTTATTATTATGCAATATCGTGAGAAACGATTTGTGAAGAAGTGATGTTTATTGTTTAGCGTTTATTGCACAAGAGAGTAGTCAGTCGGTGTTGCTGAGTACCTTTTTTTATTTTAGGTTGGCAAGTTGGCAATTGGGAAATATATTTCCGTTTAATTTAGTAGATACCTACTCACTTTAACGCAACAAAGGATTATTGCTAATAATTTATCGTTACATTGCATGCATTTTTCCAAGCAACTAGAGTTTTCCTTTGGGAAAATCGGGTTTTTTGTAATTGGGTTGGTATGTGATATTTTATATTTAACTATATAGGTACCTATTGTTTGACATTCTTACATATCTTTAACCATAACCTTTTTAAAGGATCCAGCTAGTTTGACAATTTGAAAATTGGTGTACCTAATGCTAGATTTACACTTGTTATTGAAAGACACAGTTTTACAAGACAGGGTGGGTTATACCTAATCTCCACTACTATTTTCTTGGCTTTTTCGTTGATTCTACCCACCCTGTCTTGTCAAAGTACAAGTGGAAACCTAGCATAAGGCATAAGGTAGGTAAAATTTGTTTACCTTCCGCTCCCTGACTTGTCGGTACGGTATCGGAAAGCGGTTTTTCTTACCTCACCGAAAGCATACCGATACCGCTTTTGTCTCTTCACTTGTCGGTTTACTTTCGGTATTTAATCTAAAAACTCAGAATCCGGAAAAAAATGTCGTCCTCAGAAGAAGATGCAATTGCATTTTATATTTATACGGTCAAAGAACTTTCAGAAGATGATCAAAGGTTTCAATCCATTTACAAAATGAAAAAGAATACTTATAACGAGCTTTTCATTCTCGTTTCTCTATTGCTCATCGTCACATAGATGACATTTTACACAATACACGCGGTATTTACCGATTGCTTACTTCTCATTTGTACCGCTACTCGGTATACCGCATGTATACCGCACCGCTACCGCCTAATCAGCATGTACCCATTGAAATACATGTAATCGGTACACAAGCGGTACGACTGATTTTACCGTACCGATACCGTACCGACAAGTCAGGGAGCGGTCTAAGTTGAACAAAAATATACATTCAACAGAGTTACCACCATTACCCATTGAAAGCAATACAAAAGAGCTTTTTCAGCGGTTAGCTTTCTGTTTTAAAGCTTTTGCGAACAAAATGTTGTAAAATGAAAAAGAGAAGTGTTGTCACTTTGATTTTCTCATTTTTATTTGCTTGTATCTGAAAAATTCGTTAAAATGCAGCTGATTTCTTTTTCGCTTTGGGGTTTTATGTAGAAAAGAGTTATTTGCACAAAGTCTCCAAACGTTCACAGCTGATTACGTGGATTTTCATAAGAAAAGGTGTGAATTTGAGTTCAATAAAAAACTGATACATATTATATAACTTTTTAAGGCTTTCGCGGTTGTTGACGACGCTCAAAGTTATTTAATGCCAAACGTTGGGGTGAGTAGGTACTAAATCGCATTTATTTTTGATAAATCGGCTAATCCGAAAATTTAATTAAATGATATTGTGTAGAATAAATAGTAAAGTGAAATTATGTTTTATTGACAGTAAATTGATATTGTGCTTTACATCAGCAAATGGTAACCATGCGTTTATTTCTCTCACATTTATAATGTCATGTACGGAAACCCTATGAGTGCTTTCAATTGAGATAATGTTTATGCAAGCCAATGCAACCAGAGTGAGAGGTAAATGTCATATCTTGCCTGTACTGACAATTTTTGGCTGAACAGAGTCTAGTTATCTACATAAAAATGATCATAATTTAACATATAGGTATATATCTCTAGATAGTCCAGTTTTACAATATTGTGCCAGTCGTTACCGATACATTCCTGCTACGATAAAATATTCTTTCACAAGAATTGATGAGAGGATGAAGAGCGTAGGTATCCGGTGCCAATGGTGTGAATCAGCTTCTTCCACTTGGGTGCCAGATTTGAATCTTTTAAACACTATACAACTGATTAAAATAAAGTACCTAATGTGTTTCAAGAAATATACAATATTTGGACAGAACACTGACTGTATGTAATGTTAGCTGGTTTCTGGAATGACAACAATGATATACGTATACATTTTCAAAATTTCTTGACAAGTTACTTTTACCACACTGTGTGCAGTGCCTTGAAATAATTATAATACTTGTATTGGAGTCAAAAATTTGTAATTTTACTTATCTCTACAACATACAGCGAGAAATATTTTTTTATTGATTAAAAATTCTCAAAAGCCTTACCTGATGGAAAAGTTCTAAGACTAGATCCGAGCTTAACGCAGCATCAAAAACCGTCGGCAAACTTCATAGGCACATAACCTGGTTGCTGCATTAAGAAGCCGTTTAGATTTTCTTAACCCCTTTGCTACTTTTAGTTGTTTTTTGAAATATTATTTAAGACTGATTTTACAATTCTCATCTTATTTTGGGTTTCATATCTTTACCACACACATATGTAACTGGGTTCCTAAAGATTTTTTTGTTCATAAGAAAAAAATTTAACTTTAACAATTTATTAATTATTTATTTAAATTCTTTCACAGGCTGATTTCCACATATATTTTTGTTTTAAGATAAGTAAATATACACTGTAGCATACAGCCATTTTCAATAAACAACAAAATGAACAGCAAACTAACATCACTTATTAAAACTATTACATTTACCAATTAATCTTGATGTACACCCCATCATAGGTAGGTTTTCATAACATGATTACTTTGATTGGTCAATTTTCGAAATAGATATCTTAGTTTGCACATGAGCACTCGCAATTATGCACTTTAAATAAATACTTATAACACTCTAGCTAACACACTATCATCTAGAAAGAACAACTATAAACGACTGCCAACAAAACAAAAAAAGCGCAGCCATAGCAATAGAATTAGAAACAAATACAAAAGTGCAGCCAACCAACTATACATCGAGCAGTTAATAGTGTGTTGCAAAAAAATACTTGAGTGTTTATTCGTCATTTTATTGGCTCTTTTTCACTGCGCAGCCGTAGTATGATGATCACAAATAAGCGAAATGAAAATATAAGTATATTTTACTAACGCTTGCACATATTGATGACTCTGTTAAATTGCGCCGCACAATGCCAATTTTGCTGCGCCAGTCTATCCGGTCGACTATACTGCTGCCATTGGCGGGGAGTCCCATCGAAATGACCTTGATTGCAATATATGTATTTTTTGGTAGCGCAAGGCACTCGGCCGGCATGTGCAATTCGTAAAAAATACAAAAAAAAACTCAATGCACCTCCGCCATCAGCGCAGCTCACTTTACCCCAAGTAAAGATAACAATATACTAGCGATCGTTTCGACGTGGGGGCGCTTCTGGCTGTTCGTTTGATGGCCTTGCTTTTTTTGCATTATACCTACCTACCCATTTGTTTTTCGTTTTTCGTTTTATTTTATGTTGTTTGTTTTCTTTAAACCCGGCAGTGATGAAATGGTGTATGTGTTAAAAACGAAATTTGGCGAAAGACCTAATACATCGACATTGGCATTTTTGTTCACAATGCACATGTGAATTTGGTACCCCATCGTTGCTGTTTTTTTTTTTTTTTTTCTTTTTTTGTATTCATCTTTTGCGACAAATTCTGCGCTTCCCTTCCGCTGTGCTGCTAAAGCTTGTTCTAACTGCTTTTTTAGCTCCATCGGCGATACTGACGGACGTAAGTACCAAGTGTGTTTTGTTCTTATGTGTGTGCATGATGACATTGAATTTTTGTTTATTTTGTTTTTTTTTTTTTCGTTTTTCATGCAGGATCGGATCGTGTGCTTTGTTTTATTTTTTTTTTGTATGACCCTGACTTATCGCATGCACACAAGTGTCCCACTTCCAAATTTTCTGCGTCAACGTCGTCGTTGTCGCAGCGGTCTCACCCCATTCAAATATGCAATCATTGAATAATTTTAGCAATTCTCTCATTGGATTTTTGTTTGGATTTTTATTCGTTTTTTTTTCTTAAATTTTGCTGGTTTCTTTTTTGTTTGCGAGTTTGATTTAGGTCTTTGAAGAGCATTCGAATACCTAATTATTTAAGGCTATTTTATTAATTTTGTTTTGCACTTTGAACAAGTATTTATTAATTATTGTGTGTTATGTAGGTACATAGGTATACAGATTGCAATATTTTTTTTTATTGATATTTGTTTAATAAAATTAAACTAAATAATTATCAAATTCTTTTGAAATATGTAGGTAGGTATAGGTATACATTTATACATTTGAGATAAGAAAAAATGCAGTCAAAATAAATAAGTAAAAAAATTTGATGAGTTTTTCATAATACAAAGGATTGTACCTATCTACCTAGTAGGACGTAGGCAGTAGCGGATCTAGGATTTGGCTGTGGGGGGGGCTTGGTAGATCCAGTTTGAGACATTAATGGCCAGTTTCACAAGTTAAACAACAATTTAAGTTTAAACTTAAGTTCAGCACTTTATTCGGTTTTAAAGTAAACCTTGAACTAAGATAATTCTGTAGTTCTACTTAAACGAATGTATTCTGCCATTTAAACTTCAGTTCAAAGTTCAGAACACTTGATAGTAATAATCATTCTCAAATCTAAATTGACAACTGCTATTTAATAATAATAATGAATTATTTTACTCCTTTCTATGTGCTGGGATACACGAGCGCAAAAACGATTTAATTCACGAAAGAGAAGGGATTATTTTTAGGAAGAAAGGGATGCCATTTTTTTAAAAATCATTCGTTCTCTTTTGTGAATTTGTTCTTTTTTGCGCTCGTGTATCCCAGCACTATTTGAAATTATTTTTTTTAAATGTTTTCGAGTGACGAGGAAATGTAACATTCGTTGTGAGAGTGAAAAGAGAAAAACGCTTCCCTTGAAGAACAAATTATTTTAACTATTGTGACGATGTTGATTTGTTTGAAAGTTGCCATCATGCAGTCATATTAATCTTCACTCTATTGAACTGAGGTTCATTTTAAACTGTGAAAACCAACGATTTGACCTTTAAAATTGAGCTGAAGTTCAGGATCAGTTAAACTTAAGTTTAAACTTTCACTGTGAAACTGGCCATAAGTAATACAAATTGTTTGTCCACAACTTAATTTTATAATTTATAACTAATATAAAAAAGTTTTAGTTTAGTTTAAAGGGTTTTTGTGAAAATATACAAAGTTATATAAATAATTGAATTTTGGCATTCCCACTTTTCCTTTTAGAATATAGCCGTGTTCTTTGTGCATTTATATCAGCTTCTATCCCCGGCCCCGGTTTAAAAAGTTTTCAATATTAGGTACAATAACATCTGTAGGTTTTAACATTTTAAATATTTTAAAGTGGATATAAAAAAAAAAAAGTTCTATACCTTCAATTTTCAGCCACGTCAAACGTCTGTCAATAAATTTGCACGTCAGCCTAAAGGGATCGCAAATATTCACACGCATGATTTTCTGAGTGCTTAGAGAAAACTCAGATTTTGATTTGTTGTTCCCAAATTCTCCTAGGATTTAGCCCCAACTGGGTTTTTTGTCAAATTAAGCTGTCCTAAGGGTGAATTTTTTTTCATTTGGAATTTTAATTGTTAAGCCCCGAACTCGTTTTTTAAATATCTCTTCAAGCTTTAGGCCCAACTTGGACTTGACAGTCCCTTGAGTCAGCTCAAAACGTTTCTGGAATAATGTAAGTTTTAAAGGAATTATTTGCTAAGCACCGATCACGATTTTTTGACCACTTCTTGTCAAGCCCTACTTACGAGCTGTTTTTTTTTGTCCCAATTTTCTGTCAATTATTCGTAGCCCCGAACTTGTTTTTTTGTACAATTCCATTCAGGGTTCAGCCCCAACTTTAAATAATTTGGGGGTTAGAAAATAAATACGTAGCATATAAATTGCGCCTCGTTATTTTTTTCTGACTCCTGATTTCTATATTTCAATAAATTTTAAGAACCGCCTGTGGGGGGGGGACTTTAGCCCCTATAGCCACCGCACTGGATCCGCCACTGGACGTAGACTATTGAATATTCGTAATTATTTACGAGGAGAAGAAAGAGACAGTTTCGTTCGACAGATTTTATTATGTCTGTTGAAACCTAAGCATGCTAAAAATACGAAATTCTACTAAATACAACTTATCATATTCCTGAGCGAATGGTGACACTTTTAAATATTTTTGATGCAGCTAACTCGAATATGAAGCCGAATTTGAGACTTTACCTTCAGAGACTTTCCATAGAAAATTTAATTTTCTATCAAAATGGATGACATACAAAATTTATTATAAAAGTTTAAGCAGAAAACGATAACAAAAACCTTAATTTTTTAACTAATTTTTTTATTAAATTGCTTCTAAGAAAAGAAAGGCGTAAGATCCACTCCGCTTAACTGGAACACCAAATTGAAAAAAAAAATTGATTTTAGATAAGCGGAGTTTTCAGGTAACCGAACACTTTACTGAATGTTCAAACAATAAAGAATAGAGGCTCAAGCATCATTTAATATGACGAACTTAAAAAGACTTCTTGATAAAAATGTCATTGTTAACGGAAAAGGTTTGCAAAAATATTTATAATATAAAAAAATAATTTTTTTTCTTTGCTTATAAAAAAAACAGTTCCTACGAGGTTTATGCATAACTAATGGTTTATTTTAGACATTTTAAAACGACAATAGTTGCATGATGCGTCATTTGGGAATGGCACACAAGAATCATGAATAATACAAAACCAAAATTGAAATTATACCGAAACAAACATCTGTATCTAACTTCCTGCATCGTTATTTCTGTTTTTTTTTTGGGCGTTGCATTCAAATTTTGATGCTTTTTTAAGCTTTTTAATTGCTCTTTTCTTTTGCTCTCATATTTTGTTAGATTAAACAAAAAAAGCTTATACCTACCTACTAAACATACATATAAGGTGAAAGATATAAACATATACCTATTTTATACAATTGGGAAAAGAATATAAAATGAAAACATAGTTTTTAATAATTTTTTTTTTTTTTTTTTCTTTCTTCTTTTGAGAAGTTAATCATCATGCGCTAAAAGTTAACAAAATTCTCTTGAACTTGAACTTGTGAATGCAAAGCAATTCACCTACATATATAATGGGTATGACGGTATGTTCATACATATACGTTATTTAAATTTGTAGCGAGATATTTGATGTGTTGCTTTGAGTTTATTCACTGATGATGGAAAAAAATAAATTTTTTGGTACGAAATTTTGTTTATTCTTAAGAAAGTGCAGTGATATTTGTGTATCACGTAGATATAGGTATATCCATATTTTCGGTATGAATGAGTAAGTTACTGAGTTCTATGGAAGTACGATGCATATTGTAGAGTATTTCCTTTTTTTTTTTTTTTTTTTTTTTTGTTAAATTAAAATGCCCAACTGGATCGAACGAACTTGCTCTCGTAGCTTACAACTTTAACGTAGCTTGTAATTGGCATTGTATGTTTTTAAAGGTTCCCCTTAATTCGTCAATAGTATTTTAGGGCATGATTCTTGGGAGTATACTAAGAAAGAAATTGTTCTACAGTAAAGGCCTATCTCCAATTTTGATATCATTTATCGGGGATTTAAGAAAAGTCTTACTTTGGTGTACCCTGACCCATGTTAACGGTAATGACAGGTACCGTTATATTAGGCCGTGAGTGCAATAGTGGTCTTACTACAATTTTATCGAAATTGAGTGTATTACAAAAATTGAATCTACCAACCCACATTTCTGCATTAAAATTTGTTAAAGTTTCGGCTTCATGTCATACTTAAAGGCCTTTTGTACTTAGGCCAAACACATGTGTTAAACATAAGTGGGTACCCTGATAATCTCCCTTGATAAGCCATAAAGTTAAAGAGTTTCAGCTGTTGCTGCCATAACTAAGAGAGTGAGTTCATTACGGGTATATAAAATCTAGTGCGGACTATAGAGTTGATAAGATTAATCATAAGTTTTTTGTCAGCGGATATTAATATTTAAAAACTGACTAAGATTTTAGGTTACTTACTTTACTTTAGATTGCGCTCACAGCCCAGGATGGGCTTCGGCCTTAACTAAGATTTAACGTTGCTTGAGAAAAATATTTTCCAAAAATCTACATTCCCGGTAGTTAGATAGAAGTCATAAGTTCAGCGGGAAAAAAAAACAAACATGTCATACAAATGACCAAATACCAAATTTTCTGCACTTTAAAACTGGAAACAAACATTTCAAATAGAAAAATCTCTACAGAAAGACTTAAGGTTAACTGGCTCAAGATTCTTGAGCTTAAATATTTAAAGACCGACCTCTTCCTAATATTTTTACAATATTCTCTTGAAGAAATTTTTCCATTTCAAAGTATTTTATTTCAAAAACAATAAGTGTAAGCCTAACAAGCCTCAACCTAAAAACTTTATACCCCGATGGAAGACATAATAGGCATGGAAAAGAATAAGGATATGCTGGACCTTCTACAGTTTTTACCGTCAATACATCACAATTTCTACACTGACCTTAGAAATAATAATTCTTTTGCAAACAGCGCAAAGGCTTTTATGAATCCTAATACTTCTGAAAGCGAGAACCAATATTAAATTTTAACTTAATTAACAAAAAACTTAATTAATAAATACATCAAAATAACTAAATACATAAAAAACTTGTTTTATTTACAAATCTTTGGCCTATCTTTTCAATTTTTTTAATTTTTTTTAAATTTTTCCTTTGTGCAATAGTGGCCTATCTGACTCTAAAAATCAGTTATAACGGTATTTTGAAGGATTATGAATCAAAAATCAAAACCCTGTTATTTTTTGAGCATCATATTGCAAAACTAAAAACTTCCAAATTTTGTTATATTTGGAAATTTTTATTTTAAATTCTGGTAAATATTCTACAAATTTCCGTTACAAGAATTATGTGATTCGAGGAATTTCACATCGATATAGGTAATTCTCTGCAATTCAAAAGTTCTGCTATTTGAAATTTCACAAACTCCAAAGGTTTATTTATATAAAAACGTCGGAATGACCTTTCTCCTTTTACGAGCACTACAAGTATAGATTTTGTATGATTTTAACTTAAATAATTCAGAACATAACGGTATATTCTCAACTAGTATATCGAATAGGTATCTATATAGGTATATGTATTTTTTCTCATGGGCGTAGTGCATTCTTAAACTCAATTACAGGTACCTATAGTTCGGTAGATTTACAAAGGTGAAGCTTTTTTATACCACTCTTTCATAGTCCAAAATAAAACTCTTGTTTCTCATAACAAAAAAAAAAAGAAACAGCCCTTCGTGGATGGATAAAATAATTGCATTAAATAACTTTCGTTTATAATTTTAGCCATATTACAGAGTATATATGTAAACTATCACTTTTGTTTTATTTTTAACTTGCATGCACGACTCATTTTTGCTATGTCTAGTGATCATATCAAAAAATATACCTATAGGTATGTTTATAGAAGAGAAAAATTACCTGTGTATGTATGTACGTAGTTAAGGTAGGTGGTATAGGTAGGGATTCCTTTTATTTTCCTCGCTTTGCATGTTTACAGGATAAAAAAAAAGAATAGAGAAAAAAAAAACGCTTAACTCCATTCAAACAGTTTAATATAAATTATTTTTTTTTTTTTTTTCATTCGACAATTTCCTCTGCATCTACACCAACCTATCTAATTTTCCTCGAACCCTTGCATTGTTTTTTTTTTTGTTATTTATTTTCCAGGGATTTCCCGAACCCTCGTATAGATTTCTATAGTTAGTTGAATGCATTTTTGTTTGTGTGAGTAAAAATCAATGTTTGCCAGGCGGCGCGGCGCCTCTTATGCAGCCAACTATACAATCACACAAATATGAATAATTCTCTATATCTACCTTATTTGGGTGGGTAACTGGGTATAGACAGGGTAGAGAGTAAAAACTTTCACTTTTCATCGTGTTCTCGACCGACCCCGCGCCGTCGTCGTCGTTGCAAGCTAAATTTAGAAAATACACAAAAAAGGTAACGTCATCGTGTCTACATGCGCCACAGAGTCATTTTTCACCAAACCTAACTCCTGTACCACCCCCACGCTACATCCCCTTCCAACTTGGCGCGTTGAAAAACTTCCAATGCTATTTTAGCCCTCTTCAATGCTCGTCCGCCTAGACCAGTTAGTGCTTTTTCAACGTTGTCGTCGTTGACGTTGCTTTGCTGCTTTGGCTTCGTTGTACTCGTCATCTTATCGAAATTGCACATAGCAGACGATAGAGAAAGAGAAAGCAAAACTTTACTCGTCACCGCACCACACGGCACCACACCGCCTGTTCTATATAAGGGTTGGAAAATCTGCTGCAGTCGACTATAGTCGGTTGGTCCCCAAGGAAGTATGGCTCACCATTTCTGCTTATCATCATCATCATCGTCATCCTACTGAAAAATGCTTTAGTTGTAGCTTGCAGACAAAACTTTGGACCCCACTTTATGGTGGAGAGAATGTGCAGCTAGAGCTAAGCAAGGGATCCAATGCAGAAGCTTTTCACATGAATATAAAGAGTGATGTTTGAAGGGTGGCAATATGGGTGGGAGCCTTTTCGTCGGAAATCGGGCTGCAGCAGCAGCAGCACTATAGAGTATAGACACTCGTCGCTTGTTGGCGTTTCAAAAATGTCTACCAGTTGTTGGTAGAGGGGTTTGCATTGCCTCCTCAAAGTCTGGCACTAGAATAGTATCTACTACGTATATTGCAGATAGACTGTGCTATGTGTTGCTGATGATGACTTTTAGCGTCATTTATTGCTTTGAGAACCACCCTAATGCTATAAGGGTATAACACGTTGGGTACTGTTAGTGGGTTGTTTGTTCAAACGTTATAGTAACTCGCTCCCCACCAACATGCATAAACTGGTTAAGTCTTTCTCGAGATAAACTCGTAGCTACCTCGTTATTTTTGTTTCCTGCTAAAAGTCGACTTCCGGTTCTATTATTTTTTTTCCTCAATAGTCTAGGTTTGCATTCAACACAGAATATTATTGGAGAGATGGTTAGCTGGTTCTTTATACGGGAAATGGTTTTTATGCATATAATGATCAATAAACTATAAATGCTTATTTCACTTTACAACATTGACTCCTCGAGTAAATCCCAAGATGCAAGTACAAATCATACAATCTTGATACTTTTATGTATCTTTTTTTTTGAAATACTAGACGAATCTCTTATAATAAGACTTATGATGGTGATGAATATAAAGAGTTTTGAGTGTTTGATTGATTAATGAACAAAAATACACACAGTTTAATTATAAATATAGCACAGATAAACAGATACATATAAATATTTACTTCAAAAATCAAATTATTCTACTCACAGTTTCATCTTCGTGGTGCTTACCTGGAATAAAACAATTAATAAACCATTAGTTAGGTTGGTAGATTAAGATGACATAATCGTTGAATTTTATCGTTTAAACAAAATATACATAAATAAAATAAAAATAAACAAAAATCTATGTAAATAAACATAATAAACGTGATACAAATTTCGTTAACTGTTGTAGACAATTGTGCATAATACGTAGTTAAATAACAATGATGCTGCTAGTGACAGTCAAGATAAAAAATAATTTTATTCGTTATATGCACCTGACTGGTAAACACAAAACAAATTTCAAGATATACCAGTAGCTACATGTATGTACCTATACTGCACCACAGTTCTGATAAAATAACATTTGTTGCACACAAAACTTTGTTTAACCAAACATTATAGTAATTTAAAATAAAATGCACGACTGGAACGCAATAACTTGCTCTTGCAGGTATAAAAATGTTTTTTTCTTTTGTGAAAACGAAACATTTCAGACTTTTATCAATGTTGCTGAGAAAATCCAAGTTTTACCGGTAAATTCTGAAATGTTTCCCTTTTAGGGCTTTTACAGTAGTAACAAATTGAAGTAAGTATCTACCTAAATAATTTTTGTAGTACACTTTTCGCCATTAAGTTCATGCATTAGGGCCGCGAATTTCGTTTTTATTTTTGAAAAATAAGAAGATACCTACACGAAATAAAATTGTAAAAAAACTAAATTTAATGAAATAAAATACTAAAACAAATAAAAAAAATTAAATAAATAAAATAAAAAAATAACTAAAATAAATAAAACAAATAAAATAAATAAAATAAATAAAATAAATAAAATAAATAAAATAAATAAAATAAATAAAATAAATAAAATAAATAAAATAAATAAAATAAATAAAATAAATAAAATAAATAAAATAAATAAAATAAATAAAATAAATAAAATAAATAAAATAAATAAAATAAATAAAATAAATAAAATAAATAAAATAAATAAAATAAATAAAATAAATAAAATAAATAAAATAAATAAAATAAATAAAATAAATAAAATAAATAAAATAAATAAAATAAATAAAATAAATAAAATAAATAAAATAAATAAAATAAATAAAATAAATAAAATAAATAAAATAAATAAAATAAATAAAATAAATAAAATAAATAAAATAAATAAAATAAATAAAATAAATAAAATAAATAAAATAAATAAAATAAATAAAATAAATAAAATAAATAAAATAAATAAAATAAATAAAATAAATAAAATAAATAAAATAAATAAAATAAATAAAATAAATAAAATAAATAAAATAAATAAAATAAATAAAATAAATAAAATAAATAAAATAAATAAAATAAATAAAATAAATAAAATAAATAAAATAAATAAAATAAATAAAATAAATAAAATAAATAAAATAAATAAAATAAATAAAATAAATAAAATAAATAAAATAAATAAAATAAATAAAATAAATAAAATAAATAAAATAAATAAAATAAATAAAATAAATAAAATAAATAAAATAAATAAAATAAATAAAATAAATAAAATAAATAAAATAAATAAAATAAATAAAATAAATAAAATAAATAAAATAAATAAAATAAATAAAATAAATAAAATAAATAAAATAAATAAAATAAATAAAATAAAATAAATAAAATAAATAAAATAAATAAAATAAATAAAATAAATAAAATAAATAAAATAAATAAAATAAATAAAATAAATAAAATAAATAAAATAAATCAAATAAATCAAATAAATAAAATAAATAAAATAAAAAAAATCAAGTTAAAAAAATAAATAAAATAAAATAAATAAATAAGTAAAATAAATATTAAATAAATAAAATAATAAAAATAAATAAAATTAAATAAAAAATAAGTTAACTAAATTAAATAATTAAAATAAATAAAATAAATAAATAAAATATATAAATAATATAAATAAAACAAATAAAATCTATAAAATAAAATAAAATCAAATAGAGGAAAGTAAAATTATATAAAATAAAAGTTAGAAATTAAATAATAAAGAAAGAAAATAAAAAGAAATAAAAATAATAAAAAATAAATTTAAAATAAAATGTTATGTACACTCTACCTACGTAACAAGAATATGTACCTACTTATTTGATACATTCAACATATCAATCGAAGTCTCGAAGTCGAAGAAACTGATAAAAAAAATAAATTTTAATATCATTATTAAAGTTTTTTTATAAAGTTCATATTAAACAACGAAGATAAAGAAATTTAGAAATAAATTTTTTTCTAATTCCATATTTTTCCTTCCTAAATTCCTACATTCCTTTTAAATATTTTATGGAAATTAAGTATTTTTTATAATTAATAATAATAATTATAATTATAATAACCCAACACATCTCTGTGTCCGTACTGTGTAGTAGAACAATATATCTACATACGTTGTAGGAACTTAGATTATTTTAATTGACATAACATTTTTCATTATCATAATATTTTTGTGATAAATAGGTAGTATCTACTTTTGGTATTGTTTTTTTTTTTTTTGTTTTGTTGCTTCAAATGTTATTTAGGACACTTTTCTGCATCGAAACATGTGGGTACAAAAATGTATAAAGTTTTGTTTTTTTGTCTTTTTTTGCTTTAGATAGGTAAAAGATAATATTTTTAATATAAAAAAACAGAGACACGAAAATCGAATGTCACACAAGAAATTAAACTATTTTCGATTTAAAATAACGTGCGCACGCGCAGTAAGACACTGTGCCTTTTGATACCACTTTTTTTTTTTTAATTAGGAGATACTCAAGGATTAGCCTTACACTTTTCCACGAAAATTAAAAATAATTTATTATTAATCTTGCGATCGAAATGCTTCTATAGAATCATTCAATTTTTTCAAAGCTACAATGTGGATATTAGTTGATAATTTCAAGAACACAGACTAGACTTACTTAATTATCTGTGGGAAGGCATTGCTTTGTCTGCTAGAAGATATATATACAAATGCTTTTCGGTGTCAGAAAAATCGTCTTTGCTAAATGGTTGTTTGCCTTCAGTTAAATTCAAATTCTATTCGATGTTGCTCTTTGAAAGTAAAGACATGCAAGTTCGGTATAAAGGCAGGTAAAATATCTTCGGCATTTAAGAAAAAGAAAGCAAATAAAAGGGTTTACTGTTCAAATATATTGCAACTGTGTACATAATATAGGCAACGCACAATCAGCACAAACAAAGCGCAGTTTTCCGGTGTTTTTATTTTTGTTGTGTTTTGTTTGCATGATGGGAAAGTTTTCGAAAGTTTTTTTTTTTTATTTTGGTTTCATGATGATTGCAATGGGAAACGAACCGACGACAGTCGACAGTGGTGTTGGTGGAGTGTATCATATACATAGCTGTTATAAAAAGGGACTGTTTTGTGTTAGCCCCAAGGCATCTAATGAGTTTTGTATTTTTAAATCAATTTCTTAAAATCACAATGCAATTCATTGCCTAAGGTCTGAAGATGAATAAAAACAAATCAAAAAAAACATCTTCCGCTTGGTTGTTTATTTTTTATAACTTTTTTGGATTGTTTAAGAAATAAATAGATAATTATACAAACACGCATTTTGAATGAGATGTATAAAACTCAATTAATTCCTCATGAGAGGTAATATTCATACTCAATTGCGAATTGAGTTGGAAATTGTTGTAGGTAGGTATCGGTTTGTTTTGTTTGATGAACGCAACGAGCTGGATGTGATTTTTTTTAAGAATTTAGATCGTCAGGGTGATGATGAAATGTTTTTCCTTAATGATTCCTTGCAAAGGTACATACCTATTGGATTTAGAATATTATAGAATATAGGCTTTATTGGACAAATTTAAACTTAATTTTAAAGAATAAAATTAGTAGCTAAGGTATAGGTATAGGTGCCCACCTACATACTTGGAGAAATAATTCATTTGTTGAGACAAAAAAATGTGCTTGTTGCTACACAGCGACACAAAAAAAAGAAGAAAAACATTTTGTTTTAATAAGAAGATAAAGTAATTTAAATATTAAAATTACTTCTGTTTTAAGTGGAGTGAATGAATATAATTCAATTAAAAAGTACAAGTGACCTTAACTCCAGAAATTAATGTGTTTCGCCCAGATATGACAGTGAGCTCTTCAGTTAGTCTGGCATATCCTACTAAGACACACATTTTGGTCGATTTTTATAAGAGTCGGTAAACATCGACCAAAATGTGTGTGTTAGTAGGATATGCAAGACTGACTGAAGAGCCCACTGTCATATCTGGGCGAAACACATTAATTTCTGGAGTTGAGGTCACTTGTACTTTTTCATTAAACTTTTTGCTTTAATTTAAAACCTGACCTGATGCAGAAAATCTGAGATCAGTCGAGTTATTTGTCTATTAACTTTGTTAATCAGTGTTTTTATTACAAAACAGTGCAAACGTTTGAGAATAAACTGAAGGCTGAGCACCTTTACTAACCGACACTTTTAAATAATGATTTATGATACAAAATGTTCATAACATGACAAACAGTTTGAAGGCTATGAATAATTTTCAAGCTGCTAAATTTTTGGCCAATATATTGCAGGCAATAAAATTGGCAGTTCCTTAATATACATATCTAGGGATTTACTGTTTTCCAAATTTGATGTTTCTTTGGATACTTTTTAATATCAAGGGTTGCGCGTGAGTTTTCATAAGGAGATTTCACTAATTTATAAGATAAAACAAAAATTAACAAATTTGGCAGTTCCTTGCCCACATTATGTTTTATATGTTAATCTTTTTTTGAGCCAAATTAGGTAGGTAGGCCAATTAGATAATTTTTTTTTAAAACTTGAATGCCAAGGTGGTATATAACTTATGCAAAACAGAACAAAATATTGAGTGTTGTTTAATTGATGGTAAGCAAGTAGATTACTCGATGATAAGACGGTATAAGTATGTATGTAGGAACAGCAAAGGGCTTTTCTTGGAAGTTCCTTAAAACCTGGTTCGATGTTAATGATACATTTTTTTTTTCTTGTTTTTTGAACTTAAAAAAGTGACACAGTTTGAATTTTTTTTAATTTAATTTTTGTAAGTATAGGCAGAACCTAACTGTTTAAAATGTAGATAGAACTCTTTTTTGCAAACACAAATCCGGTCTTATTTTTGTTTTATTATGAACACATTTTGTTCAAATAACATTCAATTTTTGTTAAGACTTGTGGTGCAACTACATTACTGCCGTCTGTCGTAAGGAAAAAGGGCGTATCTCCATGTTTGTAGTTTTAACAAAAATGAATAATCTACTGTTTTCGGTTTGTTAAAAAACCATTTCCGTTCCTGATTTTGAGTTATTTCTTATTGAAAATATGATTTTTATTTTCCTCACAAAAAAATAACACTCACCCTACTTACGAAATTCGTATTATTAAGTCATATTAAGTCGTATTTTGAAATTTTTGTTTTCTTAACGGTAAAATGTCATCTTTTTTGATGCAAAGCTTTTGAGAATTTAGCAATAGAGACGATGCGATGCTGGTATTAAAATTTAACAATATCATCATTAAGAGACATGATGGCGAACAGAACAATTTTTGTTCTTTTCGAACAATTTGACAAGATGACATTTCGTAATAGAGGTGATTGTTTAACGACTCCAAATTTGACTTAAACCTTTGCATATGAAAACTATAGTAATATCATCAACATCGACGACTACTGAGTCGCGTAGTGTCGAAATCCACCAACTTATCTCAACACTTTTTGTTGAGGAAACAAATTTGAAAGTCGAGATCTAACTCCCTTACAATATAACTAGACTTACTCTTTCTAAACATTAATGTCTAAGCTGTCAAAATCATAAAACATGTTGCAAACACATGCGCCACCAGCCGTTGAAATCAAGCGTAAATAAAAACGACTCCATGATAATACTATAGATTTCATATACAAAACTTAAACTCAATTTTTGGCGCTTATGCCCTTTTTCCTTAGGACGGCAGATTATAATTGTTGTTTAATCTTTTTGATAGTTATTTTAGGTGGTAATTTAAAAGGGTACAACAGATGTTAATTTAGGATTATATATTTGTAGTTGGTAGGTACTGCAAACTTTTACTATTAAATCTCAAATTTAACATGTTCATTTTTTAGTCGAGTTAAGTTTGTATATCGAACTTGTTATCCTATAAGACATCATAAGCTCTAACTCTCATTATCAACCTATTTTACCTACATAAGTAAATAATGTACTTACAAATAACTTACTCATGCAAAATAACTGACTCTTAAACCATGATTAGCCTTTTTTCTTTGCAATTCTCTGCTTTCACATTGAATTATCCTTAAAAATAATAACGTAAATTATTTCAGGCAACTTGAACCAAGATTATATTCAACATCACCCCAGTTCAAATACTACGAACATCATCTACAATTTTCTTTTATTCTATTATAATTCTTATATATTTTCCGTTATGCGCTGTTGTTTTTACAATCCATCTTCTGTTGTTTTTTTTCGCATTATCACCGGAGAAGTGTGCCCCTATATAATGTGTGCTTGCTTAGGTACTCTAATTAAATTCACACAGGTGAACTGACTGCAAAGGAAAGACAAAACAAAAAGGATGCTGTACTGCAGTATGTGAGAGATGCAGCACCATTGGCGCATCTACGAAGGTCGACCTTTTTTTTTTGTTTTAAGTGAAGTAAATTGTTTTTTTTTTTACTTTTTCCACTCCGAAGGGAATATTTTGGCTGCTTTAGCACAATCGTCAGGGAATTGCTCTTGAAAATTTGTTACAATCGACTGGATTTCGAAAGAGACCACTTCAGATAAGATGCGGGAGTCTTCGCTCATATGTTTGAGTATATACAAAATCTCGGTCCCCTTTGATGCATATAAGTGCAGATTTTTACAAGCATCCCCTTTTTTTCGTCAGCCGAAAAAGTGCAGCACACCGCTAATTAACATGTTTCGTTAGAGTAAGAGTACTTTAACCTTTTTTTTCGGGTTCTATTTTTGTTTCGTGCAAACAAAAAGGCAGCTTAAAATGAAGCACGACATCAAAAAATTGAGTGGGTGGTTGGGGACAATCAAAAAAAAAAATAAAACCGTAAGGTGCGTTCGTATATTATACTCTCGACATTTTTCAACCCATGCCAAAGGGCTGTTCCTTCCTTTTCCATCGCAAGCTGATGGGAGTTGTTTATTCTTCTATCTAACGAATTAGCATTGTAGTCGCTGTTGCATGAAATTATATGCGATGCAATTTACTTTTGTAAGATATATTTTCGTGCGGTTGGGCCTTTTTTTGTTTTGGATGTATTTTTTGTTTTGTTGTCAGAAAGTTACTTTGAACTCATTTTTTAGAAAAAAAAGAACTCTTTTTCTTCTTCGTGTTCAAAATGAAATTGTGGCGAAAGTTTATACCAAAAAAATGTTGTAAGCTACGTGATGTCCCCTCGAAGTCATTTTATTAATTTTGTTTTGCTCACTGTAGGTAGGTATACGAGTATACAAAGTATTATGCAGTGTTTGTTTGAAGTACAAACGTACTGCGCTTTAATTAGGAGTAATAAAGGTTCTTTTTACATTGCTTTGTTATAATTTACTTTGAAGTGCACTTCAATTTCGTTGCACAGATGAATAGGAGGGCAGCGAGCAAACGAGAGTTGGGGACTTTGAAATAAAAAAATATGTTGTTGATTTATTTTGTTTTTGTTTTCATCTTTGGTTTTTTGTTGAATAAAAGCATGTTCCTATACTCACCTACGGTGAAATAACTACTAATTTCTGCTGTAAGATGCTTCTAATGAAATATACATAGAAATATCTCTATTGTGTATCTCTCTACTTAACTTTTTGAAAAAAAAAAATGACTGCAAAAACAAAGACACATTACAGTAACATAAAAAAGGAATTTTTAGTGGTTATTTATTCTTCAGCCACGTTCGTTAAAGAAAGAATTTTCTTTTGAGTCAATGAAATTATTTCATTAGACAACGCAAAACCCGTTCGTATCCTAATGAATTTTGTATTGAATTAATGATATTTTTCATTAATTAAGATAAAAATTATTCGTTGGCTAGTGATTTATCCGTTGGATAAATGAATATTTTCGTAATGTCAACGAATTTCTTCATCGAGTCAAAGAATTTATTTGTCGAGTCAACGAATTTATTTGTTGAGTCAACTAATTAAATTCATAACTCTACGCAAAATTGTATGGATGAAGATGAAATTATTCCGGTGTGGTTAACTAGTATTCAAAATAGTTTTTAAAGAATTTTAGATCTAGAAAAAACGTTATTTTGTTAGATTTTGTTCACAGTTGTTTCTTGTCGAAAAATCTCTGTAAGTTAACGAAACTAAAACAGAAAGTTTTCAAATATATTATTTGGAATCCCCATTTGACTTGTAAGACAGATTATTAAATTTGGTATGATTGTTTTGTTCATAAACATTAAATCTCAGCAACAAATAAATGATTTTATTCGTTAGGTCTACGAATTTGTTCGTCGAGTAAATGAATTGATTCGTTGACTTAACGAAGTATATTCATTATTCTACATAAAATTTTGTGTGTGAATATGATATTTTTCTGGTGTGATTATTACTGATTCAACATAGTTCTTGAGAGATTTCCAAACCAGACAAAAATATCAAATGAAAGCTTAGACTGCCCTTTGTTGCGGCGAATCCAACCACTTTTTTAAAAACTGCTGTTTTTGTACTCTGCATTTATAATGCATTTGAGTGGTTAAGGCTATTTTCTAGGCTATATGAAATAGTTTTGAATAGGTAGTTGTCGAAGTGTTGAACGCAAAAGATATAGAAAAGTGCATTTCCGACCCATAGCAACCTACCCACAGCAACCTTGTCCGACCAGCGGTTTTCTTAATGTTAAGACTGAAACTTTGCCTTGGCATCATTTTTTATCGACAGCCACGATGAGATAGGCAAACCTTCGGTCGCCTCCCAGACTATAAAGAGATGTCCAAAACAAAGATCTTTCATTTATTTAGGTAGTTCATTTATTTTATTTTATTTATCTACCTATATGTATACAACTACACATACTTATTTTCCTATGTATTTTTTTTTTTTAACGTGATATTATTTCCTATCATTAAAATCACAAAATTGTATATACTTCCTCTATGCCCAATCTAATGCAATTATATCTTCATTTAAACCAAAAACGACATGTTGCACGCATGCATCACCAGCTAAAAAACTCTTTCCAAAGACTGGTCACCATCGGCATGAATAACAATTACATCTAGTGACCTAGATTTGAGGCAACGCATAATATTTAATGCTTGTAGGTACATATGCGACTTACACACCACGGGCGCGCGCGGTGGTTGTGCGGGATAACTCAAATACGCAGTAGGGCCAAGTTTGCCTGCCCAAAATTTAATACACAAAGTTCTATCTAACAAAATAGTACGTATAATACGAAACAACTGCGCGTGTTTATTTTCTTTTCCCCGAAAACTCCAACCTAAGCGCATTTTAATGCATATCATACATACGAACACGCATGCTTGCATAGTAGGCACATTATGTATACCATCAACCAGGCAATTTTAGTTATTTTGTAAGCTTCGTCTTCACAAGAATCAAAACCAACAACCAGTGCAGAAAGCCATCTGTATACCTACTTTCTAACATACGCCGCCGCCGCCATCGTCATTGTCGTCGCTCGTCGTACTACTCTGCTGAGTACGTTAATTAATTAAAACGCATTACCCATGGTAGGGGGAAGCCTTCGGATGAAAAAATATGTCACGCATAGTATTTCATTTTGGGGAGAGGACCGGCAACGGCAACATTGCCCAAAAAATACAAATCAAATAAAAAGACCCCTATGCATGCACAGCATTACCACTTGTTCGTGGTGTCTGTGAGGCAACACTGATTTCGCTTTATATGTGTATGCAACATATTAGCAAGTTAAAGCGCAAGCTTTGCACATAAAAGGACTGACTGAGTACAAGGTTGCCGCTGTGCGTCTTTAAAATGAATGTAAACTAATCTTTTTTTCTATTCAAAAAAACAAACTTTTTGAAAACGTCCGCTTAGCCTTACCTACAAATTTGAAATAAAAACTGATGGTTAATCGAATATGTGTTTCCAAACATTAATGCACCACTTTATTGATCCAGTTAAACGAATGTCGCTATGAATGATCGAGACATAACTAACACTGAAAGTGCGAAAACCTTATAAACTCATAGTTTAGTATGTAGTTTTTAAAGAATATTAACTTGATTAATTCCAAGATATAAAGTTATATAAATATACTGAGCACAAAAATCACCTGTCAGCTGTCAAATGTACTCGCACTAGAAACAGTGTTACCATTCCTTACCTTAAATAAAGATGACAACTGGATCACACAAACTTGCTCTTGTATAGTTCAGAGTTGTAATGAGGCTTAGTATTGTAGAAGCTGATTGGTGAATTAAAACTATCGCATTGTTACCTAATCTACTGTACTACTTTCCATCATGAGAAAGAAATACATTTGTTTTTTATTTTAGTGATTATTTTCGCAAAATTCGTATTTTGAGTTTTCTTAAAATCACATTGAATGTTGCAGGCACGAAGTTTTATCAAAAATGTTGCAGACGTTTTCGATAAATTTGAAGAAAAGAAACATGATACCAATGTTTTCTTTAGGGAATTCAAATGTTTCCTCTAGGGAATCATACAAAAATGCTATGTAACAAATTTGAATCGAATTGGACAGGCGAGGCGCACAAACGAACAACCTGATGCAAGGGACGTAATGTTCAATAATAAAACTTTTTCGGACTTCTCACAAGAAAGCCGTTACACGGTTTCTATTAGTAACTTAGAAAACTAAGAAATTTACAAATATCCGGTGTTAGAAAATAACTCAAATCGTTTAATACGTCTAAGAGTTTGTGTTGTCTAAGAACAAAAAAAAATTATATGTAAAAAATCTCGGGACATTGTCTTTGTTATATAGTCATAGTCTTTAAATAGTTCTGACTTCTGACATAACCTGTAATTTGTCAGTCTTAAATTAATTTGAGTGCATTTTTGGCTTTATACCTACCTTGGATTAACATTTCTGTAGAAAATGTTTGTAACCAATTTCAGTGCATAACGGTGTTTTCTTTTGCCAAAATAAATCAATTTATTTTTGATTTAGATTTGTCAAAATGCAGGCTTTCACAATTGTTGCGTTCCATTGGTTAAATAAATTGATTTATTTTTTTGATTTGAAATCAATTTTGACGATCTATGACATATTTACTCTTCCCTGCATATACAATTTTGGACTGTCAGTTTTCCAATACAATTTTGAGCAGTCATTTTTCAAATAAAATATTGTGCAGTCAGTTTTCAAATATGATATTTTTTCATTGGTCGGGTTCAACGCATCAGTACTTTATTTTCAGATGGAGCTTCTGATTGGCCAGCTGTCATAAAAAGTAAGATGACATTCAGTTACGTTTTATCTGAATTTTCAGCAAGAAATTCCCAACTGCAAATTCAGTTGGCAGCTTTTCTATACAAAAAAAGGCTCTCCATACAAAACTGACATTTCATATAATTTTGCGTTCAACGACAAAAATTAAGTACTATTATTTCAGCAGTTGTCATATTTTTGCATTGAACGTACCCATTGTTCATTTCAATTGTGAAAATTGTGTTCAAAATATAAGGAAAATAATAACTAATTTAAAATGCAAGCAGTTTAAAATGAAATGGCGAATTCATCAACCTTACTTTTCTCTTCTGAATGTGCATCGAGTAATGAAGACATTTTCCATATTTTGACACTGATATAAAATTACAAGAATGCAATGGCAAACATACATAAATCAATATGAAATAATTTACAATTCGCCACTACAAAAAACAATTTTTAGATTGAAATCTGAATTTACAAATGGAAAACACCATAAGTTGGATAGATTTTAGACAGCGATAAGAAATGTTCGCTAGCAAAATTGTTGAGTCGGAAAATGTTCTTAAGTTATAAACAAAAGCTTTAGATTTTGCGTTTTAAATACGGCTGCTTGTATCTCTCGCGAACAACCAAGGCGTATAACAAAAAATATATAAGTATTTCAAACTTCAAAAATACTAAAAAAAATATTGTGGGTCTTCATTTCTAATACCTACACCTAGGCTAAAATTGGTAGAATAGCAAATTCGGGTAAATTAGCTTAACGGCAACCCTAAATTGGGTGTAACACCGAATAACAACAAATAATAAAATTGACGGAAAGTATCTAGGTGCCTACAAATTAGACTTATATACAATGAAATGCACGACTCATTTATAGACACGTCCGCATTTGGCAGCACAACCGGGGGCTTTGGTTATTTTATGGAGGTAGATACCTATACACCTAGCCTATCAGATACCTACCAAGATTGTCTGATGTGCAAACACGTGCAAAAAAAAAAATATTTGGTGTTGGTACGAGTACCTACCTATCTATCTACCTAAAGTTTATCTCTAATATGTAAGAGACAGAAACTTGATTATCGCTTATACCTACCTACACATTACATACAAAAGAAAATATATAAAAATAATGTTTACACAAGGAAACTTTTAACAATCACTTTTTTCAAGTTTATTTTAATCTGGTCTAATCGAAAAATCTCCTAGGCCTATTTAGCAAAATTCATAAAAAAAAAACAGCAAAAAGCTTAAACTACTTAGACTTATTTTAAATTTAACAACAAAATACTTGCGTAGGTATAAATGACAAACACTCGCGCACGCATATTAAAGTAAAGGCCATCGATACAAACTTTTGGACCAATTTATGCGCGCATGCGAACTTTATCCCTATACACTTGCCCGAATGCGTATTATAACAATTCACTTTATTAATGCACAAGTCTGACAGTTTTAATAGACCTCAAAAATAAGCTTCCTATGACTGTGAGTCTTCTCTGAATATTTTACCATGTGCGTTTACAACAACAAAATACTAGTAGTAATAATAATAAAAAGTTTAACTAATTAGGAAATGTGCGTTTACGCACTTGGATTGGTGTGTGCGTTGTATATATTATAAATTTCTGTTGCTGTTGCCATATAAAATAAAAGCAGACTGGTTCTGTGTATTGTAGTGTTGTATAGACCTTGTTTTGCAATCACTTGTGAGCTTGTTACTTGCGGGCTGATGTGTCTCTCTAAATTTTTGGTTGTGCCGCTGCTGCTGATGATTGTGCGTCTTTGGTCTTTGCTGCTTCTATTGCTATGTGCGTAAGAGTATTCAAGGTTTTTATATTTTTTTTTGTATGTTTTTACACAATAGATGCGTGAGTGCGTATGAAAAGCTTTTCCGCATGCAATTGTATATGTGTTTGATCATCATTTATGTGCCAGTTATTTTTGTACATTGTTATGTACATGTTTGAAGGAGAAACAAAAAAAAATGTGCCTATGATGTAATGCGATAGACATTGACAAAAATATGAACATTTTTATTGCATTTGTTTTTTGTTTGAGAAATTTTGCGATTAAATAAAATTTATAAATTTGTCTATTATTTAGAGAAATTAGGTAGGTACCTATCTTTCTATCTATAAATAGGTATACCAAAATATAACTAGGTATCTACCTAAGTACATACCTACATATGTAGTTATATAGGTTTAATTTTAAGCACAAGAGTACCTATCTAGGCACCTACCTAACTACCTTTTTTCCATTCAACTTATAATCTAGTTAAATACTTAAAATTAATCTACTTAAAGCTAACTAGACAAAAATTGATAGAAACTAGCCTACCTATGTAGGTATTTATAAATTATTTATGTATTAAATAGAGTTTTAGCAGAATTCAATCAATAAAATGAAAAAATTCTTAGGTATAGCCTAGATTACTTTATTGTTACCATCATCTATCATGCGGTGATTTTAGTTAAACTACCCAGGTAGGTACATAAGGACTTATTGGTAACGTCTTTCGGCCTAAACACTGTTTTAATATCTTCTTAAAACTAATCTCAATGGCAGGGTATAGGATATTGTGTGATATAAATAAAACGGAGCATGTGCTCAGACAGAACAGGTGCTCTATATTATATCTGAACAGATGCTAGAAGCACCCAAGTGATGAAGAGCATTTAATTTCTTAGTTTTCAGATTTATAAGGTCAAAACATTACGAAAAAACTTTTTGTTCTAATTTTTAGGCACTGATGACTGCAGAGAGTTTTACCTAATAGGCTTTTCACACGGCCCTTCGTCGAGACACATATGTATATCAGTTGGCGTCGAAAAGTTTAAATGTCAAATTAAAACTTGTTAATTTTCTGTGTGAACGCTTTTCAAGTTTTCGTAAGCCTATTGACTAAAACCTTGTTTTTGGTTCGGTGTGAAAAGGCTATAAGACAATTTAAATTGTTCAGAATTTTAAACTGAACACTATTTGCCTTGATCTTTTTTGTTTTTCGAACAACAGAAATACAAATACATAAGTCAAACTAGGTGGTAAAGCGCCATCAAGGGTGGATAGGGGGTTATAATACGCTAATTTTTGTAAGAAGGCTCTAATGCCTCTTTGTTAGTAGGCTCTAATGCCAATTAATTAAATCTTATCGAAGTACTTCTGCATGGCTATAATTTGTGGTCCATTTAACGAATATTAAGTGTATTTTTAATAGAATTATAAATTCAAAAATATCAAACTGAGAGAAAGGTCAGTAAAAAATAGAGCTGAACAATTAATTGATTATCAGAATTACGACTTAGTTTCTGAGTTTCTTAAAACAACATATTCAACCCTAGGTATTACGAATTCAGTCTATCGAAAACTTCTCACGAATCCTGAAATGAAAAAAAAATTACTAAATTTGTTCGTAATAGGAACTTGAATCGAATCTTTCGCTATTTTTTATTCTGTAATTTATATACTTTTTTTCTGCGATTTATTTTTACGCTGAAAGAGATAAGGTGGTGTGGAAAAAGATAGATTTATTTTTATTTGCATTAACTTTAATTTTTTGTTAGATTTAGTTAACGATCTACATTTGTTTGTTTATGAAATCTAAATAAGCAGTTGGTAACCCTACCGACAATTGAATGAAAGAGAAGAGAGAAATATGCCAATTTATAATGCTCGAAGCTCGATACGGCGACCATAGAAAATAGAAAAGCTTTATAAAAAAAGCGATAGCTTATTGAAATCCATAAAAGTAAGGGTGAAAGGCAAACACCCTATCTTCCCTGTACTGAAAATATAAAATGAACAGAGTTTAGGTACTCTGATCGTTTATTTTCAGAATTCGTAAAAAGTTATCAAATTTGCAGTAGGACTGATAAACGCATGAGGAAACTTAAGTAATATTCCTATAAGTAATTGTAGAGAATTGATCAATTTAATTGAAACAATTATAGGTAGGTATGTGGTTCAATAAATGGGCTTTTTGATATTTAATTTTGTAGGGAGATATGCAATTAATAACAAATTAGTCCATTTTTATAATTATTCCCGGCGCTTCTTTGATTGTTTTCAAGAGGTTATTCAATTTTTATTGGACAATTGCCAGTTACATGATTTTAAATTTGAAACCTAAATGTTAATTGAAAATTAAACTATGTACCTATTAGAATTACATAATGAATTAAACATTTAATAAAGAAGACAAAACCTAAACAATAGAAATTATATTGTTTTTGTTCTTATTTAAGTGTACTGTATTGAATGAAAATCAATTTAAATTTTTTATGCGACCTTGATTCCAAATGCGTTTCGGTCTTGATAAAAACTAGAGTGGACTTCATCATTTAGAGGTTTACCTCTAAATAAATAAAATCAAGATAAAACAAAAATCAATACAAAAAATTTTAAGCAAAACTAACAAAAAATCTGCAAACAAAAGTAAAATGCTCACTTACCTTATATTTAATACTTTTACAAGTATAGAAAATCCTTCATCCATAAGTTGATATTTTCTTTTAAAGTTGAATATTCATTTATGTTGATTTAGTTTTATTTTCGAAAAAAACTAACCTCAAGTCACAACTTATAATTTGTTACTTATGTAGTATTTGAATTTACAATGTTTTCACTCATACATAATTTTAATTTTATTTTTTTTTTATTCATTCAGCTAAACCAACTATTTTTTTTATGAATATACATATATTTATTTTTTAATATATATATATAGGGTTTCGAATACACGAAGGTATTTACTTTGCGAATAAATAAAACCGAAACGTAATTTTTGATATACACACACAGTAGGTATTATTAATTATATTTATTAAAAATATATTTTTTTATCGTGTGGTGTTATATATAGATTCCAAACCATTAATTTTGAAAATTTTATTTTTGAGGGATTAAATTTTTGTTGTATTTTATATCATCTCCTTTTTAGTTTTTGTTTAACTTTAGGTTAGAAAGTTTTAAATTTTGTTGATTTTTTTTTTTTAAGATTTTGGTAATATATTAATTAAGTTGAATAAGTAGTCTAGAAGAAATTGATTATTTTTTTCGTTTGTATTTTAATTACATAATTTATGTTAAATTAAATACAGTTATATTTTTTTTTGTCCCGTAAAACTATATACCTATTTGTTGCATAATTTATTTCAATAAGTTTATATGTTTTATATTAAATTTATACAACCTTAATATTTTCTTAAATTTTGAGTTCTTTTTTGAGCATTTGTTTTTTTTTAAAGAAAAATTTAACTCTTTATATACTTGCACTATCGCAGATTTGTATTTTTGTTCTTTTTATTGCGATCATTTTTGTTAAATTTCTGTAAATTAAAAAAAAAATATCATTAATATAATAATATTTAATTTTTAAAGTGACTTTTGTGAAAATTCTTGTTCTTATGTTTAGTGAACGTATCTACACAATTAGTTACGGAAATAATGCCTCGAAAATATGTTGGAAAATTAAAATGAAGCATTAAAAACGCAGTTTTAGTTACTAAAACATTTGACCACTTTGGATAAGAGCACATAGACAAGTAGTGCTCCATCAATCTACTTCACTCTTTTTGATAGAGTACTTATACCTTCCTATACAAAAAACTTAAAAATTGTTACGTAATAAAACGTGCAATCCTTATAGTTCATATAATATTCCTTTTAGGATAAAGAGTTCCAGGAAAATTCCCAGTTCGTAGTAGGTATACATATTTCTCCCATGAAACAACTCAACCGTAAAAGGTACTTCCACTTCTAGAAATTCCCATCAGTTTACACAAGAGTTTAATGGATGGACTTTTTTAGGCCACACTACACGAATGTGGAATGCTTTCTCTAGATCTACTTCCCTCTCGCTTTATTATTTTCAGATAAATGTTGAATGATATCATATAAGTTAGTATAGGTGGTGATCTCAAATACTAAAGTCGAATCCGTTAAGCGGGAACACCATAATTGCACAAAATATCTTTCAGTTAAGCGGAGTTTTCAGTTATCCGAACTAACGATAGCTGAAACTATTTTCGCCGTAATAAATTTCTTGTTTCAGATAACCGATTTGTTTTTTATTAAGCGATGTTCAGTTAGACGGAGTCGATTGTATTTGTTTATACAAATACCCATGATAGTAAATGATAGTAGTGTTATTATTTCTGAGTAATTTGATTGAGAAATTAATTGATCAAGGTACATAAGTACTTTTTCTTTCTGAATCTACCTAATCTCATTTCGATAATCTGCCACATATTAAAAAGCTAAGGCTTAATTTATAGTTTTGGCGGCAAATTTAAAATTTAGTGCAGATTTCAAATCAAAATGAAAAACTATAAATAAAATTATAGTTTTTGTATAGGATCAACTTTGTCACTACCGATAAGAGAAGACGGAATATTAATCGTAATTGTTATTTGTTTCGTTACTTTTTTGAATTTTATGAAATTTAGACTTGACGAACTTGAGTTGAGGCCGAAGGGATTTGTTTTAACACACTTAAATTTATAAAAATCTACATCTGTATTGCTTTGTTTAGATAGATATTGTTCATACATAATGACATAGACATAAGATAGTATGGTACGCACAAATATATTTAAAATTATCTCTGGGATAGATTTTGTGTAGGTATAACCTACATTCGCATGGTGTGTTTATGTTAAGTTTTGCAGTATAATGTAAGTACATATATACCAAAGTCTGTAATTTATGATAGAAACACTTTTAATCAGTTTAAAAAAAATTATTTTTTTCTTTGTTTGTGATTGTTGTTTTAGGAGCAATCAGTTTTATTTACTTTAAAAAAATATTTTATAAATTGAAATTATGAAGTTTTAGTAAGAAACTTAAGGTGTTATAGTCATACCTCCCTAATCTAAGTAGATTTAACATTATAGAGGTCTTTAATTTTATTACTATGTAATAGGTATAGGAAAACTTTTTAATAATACATGAACAGTACGCTGTTCTGTAAGTATATAACCTGTATGGAACTTAAATCAGTTAGATTTAAGGAAATATAGACTGCAGCAATAAAACAGTTTCTCTGTTAACATTTCGGTGAGTGATCGTACATATGTGATATTTACTTAGGTAGTTCTTTGAGACCTTACAATTAGAATTAACTTCTATTTGAATATGCCTAGCATTTATGTAGGTAGACTAAATTTCTTCAAAAACTTTCACACTTTTTTAAGGAAAAAGCTTGTGCTAGAATTTGCTTTAGCCGTGTTTTTTTGATAGAGTGACTAGCAACTCAGTAAAAGTTTTACAAGGAAAACACAAACAAAATTCTCTACAGTAATTTGTTTTGTTATTGTTTTGCGTGTAAACATTTTGCTGAGTTGCTAGTCATCTATCAAAAAAAACACGGCTTTTATTATTTTTTGATCAATCATAATTTTTTGCAAATAATCCCAACAAAGGGAAATAGGTATGTATGTATATCAAAATTATTAATTTAAAAACTATTGTTGAAAATTTGAAAGAAGGACCGTTAAAATTACTTTAAAAATTATTGTTTAATGCGAGGTACAAAATTCAGTTGAGAACAGCACTCCACATCCGTGAAGTGCGGTTCAGTTTAGAATTTCCTTATTTTATTTAATGGCAGGTAGGTATAAGTACTCCCAAATATAAGATCAATGGTACCTAGGTACATACATATATACTGAAGAGCATTCCTAGACAATGGAGGCTCTTCGGGTTGTCAAAAGAAACTAACTCCGACGAAATTCAGCAGTAAGATTTGCTTCAATAAGTTGAGGAGATTGTCAACTATCTAATTCCTAATTAGTTAACTAAGTTTCTTATAAGAAAAAAGTGGATGTTAGTTTATTTTCACTGGCGAATGTCCATTTGTTCATAACTCTTTGCGACATTCACAAATGCATTATGTTTGATCATATTCATAAATGTAAAAGTTCGGTATAATATGTACTTCAAAGTTTACTATCCATTCCTGAAGACACATAATTGTACGTTAGGAGATTTTTATACTCAATTTTAGAAGTATTGTTTTTTCTTTTCAAAAATGGCATTAATTTTTACAAGGAGATCTTTTAGATTTTGGTCTATTTGGTGATTTAACAGATGTGCATTTTACATCTTATTTTTGCAGAAATCAAACCAATATAAATTTAATGGGAGATTTGCATTTAGGAATCTACGTACTATGTAGGTGCGTATGTGCATTTGATTGATATAAAATTTACTTTTGTTGAGTAGATAGAGAAGACCAAAATGCAGAAGTTCATTATTTGTACCTAGTTTAAACCGTTGGGGTTTGTTTTACTTTTATATTCCTACCTATATTTTAAATTGTCTCTAAATTGTATTACCTATTGGTAATGCTCTTTATGTTGATAGTATTAAATAAGTACCTACCTACATACCTAACTGAATGAACAAATAACTGCAGCTACCTAGGTAAAGATGAGCCCACTGTCACTGTCAAAGTTTCGCAAACTTGGGTGGTTCCTATAAGTTCTGAATGAGATATTGATTAAAATTGCACGCTACGAAAACATGCCTTAAGTTCAAACTTTTGCGTATTCACGTACATATATGTAGGTAAAGGTAGGTACCTAGATTGCTTAAAATCCAAAGACCAACATTACGACAAATTTAAACTGCACCTGTTTTAATTTGAATCAGAATTGAATTTAATTGGGTATTAATTTTCAATAATTCATAATGGAAAATCTTCGAAATACCTATTTAAGCTTGATTTAAAAACAATTTTTTACCACTTTGTTTTAAGCTAAAAATGACAAATTCCTAGAACAGATTTTTGAATCCAGTACAGGTACCTTAACATTTTAAGAAAAAAATAATAACTTCAATTGTTTTAGGCTTAGCATAGCAAGATACCGCCAATTTGTACATACATAATAATGTACATTTTGAATATATCTACAGCTTCAATTCATTCTGATAAGAATTTGCCCAAAATGTTCTGAATTCTGATTCAAAGAATAAAACTTTAAAAAGGAACATACATTTTATGTAGGTACCTGCTAATTGCGCTGCACATGACGAATGTGCAAAAAAAAAAAAAAACAATTTATTTAGGCAGGAGAAGCAAAAGCTTTTTTCTAGTAAAAAGAAAAAAACTTAATTTAATTACACAACTATGTAATGATGAGAGGAAATTTGAGGGGGTAGAGGTGCTCTGCTATGGTATGTTTGTGGATAGAAAGATAGGATGCTAAATTTCGAATAGGAAAAAAGAGTATCTGAGAATAGGTACCTTTACATGTTATTTCTTCAATGCAGATGAAAACTATACGCTCTACAAATGGAACACCAGCAGTAAAACTACGATGGGTGTATGTATCTATAGGGCATAGTTTTATTTTGCTAATTATCCTTGGAGTAGGTAGGTAGATTAGGTACCTATATCCTGAATGTTTCTTTATACTTTTTTTAATCAAAAATAAAGTAAAAAACAAGCAAAGTAATCCAAACAAAAATCGTAATCCAATTATAACATTCACTAGGTAGCTAGGCGGTTGTCAAATATTTTCACCAAAATCACTTTAAATCCACTTAAGTTTTTCTTAATATTTTGTTTTGTTAATTTTGCGCACAATATAATTGCATCTACCACTTGGTAAACAACCCCCTCGAGTCCCAAAAACCACTGAACCAACTACGATTGTTAGTCTCTTATTTTTTATTTGGATTTTTTGTCTAACTTTAATTAAATCTCGTTCTCACCATAAATTTTTGTTCCTTTCTTTTCACTTATGCAAATGCAGTGCTGCTGCTGCAAAGGAGTTTTTTTTTTATTAATTCATAAAATATTTCTCTTGGAAGATTTATCGATTTTTGTTGCTTCTTTTATTTTATGCGTAGGTAATTTTATTCACACGCACTTGCAGCAAGCCCGACTACGGCAACAACAACAAAAAATAACCACCGAAAAAGAACCCCAAAAAGAGAACTGATAATAATGATAAAAATTTTGAAAATTAGGGTGAAAATGCATCTACACCACCTACCAACAATCCACTATATTATAGTTTCACTCATATTACAAAATAATTCATTGGTGAGTAGGTATTATAGTAGACGATGAATTTTTGAATTAAAAACAAATAGGTAAATGCAATGTGTATTTTTTAACACTAAATTTGTTTATTCGATATCATTTTTGCGCGAGCGATGATTCATGTGAATTTGTTTTTGTTAGATTTTTATGTAATTTATATATGTATTAGAATAATAATTTTTGTGTAGTATTTTTTTTAATTTAATTTTAATTGGGAAGAAGTAAAACGTTTTATTGACGACGACGACGAGTGCACACTACTGCGCTGCGAGCACCTCCGAAACCTAGGGCCGAATAGACAAACATGAATTCTGTGAATTGCGTTTTTGGGGGCCCACAAACCAGAGTTACCACTGTGTGTGCCTTGCCTGCGTCGAATGCTCTTCTCTTGAGTGCTGGTGCTTGCTGCCTTGCTGGTGCTATTCTGCTATTCCTATTGCCTTTGCCGCTGCTGCTTCTGCTTCTTCTAACGAAAAAAATAATGCTGCTGCTTATTTTTGATGGTGTGCGATTGTGAGTTGTGTTTTGTTTTGTGCTTTGCGCTCAGCGAATATGTTGCAAATGTATGGGTGGTGGCTTCATCCACTCGTTCGTTCATCGTTCGTTACACGTTTCTTTACGTTTAATCAACCCTCCTGCCTCCGGCAATTTTTTTTCTAATTCGGTTTTTGGAATACCATCTATACCTATTGGATTTTGGATTGCCGAAAAATGCGATAGAGATAGACCAAGATGGGGCGATGGCGCGAAATGCGTGCGAAAGAATGAATGAACGTGTGTGTAGTGTGTGATGAATAGAAATGAATGAGGAATTGCACGAGCACGGTACATTCTACGCACGCACACAGAAAGAGTGCATTTTTTTTTTCTGTTAAGGCCGCGAATTTTTGATAGAAAAATGTGTGTTTTGTTGGGGAAGAGTCGCGAAGTGTGTGGATTGAAGAAACCGAAAATTACGATAAAGCCGAAAGGCAAGAGAACAGAATTGTGTGCGATGTGCGAACGCGGTGGGTTAGGTAATTTGCCGAATTTTGTTTTCGGTTTTCTGTTCGTAAATGTGTAGCAATAGCAATATTAAAACTAAAAACTACCTTATAGAACTTGAGTGCTGTTCTGCTGCTGTTTTTGTTAGATCTGTAGATTGATGATGGTAAAGTTTGTAAGGGTTTGAAAGAGGTGTGGAAAGAGGATAGTATTGAAAACAGCAAACTTTACATTTGATATGTTAGAGTTGCCGTAGGTGTACATTTTGTATATGTTATAGAGTTAATGATTAGACTTTTTTAAAGATGCGGTAGGTACCTATATCGTTGCATTACTAATTATCCTTGCCAAAAACATCAATATTGAGAATAGTTGTATGTGTTTTGGATCAAGTCTAAAACATATTGGGGCATATTCATAGTCGCAGATAGACCCAGGTTTAACTAAACTACAGTTTAAGACAATTTTCGCTCAATGAATACAGACCGATTTTAATTACAAATTGTTGGATTAATATTTTTATAAGATAATTAACTTGGTATACTACACAAATAGCTTGAAATATTTTGAAATGATAAACTTAAAAAAATAGAAGCAACGTCCAAAAATTCAACTAAACCTATGTTTAACTTAGACAAAGCTCTAAAATTACTATGAATACGCCCCATTAAATTTATCTGTACCTACAGTGATTAAATGCGGGTGCGCTTAATTATTGCTTGACTGCTAAGTTTCAACTGCCATGAAATAATTATCGTCACGGAAATTATTTTTAAAATTTTCATTTTCCTTTAATTCTTTTTGCATGTCGGTAGGTTAGCCTAACCAACTACCTACCTAAGTACCTAACTGTTAGTGGACTTTTTAATTTTAAAGTAGCAAAGTTTATAAGAAAAAAATAAAAGTTAAACATTAAAGTTGAAATTAAAAAGTTAAACATCAAAGTCAAACATAAGTTTGAGGAAAAAATGGTATAGGCTTTATTTAAACGCAATTGCAAAGCCTAGTACATATTTCCTAAAACAAAGTTGTAAACATTAAGTATTTAGAAAAGTAATTTCCGTGAAAATGGGTCAGGGTAAAATTAAGCTCTTGTATGCATACATATTTTAAAGAATTAATCGAAGGGAAAAAAATATTTCTACAATTTAAAATATTATATAATGTACTGTACATATGCAAGTAAAACGAAAAATAAATAACCAATAAATTTATGAATTTAATGAATTTTAGGTGTAGGTGATCAATAAACAAAAAAATATAGTTAAACAACTAACAAAATATAGCACATATTTAGGTAGGTAGGTTAGGTAGCTAGCTTATAAATTAATAAATAAATACGTACATGGATAAATAAATAAAAGTTTTTGTATGATATTTGTGGTTATTTCATTGAATTGCATTCCCCCTGTTCTATTTAATTATTCTTTCACTTTGCATATGAGAAAAATTTAAAACTTTAAATGCCACTTTTTCAGTGGTGAGTTTAACCAGAATTCGTAAACTTTGGAAATAGTTTTGTCTATAGTTTCGTCAAGAAAAAGCCTTTTAGTTGAGGATGAATACAGAAGGTCTTATGAAAACAAGAAGATACATTATCAAAAGCAATTGTTCAGTTAATCCAGAGTAAGCCTTAACCCCGCACTGAAAAACTGGACCTAAGAAAACAGAAAGTTGGATTTTTGAATTCACATAAGCAATCCCCTTTAAATACGAAAACGCATTGCTTGAATTTGTTCACATTATCAAAGAATAACTTTCCCTACTTACTGTTATGTGGGACTTGCTTTAAGCAAACTAGGTAGGTACATGCGTATACATATTTCCATAAAATAACGAAGTGCTAATTAAATTAGAACCATAATTGCAAAGGCAATGGCCGTTAGTAATAAACGAATTTTGAGTCGAATTTATCCTAAAGTCGAGTTTCTTCCATACAAAAAAAATCGAATCTAAGCTAGATTCGACTCGAAATTCGTTTATTACTCAGGGCCAATGTAAAGGTATGTGATTGCAGGTGTCTTGTTATTTTACCAATAGAAACAAAAACAATTTAAAAAATCATCATAGGTACCTAGGTACATTATTACTATACAATACTCAATTTCAACAACAATGCAACTCTGGCTACTTAAGTTCAGATAGGTACCCCCTTAAAAAACAGAAGAGACAAGAGACTTAAATCAAAATACCCATAACAACAAAAAAAAAAACTTCTCCAGAAAAGAAGGGCCATGGAAAAAACATCCATCTAAGCAGCAAATTGAACACAGAAAGCTGCACGCGTATACATATTGTTTGCATAAAGAATGTATTGGCGTGAAGCTCCCCAAAACCCACACACATACACTTTTATTCACTCACGATTTTTTTTTACAATTTTTAGTCCTAAACATATCTTTTTTCATCTTTGCTTTGGTTTGCTTTCACCAAAGCAAGTGCAGATTCATGGATCTCTTGAATGTGTGGATGTATGCTCGGTAAGGGTAATTTTTTGTTTGCAATTCGTCTTTGTGTTGGTGGTACCTGGTTTGGTATTTGGTTTGAAAAGTTGATTTTGTACTCTTCTCTTTTTTATGATAGGCCGTTAGCAGCGTTGCCACTTTCTTCATAAATTGCGGTAGGTGTTATATGCAGAATTATGCCTAGCACACTATATTAGGTACATCACTTGAAGTGCATATGCAGACATTATTACATACTTCCAATCTCAAAAAAGATTTTTGAAAGTTTCTTATTCTCAATTTTGCTTTAAATGTGTACCAAAGACTCAGAAACAATTTAAACTGGACACTTTTTTCGAAAATTGTTTTTGAATAATCTTTGGTGGCAATTCTGTTGTTAAAATCTTTAACAGCTGAGTGAGTTCATTTCATTGAGTGTTTTGTACAAGCTTACTTCACTCACACTAGCGCTTTCTTATGGTTAAAATGCAGTTGGTGCTTGTATTGTGAAGTGTAATGTTAACATATTGAGCATAATTTGAATCTTATTTGATTGAAGAACATGACAAAGGGGTGGTTTAGTTTCAACGTTTTGAGCTTGAAATAAGAGAACAACCAGATAAATAGACTTTTTAGAGAGAACAGAAAAACACCAAAACCAAAACACCCTCTTATACCTCTCCTAACATAACTTCGTTCTGGAGAGTTTGTGTGTGTTTGTTTCTGTTTGTATTATATTGCTATTGCTGGAGCTGTAACGTGTAGGCCATGGTTGGGCGCATTGCGCTGGGCGAATTGCGTTTTTTTAATGATTTGTTTTTGAGTAGAAGTTGTGATGACATAATAAAAGAAGCATTTCTCAAAGAGAGTAGAATTGTTTAGTGCGTGTGTACCTATACCTACACCTACATAACAATACAGTGAAGTGAATATCCTGAATTTCGGACTTTTGGGAGTTGCCGTGGCTGTAAATAAAATTCAATAGGCGCAAATCAAAACTCGATTCAATTTCAAAAACTCTCTAGAAATCGCTTAAACTTCTTTCAAAAACTCACTAGGAATATACCCATTTCTATAATAGGTACAAAACATGATGAATTGTGTTTTCTTCCAAAAATTAAAAAACAAATCGTTACACAAATGAGTTGAGGTCACTTGTGTTTTTTAATTGAATAACCTACATTCATTCACTCCACTTAAAACAGAATTAATTCTACTATATTTGATTTTCATCCAAATTACCTATTACAAATGTTTAAGGAATATACATAAATATTTTCGTTATATCAAAAGTGCAGTAGATTTGCAGGATTGCAGCAAAGCGACAACACTTAACCTCGGTTTTTTTATCTGTACTATAGGTACCTACTTCCCACATCCCAGTTACAGTACGAAATAAAGCCAACATGAGCACGAGCACAAGTACGAAGTGCCTTGTACTTGTACCTTGATTTGCAGCCTGAGAGCGTGGGAAAATTGCTATTGACACAGCCGCTCATATTTTCTGTAGTTAGGTAGGTACCTACATATTTGGCTCCAATTCCATCTTAATTATGATTTTTAGTTTTCAGAAAAGCTATGCAGTACAGGAACAGGATGAAGGGCAGCAGGAGAACCAAGTTATATGTATAGTAACTATGAAGCTGAACCGGCCAAAGCCCAAATACGCCCATGCACCACATTTAATATCTCTATCCTAGTCTTGCAACCGGAACTTATAGAAACTATCCCCCAAAAGAGAGCCAAGTCAAGTATCCATATTCATCACATCATCACCATCCACCTAACTTACACTCATACACATAAGATCGTTAAGTTCGAGTTCTGATGCTCAGCAATTCAGCATCAGCATGCAGGCTAGTCCAGGCCTGGGCACTAATACTCTTGCAATCTTTTTTTGCAATATTTACTTATTCTTGCCTGCACACCACCAAAATATGGTCATTCTTTGACAAAACCCAAACATTTCGGTGAGTAACGTAACAAAAGCTTTTCGCCTACAATGTCTCAGAGGAGAACAAAATATTCTCTTAAAATTAAATATTAGAGCTAAGAGGGTGCGTTGGGTGAAACATAAAAGTTTTAGATTTTAGTATATTATGGGTGTATGTGTTCACTTGTTTACACTTTATCATGATTTGGGGATTTCTGGCTTCATATCAAAATGTAGTTAAACATTTTGTACCTACTGAAAAGCCCACGCACATTTAACTTGTTTTTGTATGTATATGTGAATGCTTCTTTTAAAAGCACGCACTATTTTTGGGGCTCACTCATTTGGGATAGGAATATGCCATCTCGCTCACTCTACTGTGGTCGGTTTTTGTTAGGTTGCGTGTTGCGTGTATTGCGTAGCTTCCTATTGGAAAAGCACAAGCGCCATTGCAGAATTCGTTTGCTGCCAAAAAATTTTAAAGAAGAAAAAAATATCAACGCACTATGTAAAATGGGGAACAAATAATTTTGATATGTGTAGGTATTTGGCATTGGTATATGTATGTATATAAAATATAGAGGAATTGTGTGTGTTTTGCGTTTACCTCTTAAAAAAAGTGCTTAGAAACAAAAAAAAAATAGTTAAAAAAAAAACAATAGCTATCTATTAAGTACCTACCTATACCTACAACAACGAAAAACAATAAAACTTGTTCTGATCGCGTAGCTTAAAATCAGAAGATCTGACAACTAAATATTAGTTTTTAAGCATAGATAGGTACCTACCTAGGTTCATTATAGGTACATGTAGGTTTAAATATTTATTTTTATTTGGTACCTACATAAAAACGGGTATAGGTTAGGTACATACAGTCGTGGCCACCTAATTAAGAACGATATTTTTATAAAATTTTAAAATGCATAACTTTTGTATGGGAAATCTGTTTAGGGTGCATTAACTTGGCATAGTATGGTCGATAAGTTAGAGAAAATTGCTCGAATTGACCAGAAAGTTTATTAAGACATTGAGGAACATTTTATGGAATCTTATTCATTTGAAATCATGCTCATAGAATTTGTTTTTAAGGACTATAATGATCCAAGAATTCCACAACGGATTGCTAAGAAGGTGTTTGCGTAGTCAAGAAGTCATTTTTTAGATTAGACCGTCCAAAGCTCGGGCCTAAATTCTTTCGAGAATTTGAGGGGAGACATCAAGGGATGGTTAAAGTAAGAAAAAAAACATTTTGATCAGAATGTTCTAAATATTGAGGAAATCTGCTAGAGTACACCACTATCAATTTTCCATGCCTTAGGTGCCAGTTATAGCTATCATTTAAAACCATCATTGAAAAAGTTAGCTGTTGATTTTGAGACCCCTCGAAAGTTTAATAATTGAAAAATTTGATGCAGAAATATAGCTTACGACCTCAAAATTATTTCTCCTCCAAAAAAAATTCATTTTGACCCATGTCTTCCTCATTACGTAACTTTTAATTTTTTCAGTGATCATTGGTAAGGTAGTTCATCATTGAAAAATTAAAAGTAATTTTATGAGAGAAGTTGTACCAAATTGAATTTCGTTTTACCTAGAAATAGTTACTAAGTCAATTAGCTTTACTTTGTCATCAAAATAATCATTTATTTTTTCTTCAAAATCTCTCAAAATTGACAATTAATATTTTCAATGATGGTTTTCAATGATAGCTATAACTGGCCCCTTACGCCAAAATATGCAAGGAAATTTGTCAGAAATTATAAAGAATTAAGGTTCTCCTACAATATATTCACATTCACATATTAAAATTTCAAAGATTTTTAATGTTATGACAACATTTTGTTTCTGTTCTTAATTATATTGCCAGACGAAATAAGAGTTAAATTAATGTTTATTTTTTCCTACTAATATTCTCATGCTTATATTTTTAAACATTACTCAAAGTGTACCGTAGTTCATGAGCTATTATTAAAACCACTACTCAACCTCCACAGATTTCCCAAACAAAAGTTATGCATTTTATAAATTTATAAAAAATATCGTTCTTAATTAGGCGGCCACGACTGTACCTACCTACTTACATAATTATAAATGCGTGCGGGTAGGTACCTAGATTAGGTATCTACATATCTATCTATCTATTATACAGTGCGTGACGTGAGGGGCAGGGGGGTACACAGGCCTTGGGCGGCAAGAACTTAAAAAAAAAAAAAATTACCCACTTGCTCGCTTTTTCATATTTTTTTTATTAATCCATTATTCTTAAAATTAGTTAATTTGTTGACCCTAAGAAATCCAGTCAAACATTTTCCGAGTGGTAAATATGCTTCATAGTCATAGTCACTAATCGGACCACACACCAATCAATCAAATGCTACTGAACAAACAAGTGCATACATGTGCTAAGTTAAATGTCAAAAGAAAGGCATAGAAAAGGAATTCAAATTTCAATCCTGATTTTCTGAAGTGATAAACTCGCTAGACTTGTTTCTCGAGTAAGTATGGGTTATTTAGGAGATTAGAAAATTGATCAATAAATGTATGTGCAAAACTCATTAAATGTTCTCAAAAATGCAACTTAATAATTGTTCGCTCTCAAAAATTTAGTTTTAAAATGTGCCTTCCGTCTCAGAGCCTTTTTTGGTATGTTATATAGTAGTCTATGGGCTCCTGACCCGTTCTCTCGTGAAGTTCGGCATCGTAGACATCTATTAACGAAGGTTTGCAGCTTTCTAGTGACAGTTTCAGTGACTTTCCAAGTGCTGCAGCCGTAAAGCAGAACGGATTCAACATTGGAGCGGAACAGTCGTAGCTTTGTCTTTAAGCTAAAAGAGTTGATTCTCCATATTTTGGACAGCATTCCGAACGCAGCCTTTGCTTTTCTGATTCGGCTGTTTACGTCCAGTTCAGTTCCGCCATCCGTAGAGACAATACTCCCAAGATATTGGAAATCCTCTACCATCTCTACCGGTTGTCCAGAAATATTTACTTGGATTGATGAGGAAATTCCAAGGCTGATCCTTTTAGTTTTTGCCGAGTTGATCTTAAGCCCTACGATTTCTGCTTCTCTCTCCATTATACGAAGAAGAAAGTGGCAGTGGATTGGCCATACGCTTCGAAAAGGCGATCGGTGCATTGCATCTCAAGCAATGCAGTGGAACCCGCTCACACAGGAGGGAAGACAAGTGGGCCGGCCTAGAAGTACATGGCGAAGAACGGTCGAACAGGAATCGGCACGACTGTGGAAAAGTTGGAGAGATCTGAAATATATTTCAAGAAATCGTACACGATGGCGCGTAGGTGTAGTGGAGGCCCTATGTCCCGTGAGGGAAACATCACGGACGTAATAGGTCCGAGGACCTTAATGTATAAATATGTAAAAAATATATATAGTAAGGACATCACATGGCCGCAAATATTTAAATACGGCACATTTTCTAGCTGGTTTTTGTAGCTTGTTTAAAACTGTTTTACAGTTTTACTGTTTTGAAAAAAAACTTATTCCTATAGTTTATTTTAAAGATTGTTTATTGGTGACTCTTCCATTCAAATAGTTCTAGATAATTATTTATACCTGTTCATGAAGCATCTTTGCAACGTCTAGCATGGCAACTTTCAGCTAAAGTAACGGGTTCAACGCATTAATTTGAAATTTTTTTTTGCAATTCTAATCCCGGTTTTCCAGTTTACCAAATAGTGCGGGTGTAAGTAATCGAGTGTTCTGCTAACTTCACGATGATCTGCTAACTTCATTGTGATCTGCTAACTTTACTATGAAGTCACATAGTGTATCTCGAGAACCAAGCATGCTAGAGTTTAGAAGTAAGGCTCCAAATTTGCAGTTCTTTTTGCATTTCAAGAAATGATTATTCCAAATTTTTAAATCCTTTATTGAAAAAAAAATTATACTTCACAAGTTATACAATTTGATTTGCTTATTTCACATTAAAGTCAATTTTTTTAAATTTCTTAAAAATAAGGACTTCAAAATGTTGACCAAGCCTGTCAAGTTAGCAGGGCAGTATGAAATTTTGTTCAAAAGGGCTTCAAAATTTGGAAGTATAGCATTTCTTGAATGGCAAAGAGAACTACAAATTTAAAGCCTTACTTCAAATTACATAAATAATAGAAACTGAATAACTTCTTATTCTCATACAAATATAGCTTTATTTAAAACTAACGTTTTTGAGAATATCTTCTCATCTTCAGGTTTTTAGGCAAATTGAAAATTGTTTTTACATATAAATCAAAAATTGATATGATGAAAAAATTATGCATACATATGTATATACAAATAATTTTCAATTTAAAGAGTTAAAGTAATTTTATCTAATAATTATGAAAGCTAATGGTTCGAACTGGTTTTAATAAAATTTGATGAAAGTAACTGAATAAATGCGTTTAGAATTTTGTCTCAAATATCTCTTTAGCTGTAAATGGTTCTATAAAAATGCATGCAATGAAGATCGTTTAAACAATTTGTTTTTGTTCATATTATTTGTGCGATGTATGCATTTTTTACTATATTTAACTTACTTCAAATCTCTAGCTTCAATGTGAAGTTAGCAGGTCAATCGATTGCACCCATTATTTGGTGAACTGTAAAATCGGGAATAGAAATGCCGAAAAAATGCAAACAAAACTGCAAATTACTGCGTTGGCAATAATGTTACTCTATTATATCTGAAAGTTGCCCTGCCCACTTTACAGACGTGCACCTTTGCAACCGCTGTAAAAAAAAATAGTCCTATTACAATTTTGTTCATATTTTGTTATTAATTTCTTGTTTGAATGACACTAGCTAAAAAAGGGGCGGCAAAAATGGGCTCTGCCCGGGTGGCAAAAAGCCATGCTACGCCACTGCTCCGGAAAGCTGAGCTTTACCAAAATTTTTGGGATTGGTTGCGTTTTCTTCTTGGAGAACAGCTGTTTTTTCTCAAGGGATTAATATAACTCAAACCAATGCCGATTGCTTGGAGTTAACAAGCTTAAAGTGCCTTTTACATGAGCTGGGAAATGTCGTGAATTTTCACATTTCATTCAAATGAGTAGTAACTGAGAGCTACGAATTCTTATTCAACATGATCAAGTAAAATGTTTAAAATAAAATAAATAAAAAAAAAATCTGTAAATGAAGTTAAATTCGAGCGAATTATTTATTAGCATAAGTTTGTGGAATTCGTACTGTTGTTGTTGTGGCCGAGTAGATAACATTGAAACGTATTTTTTTTTTTTTATTTAAACACATTTTTGGTTTTTTTTTTCATTTTAAATTTTGTAAATAAGATCATTTATGTAAGAAAAGAAAAAGTAGGGAATCTACCTTTATCTTTTCGAAAAACACAACTCACTAATTTAAAACAAAATAAAGGGTTTTCCAATAGGGACGGGTTGATTTTGACAGCTCGTGGCGGCCATATTGTGTCTTACTTTCTGTCAAAATCAGTTACTAAAGACAAATCATCATGGTTAGTAACAGCGTCGAGCAACACGTGCAAATGATAAAACTTTATTATCAAAATGGGTATCCTCTCGTAGCAACGATGATCCCAATTCTGGTCGAAAAATCATCTTTAGCGATGAGGCCCATTTTTGAATGAATGGGTACGTGAACAAGTGAAATTGCCGGATTTGGGACGACACCAATCCACGCGAGATTCACGAGGTGCCAATGCATCCAAATAAAGTTACTGTTTGGTGTGGGTTTTGGGCTGGAGGCGTCATCGCTCTGTACTTCTTCGAAAATGAAACAATAGATATTCTGCACGAGCGGTTTCATGGTTATCTCGCGCCGAGGAGACGTGAATTGGCCACCAAGATCGTGTGATTTGACCCCTTTGGACTTTTTCTTGTGGGGCTTTTAAGTTGCAGGTCTATGCGAATAAGCCGCAAATCACCGCGGCCCTCAAAAACAACATAATCGGTGCCATCGATCAAATTAAGCCTGATTTATGCGCCAAAGTCATCGAAAACTGGACCTTTCGAATCCGCGCCACCCAGCGAAGCCGCGTGGGCTATTTGAACGATCTTATATTCCGCACATAATGTCATTGATAGGGCTCTCAAATAAAGATAACACCTTATTGATACCTCATATACAACTTATTTTATTCAATTTTAAAATCGATCGCCCTTAATGGAAAACCCTTTAGGTAGATAGTTAGATGTAGAGGAGAACTTATATGGAAACAGCCTTATAGATTCGTTCTATCCAATGCTAAGTTTGTCCATCAGAACTGCCGAAAGACCATCAATTTTGACATGGAGCGACAAAGAGTCTAAAACATAAAACTATCTGTTTAGTTTGATCTTCTTGTTTGAGTCATCCCAGAGGAACCCGGTTTTGTCAAAGTGGGTATTTTATCAATTGTGACAAGTGACAAGCGGAATCATAGAATTAGATATTGAAAGCTTACCATAAGCTCAATTGTCTCCAACAAAAACCTAAAGGGCACCATGACCTTTAACTAGAAATTTCCTGGAAGAACTTTGTTCAATCTTTTCCCAATATTATGTGGTGGCCTTTAAAACCTGAAGTTTTTTTTATTATCGAACATAGGTATATAATTGCCTACCTATCTTCGAGCTTTCCTATAGTACCTAATAGTTATAGTGAGGCATAGTCAAAGTCGCTGATAAACTCCAATTTTACTTAACTCCATTTTGCAACAAATTTGGCTAAATAAATTTAGGCTGTTTTCCTTAAAACATAGATGATAAACTAATTATCAACGTAAGAATGTATTTAAACTAACCGAAGTATTATACCTACCTTCAAGCCTGTTCATTTCTGTTCAGTTCTGCGCATGTTGTCAAAATCAATAGTAAATAAATTAAATTTCAAACAATCACAAAAAATTTGATTTTGTTTACTGTATACTTACACAAAGGGCAGCCATCTTGAAATTTGGAAAGCTGCGCCTGATAATACCTTAGATAGGGTAGGTGTACCAGTACCCGGCCAATCACTAGTATCCGGCCACTTTTAAGTTAATGCACAATAATAAGACTTTCAAAGACTTTTTGTATATCAAAATAAAATATTTAAATTATTTCAGGATTATTTAAACATTTTGTAAAATTTGGCTAATCAGGGCCTCATAAATTTGTCAGGAAAAAAAATAGAACTTGTGAAGGTTTACCCCACTGTGATAATTGAGATTTACAGTCTTGCAATGCAATTGGAAAGAGTGAAGTTTAACCATTATTTTAACCGGTATTGAGAGTGAATCGAGTTTTTGTTAAACGTTTTTATTAAAAGTAATACTATAAATAATAATAAAACCAACAAAAAAAATACACTACGTATGCAAGAAGGGAGTAACACAAGAATGCTCACAGCTTGAACAGCAGGTCCTATCAATGTCTGATTTTTGGAATATATTATCAATGATTGTTTATGATCACGTATAGTTAAGACGGATTCTTAAATTAATGTTGGGATTCTAATATTTACAAAATATACTAACTGGGCGGATACTAGCTCAAAAGTGGCCGGCTACTGAATTTCAATGGCCGGATACTGGTGAAAAGGCACTTTTATGACAAAATTAATTTTAGTTTTAATTGCAAAATAACAATTACCTTCATATATTTTTTTTTTCATAAACAAATTATCAATGATTTAAAAAAAGAATGTTTTAAAATTCTATATTGTCAGACTGATTTTTTATAGCACACCAAAGTAAGAAAATGCGTTAGGTGGACGGGTACTGGTACACTTACCCTATGTGTACTGTGCATACGACCTACTACTGATTTAAACACAATTTAGAAATGGCTGGTAGGCAGGCACGAACACAGGGGGGGGGGGGGGGGGGGGTTTGGGGGTTCAAACCCCAGAAATGTATGAATTTAACGTCCTCGCCATACAATTTCACTCTTTCACTCTTAATTTTTGAGTTTTCAGTTTAAACCCCCCCCCCCCCCGAAATTTTTTGAACCTCCCCGAACTTGTTGTTTGTCAAACTTTAAAGTAATGATAGATAAATGAAATGTTAAAAGTAGTGTGAAATCTATGTGTAACTACCTACCTACCTTTCTGGATTACCAACCCCCTTCCCACTATCCCGTAAGTATTCAATACAAATTATGACATGCATTTCCCTATAAGCATCGAAAATACCTACCTACTTTGTAGGTATATCTATCTAAGGCACTTTGTTCCTGGCAAACTGGTTGGTCCTGGGACTAGGCATCAGGGTCAGGGAAGAACACGATCTCATTATGAATCAAGCAAAAGCATCCAAATAATCAAAAATACAAAAACCGAGAATATGTATATACATTGTGTACATATGTATGTAGGTATGTAGGTAAGTATTCTTTTTGCTAATCATGAAACGCACTTTTTACACTTTCCCCTCCGAAAAGAAGTAGGTTTAGTATATCTATATAGCTGTTAGTCCAAGGCGAAAAGAGGAACAGTGTGCATGAAAAGAGTCTATTTAATTTTGGGGATTGTGTATGTATCTGTATTGTATAGATACGCATGCATGCATACACAGATAAAATTACTGATGACAAGACAATACCTAAAACATTATAAAAACGCACTAGGATGATGGTTGTTTTGTTTATTTTTTGGTTTGTGTCTTTGTGTTCAAGTTAAGCAGCCTAGCTGGCATGAGCCTGCACTTGTTTTTTTTTTTTTGTCATTGCTGGGCAGGGGGGTGGTGAGCTGGTGACACACAAGGGTGGCTGATTTATTATATTTTGACGCATAGAAATAGCAAAAGTACACACTTTGCCTTTTCCATCGCAACCTCCCTTAACACAAGATAGGTACTTTTTTGCTCCATATTCACCCTGCAGCTAAACAGCATTTTCGATTTCTTCTCTCATAAAATATAGGATAGGCTCCAACAAACAACACAAGGCAGGTATATACGATCTCCTATATACATTAGGTATACGCAGCGATGTGTACCTACACAGTATTTCACGGATATAAGAAACACTGATATCTAAGAAAAACTCACTTACATAGGTATAAGAAACAAAATCAAAAACAAAGTCATGCCGATTGCAGAATCCGCAAAACTCGATTCCTATCTACCTACTCATTCATCGTAAAAAGAAAAGAGAAGACTGCACTGCGAATCACTGAGGATCGAGATTTGAGTATAATAGGGACGGGTTGATTTTGACAGCTCGTGGTGGCCATATTGTTTCTTTTACTTTATGTCAAAATATAGCATTTTAATGAGTTACTAAAGACAAATCATCATGGTAAGATATTGCGTCGAGCAATACGTGCAAATGATGTTTTAGACCAGTTAGAAGTTGATCCCAATTTTGGTCGAAAAATCATCTTTAGCGATGAGGCCCATTTTTGGATGAATGGGTACGTGAATAAGTGAAATTGCCGGATTTGGGACGACACCAATTCACGCGAGATTCACGAGGTGCCAATTCATCCAAATAAAGTTACTGTTTGGTGTGGATTTTGGGCTGGAGGCGTCATCGGTCCGTACTTCTTCGAAAATGATACTGGCCAGGCCATCACCGTCAACGGAGATCGCTATAGGTCGATGATCACTAACTTCTTGTGGCCTGAATTGGATGATATGGACACCGAAGACAAATGGTTTCAACAGGATGGCGCTACGTGCCACACAGCGTAAGACACAATCGATATTCTACACGAGCGGTTTCATGGCATGGTTATCTCGCGCTGAGGTGACGTGAATTGGCGACCAAGCTCGTGTGATTTGACTCCTTTGGACTTTTTCTTGTAGGGCTTTCTTAAGTCACAGGTCTATGCCATAATAAGCCGCAAACCACTGCGGCCCTCAAAGACAACATAATCGACGCCATCGGTCAAACTCAGCCTGATATATGCGCTAAAGTCATCGAAAACAGGACCTTTCGCATCCGCGCCACCCAGCGAAGCCGCGGCGGCTATTTGAACGATGCTATATTTCACACATAATATCATTGATAGGGCATATATAACTTGTTTCATTCAATTTTAAAATCGACCCGCCTTTAATCCTTTATACCTACATAAAACTCGGATGAGAAATAAATTTTTTGGATTTTCAGAGTTTCTTATATCCGTGTTGTACTATAGCTTTTAGGGAGGAAGGTGTATCTACTATCGATTGCTATAGGTAGATTTGTAGGTGTATCATGTATGTACCCAAACACCACTCTGATAGGGGGGTAAAGATTGAAGTTTTTGCTATAGATCGTACATCGTAGGTTAGGTAGGTATGAAATTGAAATGTTTTTGTCGTGTTTTTTGTTCGTTCCTTTGCTTCGTTGATTCATTGTCAGTGGATGTTTGGATGTGAACATTTAAATGTATTGTGCTAGCTTCTATTCCAAAACATATACCTATAACCTACCTATCCTAAACCGGATTTTTTGTTTTGGTGGTTTTTTTATGAGTTAACCAAAAAGGCTAAAAGTCCTTTTAATCTTTTTCGATGGTTATTTCCGGAATATGTCCCAATGCCCTACTTAGTGGATTTCTTAGAATACAAAATTCTAGTAAGAAAGATTTGGGAAAAGGAAAAACTGTCGTTGTCGTTAGAAAAGATTCCAAGGTATTGTAGGTAAACCAACGGACTTAGGTAAAGGCACCTTATACCTACCTAGGTACATATCTTCACAATTTTTAGCTGTTTTGCCTAGGTAAAGTGCAACTAATGGATTATTAAAAAGTTGGTAGATATACCTAAGCTTTGTAATGTAAAAACAGCAGTCAACAGTAGGTTGGTATATGTTATAAGTTAGCTAGCTGGACCTTTTAATAGGTATATATATGTATATGTGTATATAAAATAACAAATTACAGTGGTATAAAATTCTAAGAAATGAACCAACTTTCTCAAAACTAAAAAGAATCCGACTAAATTATATCATTTCAGCAGATTTATCATTTATCACCAACTTCTTGCTTTTACTAAGAAGTTGGTTTCATAATTCTTAAATATCTTGAAAAATAAAAGTTCTAGAAATATCCGGTTTTGAGTGTTGGACTAGAAATTAATAAGATCATTGAATTTTGAAAACAATAATAATACTTAATTACGTGAAGTTTTGAGAAACTATCGTTTGAATTTTTGTTTTAATTTATTTTTTTTCAGAGTTTTGAGTTTGGAAATTATTTTTTCAAAAATTGTTCACTAAATGAACTTTATTTGAAAGGGAAATAAAAGAAGGGATTTCTAGGTTTCCAAAAAGGTATAACAGGGCGTTGTTAGTGTTGCCGATGTTTTTTAATATTTTTTTTTTTCTGTTTTAAGTCAATTTTTTAGAAAAGTGCCCCTCCCACCTAAACAAGGGGGGGTAGATCCCCCCTTACATACGATTTTTTTCTTTTCTCAAATAGACCTACATGCTCAAGCTTTTTGTCACACCTTAGGTGAATCACTCTGTATAATAGCTGGAATTCTCAATAGGGAATACAAAAAACTGTGAAATTAACCATTAGTTTCACTTTGACCTTTAATAACTTTGGAAGGAGTACATTTATTAGATAAAAAGTGTAGACCTTTTTTGTAGAGCGTTCAATTTTCTAAAAAAAAATTAAGCTACTCATTTAAATACTTGCTATTATAAAGTTATAAATTTCCGAGTACAAAAATGTGTTTTGTCCCATACAAATCGTATGGAAAAAAGAAAATAGCGATGAGCGACCTCTAAAAATTAATTTAAAAATTTTATTTTTGAATCAGTCTAGTATGTACTTGTTGGAGGCCACTATTTTCATAAAAGTTTTTTCTCGATAAATACTCGTAAGCAATATTTTTCCTGGAAATTTTTCATACATGTGATTAGGTATATATATTTTGCAATAAAAAATGATAAAATTAAAGAGTTAGCTTGGAAAATTTATACAAATTTCCCAAATTATGTGAATGGACTGCAAAAAATGGATATAAAAAGTTGCGTCACTTGATTGAGGCCATTCCAAAAATTGCTTGGCAAAAGTTAACATCGCCGATTTTTTTCAAACAAAAGTTTAAAATATTAAAGAAAGGATAGAAAAAAATGTTTTTTATTAAATGCCAAGTTAAAATGGGCCCTGGAAACACGTTGACAGTAGCAGAAAGAGGATCAATAGATTTTTCAAAGGAACTGGGATTCTCAGGCCGAGAAATAGCTAGGAGACCGAACAGAAGTAAGACCATTGTCAACAACTATCTAGCAGACACTGAAAACCATGGAAAAAACGAAAAGGACGCACAACTCAAGCAACAACAATCCGAGAAAAGCGACTCATTCAGCGGGCAGCTTCAAATTCCACACTATCAGTGCCTAAAATAAGGTCAAAAAGTGGGTTATTAGCCAGTATTTTGACGGTTTTAAGGATATTTAAAACCAGTGGCAACATCAAGAGCATGAAAATCAAATAGAAACCGGTTCTACGACAGCTACACAAGAAACTACGGATGAATTTCACCAGGGAGAATGTTGCCTGTAGAAACGCATGGAAAAAGTTTGTCTTTTCAGTTGAAAAAAAGTTTAATCTTGACGGACCCGATGATTACAACTTTTATTTTCACGATTAAAGAAGAGAAGAACTTATTTTGTGAAGACATCACAGTCATACATCAGGTGTTATGGTGTGGGGAGCTATCAACTATTATGGAACATTTGAATTGGAATTTATAACTACAACAAAGAACGCAAATAGTTACAAATGACTGCTGTAACGTGTATTTCCAAAGCTAAAGAATATTCTGGAACCTCTACCTTGGATATTCCAACAAGACAACGCCCCTATCCACCATACTTCCTGGGTATCTAGTAGCTGGATTCAGTTGGAAAAAGTTGGACTTTTACCATGGCCACCCTATTCACCGGACTCAAACATCATCGACAACGTTTGGGCCTGGCTATCTTGGAAAGTTTCTGATGCTGGTAAACAGTTTGGAGTTAAGGACGTCTTGGTCGAAGCTATTTCACTGGATTATTCCAAAAAACTGTATGATTTAATTCCAAACCGTCTAATAGAGCTTATTTCAAAAAATGGGGGTCATACTCATTATTAATTGACAAAAACATAATACATTAATGTTTGAAAACAAAAAAAAGTTAACATTTTTATAGTTTTGTTCATTTTTTATAAGATTTTTCAAGTGACCTCAATCAAGTGACGCATTTTTTTTTATACCAATTTTTGCAGTCCATTCTTATAATTTGTGAAATTAATTCCTATGGAATTTCCAAGCTACCCCTTTAAATTTATACTTTTTTATTGCAAAATATATTTACCTACTTACAGGTATCAAACATTTCCAGCAAAAATATTTCCTACAGGTATTTATCGAGAAAAAACTGTTGTGAAAATAGTGGCTTCAAACAAGTGACAGGGAGGTTTGTATTATATGTAGGTGTATGTACTCATATTCCATCTATACCATGCACCTACCTTCCTACATGTTAGTTAAACTAAATGCCTAACATTCGCTAATTTTTTCCGCGAAAATGGCGTTCGCTGAATATCAACTGCAACGTTGAGTGTGCACTCTGAAGGCGGTATCTATGAAATATTTATAAATGTGCTGGTTCTGATTATTTTTTTTTGTTTCATTTTTTTTTTGTTCTTTTATTTTTGCAATCTGATTGAAACTGGCGCATGGAAAGCAAAGCGAAATCAAACCACATAAGTAGGTGGAGCAAATTGAAATTCTTGAAAATGCATTTATAAACGCACAAAATGGCTATACTCAACTCCACAAAATATGAAGATGTTAACTTAGTCCATGAAACCTATGTTACTTTTAAGTGAAGTGTCATTTTAAGAATTTGTATAGGTAAGCGAACGATATTATAATTGCACTATTTATAGGTGAAGGTACGTGCCCTTAGATAAATTAAAAGTAAAATATACTGCCCATTAAATAATTTTTTTAATTTTACCTCCATCGAATGATGGAGGCAATTCATTTGAATTGCGAGACAACACAGATGTGATACAAAAAATGCAGATGCTTTTGCACAACGAACCTTTCAGCAACTTTGTCTTCAAAATGGCAGTAAATATTTATCATATCATAACTAATCAAATTGAAAATCCCAAATAAATAAATATTTGTATTTGTTTCGAAAAGACAAAAATTGTTATTTTGGTTCTAGACTAGCCCACTGCATTTATAAATCTGACCCACCAGATTGTACCTTTCTTTTTTTTTCTTCTGAGGGTGGATTTTTTGCACTGGCGTATATAATACACCTTATTGGCTGCCATCTTTGATTTTAGTTTTTATTATAATGTCTTTGTTGCTGTTAGTCCTATAAAAATAATTAAAAGGTCAAAAGTAAGCCGAATTAAATTTCCTTAATTTTTTGGTTTTTTTTTCTACAAAAAAAAATCAAGGCCACTGAATATTCATGTCGATTTTTAAGTTTTGATAACATTTGGCTGCAACATTTTAGAAACACTTGAAAATTAAAATTTTCATTATTAATAGGTAAGGTAGCAAAAAATTGTCAAAAACACAAAAAGAATGCAATTTAACTTTCAACACTTTTTGACTTGAACATTCCAAAACTTTTTGCAAACCAGCGAAAGAGGTCATCTTCTTAAGTACATACAGAAATCAATCATTTTGTATTTGAATGAATTGGTTTGATTTCATGAACTAATACAAGAGTCCCAGTATAAAATAATGGTACACTAGGGCGTATGCGTACTTTTTTTTCTTATTGAATTTTTAAAACTTTTTTTTTTGTTAGCTTACGATTGGTACCAACAATAAAATAAAAAGCGTTAAGAAATGAAGTAATTATTAAAAGGGTATTTCTATAACTTGACTTTGTTCTAAGTTTCTATTTCTGTAGTAGACAATTTAAGATAAGTACCTACACAGAAATATGATTTATTTGAATATATTACGGCGTTTACATTTCCTGAAAATGTCATAGACTATGCAAATTAATCCATAAGAAGGTCGGATTGCACGAAAAGCGAATAAGAAAACTTCCCACGATTGGAAAACTATTGAGTTCATCAGATTCAGCATTTGATTAATTATTTATTTAGTTTATTTATTTAATTAAATCAACAAGAAACAAATGCAAAAGAACACCCTGTAATCTCTTCTCGCATTGTAAGAATTCTTCATTCTTGTATAAGTATTTCTTTATTATTTCGAATTTCTTTGCCTACTAAATAAAACGCATCTCATGCACGCATTCGCCATTCCACCTACAATCGACTACGAAAAAAAGCTATAGATACGCACAGCACAACTTGAAGGTATCATAAAACGAACGAATACTCAAATGCGTTGACCTCATTTTCGGTGGTCCCCTTATTGTGTCTAAAACGAAGTGAGCTGATAATAAAAAAAAAATGGCTCAAAAGTGCATAGTTTTGAACAAACGAAAAGCTAACAAATTTGATTTTGTCGCGACCTAGTTTCTTATTCGTGACCTGGTTTCTGGTTGCGTATGGTGGTGCGTAGCAATTTAATATTAGAGAACACACATTGATGAAAAAAATATATAAGTATGCGTTTATATAGTCAGACTGAGAATGACAGCACCCTGATAATATGCGTTTTTTTTTTTTTTTTGTTAAATGATGTGCCACAAAACATTCAAACAAAACAACAAAGTAATAGCAAAAAGTACCTACCAAAAATAAGTACCTACTTATAATAATGTAATAGTCTGAAAGGTTGCGTTTCAAATAGTATATTATTTTATGCTTTGTCGTTGCTAAATACATATATATATATACATATGTGTATGGTAAACTTGCCATATAAATACGTTCCAAAAGTGACAAATAAGTTTGTTAGAAATATTTGTATGACAAGATAAATACCACGTATATTGTGTCATGTATATTCTGTCATATGAAATTGCCCATCACACTTATATGTCACTTTTGGAACCTATTTATAAGGCAAGTTTATATATGACAATATAATAGCACCTAAATAAATATTTTAATTTTCTATTTCAGTCAGTATTTTAGTAACAAATTTTCCTAAACGGGGGAAACAGGCCTCCATTTCGATACAATATTTTTCTTTGGTTGGGTAAGCTGTAGTATTTTGTTGTTCCTTTTGCAATTAATCTATCACAACATATTTCTCAACTACAGTGCAAGTTGACTTCGGGGCACACCGCAGTTCTGCTGAAAATCTTAAAAAAAAATAATAAATAAATAATTTGGCTGACTGCATTTATTGTCGGTACTTCTTTTCGTACCACCCTTATTTTGCCTAAACTCTTTTTCTCTAAGACCAGGATTTACAGAGATAAATTAATTTGCCAATAAAATGCTTACAACTTAAGATGACCGCTACCCCTTGTGGAAAAAAGGGCAAAAATCTAAGCAGTATAGTTAAACCACCAACAGGTAACATTCCAATTTACTCTGAAAAGTTGAAAAAATTCTTATAGGTACACATTGATTTTTTAATTGCTTAACAGTTTATTGTAAATTAGTCAGTAATTAGTTGTTCCCCAAGAACAATAAAAATTCACAGTATTTTTTTTTTTTGTGATTTTTTTATAAGAGTCGGTAAACATCGACCAAAATTTGCATCTTAAATGTAATGATAGAATCTAACTTATTATCCTACTGTCATATCTTGACGAAACGCAATCCTGGAGTGGAGGTCACTTTTCCTTTTAATTGAATTAATCAGTTGTAGGTAGATAGATACCATTATTTATTATATATACACCCTGACACATAAAGAAAACATTGCACATTTAGTATACAAGCTTGTAAATGGCAAAGAGTGGTGAGAAGCTTTGATTCATTAACATGAATCTAACAAAACACCCGAAGAACCAAAGAACAAATTAAACGAACAAAATAAAATTTTTACAACTAATTAACGGCAAATTATTGTTGTATGTATAGGTACCTTAGGGGTGTCTAATAATTTTTTTTTTGTCAGATTTTCAAAATGGGTATCGTGGATCTTGTAGAGGATACCCACACAAGTATTTCTACGTCCCGGAAATTTTTTAAAATGGTACTTCCAGACCCCGCGGCCGTTTTTTATGTAAAAAACACGTTTTTTTCAAAGTCAACAAATGATCAAGAATTTCGCGAATCAAACGTGATTTCACCGACTTTAAAAGATTTCTTCTGACTCTGTAGGGATGCTAATAATAAAATAGCACAAGTAACTGTGCCTTAAAATTTAAAAATATGCTTTTTTTACTCTATAAATGGCTGAAAACCCCCAAAAAATCGGTTGATTTTTAAGCTTTTCTCGATTTTAAAGACTTACATGAGTTCAGGAACGAGCAAGTTAGACTCGTATCATAGGTAATTTCGTGTGCTGAACTCAAAACTATCATGGTTATATTCCATTTTCAGACTGTAATATCTCAAAAACTAGAGCTAATGGTGAAAAACGGATGCTAGATTTGAGTTTAGCACACGAAATTACCTATGATACGAGTCTTACTTGCTCGTTCCTGAACTCATGTAAGTCTTTAAAATCGAGAAAAGCTTAAAAATCAACCGATTTTTTGGGGGTTTTCAGCCATTTATCGAGTAAAAAAAGCATATTTTGAAATTATTTTGAATAAAACGTGTTTTTTACATAAAAACGGCCGCGGGGTCTGGAAGTACCATTTTAAAAAATTCCGGGACGTAGAAATACTTGTGTGGGTATCCTCTACAAGATCCACGATACCCATTTTGAATATCTGACAAAAAAAAATATTAGACACCCCTAAGGTACCTACCCTTTTTCTTTCGGAATGTTTCCTGACTTGTAAGCAGAATAACATAGAAAACATTGAACGATAAATTCGCAACTGTCACAATTAATTAAGGGTAAGTTATCTACCTTACCATTTTTAAATGCGTCTAATAATGTGTATTTGCTAAACTCATCATTCAACTTGTCTTGTATAGCAGAAATAGGTAAATGCATCTAACAAAAAAGAAACCGGAGACGAAATTCAAAAACTAACTATTAATTTTTTACTGACTTATTCAAATTAATGTCAAGGTATAAGTGTAGTCTATTAATAAAAACCGCATGCAAAGGTTATTTAAACATCTATCACCTCATTCTTCCCACTTGTACATATACAACTTCACGCTTTGCCAAACAAATCATCTTACCCCACACAATGCGTGCAACTATATATAACGCCAAACGTAATGTTACCTGTAGCTGTCGTTCATGACCCAAGAAATCTTAGCACGCAGGCACGCACACCCAAACCTCCTCACCACGGGTGCTACATTTCAGCCTATTTCTAATTAAAACATAATTCTTTCTCCCTTTGGTATCCCCGCCTCGTAAGAAATCATTTTACCAGGATTTCTGCAATTAAAAAAACAAAAGGCAACACAAAATGTCAATGCAAAAATATATGTAATTGTAATGGTGAGTTTGTGTAGGCTCGCGGGGGAGAAGAAAAGAAATAAAAAAAGTGAGTATAAAATACAGTAATCATTATCCTTCCGAAAAAATATTAAAATGTATACATGTTCCCATGATTAAAAAGGAACGGTTCAACGTTCAAGTTCACGCACCAAAGTTGTTTTTGTTTTAATTCCTTTATATTTCTTTATTAAATTCCAAAAAACCACCCATGGCGGGGGGGAGAGGGGGGCGTGCATGAGAAAAGAAATAAATTTCCCATGCAATATCTTTGAAAAACTTTGATTGTGGAAAGGGTTATTGCTGCGGGCCGGGGTATCCGCATCCACGCCTTGATAACAATAACCAGCAGGAAACCAAAACAATAGGTAAGTCTTAAAATTTTAGGACCGCAACCAGTGCGTCGCGACTTCCAGTGAGCCAATGTAACTAAATATTTTTAAAGGACGGGAAATTTCTATGGTCATAAATATGAGTAACAACACAACCCAGCTCAATCCTGTCACCCCACATCCCAGGCCCAACACAGAATGTATAGGTCACAAAGAATTTTTGGTACATTTGTGCGCGTGTAGGAATTATGCACGCGGCCCCAAAATTGATCCTAGAAACGCACAGGAGTAATAAAACGACAAAATTTATGCGATTGACCTGAGCAGAAAGTTGTTTCACTATTAAGAAATTGTATGTTGATATATATGCCGGAGGAAGCCAAATTCGTTGTCGTCGTTCGATGAATGTCAGCTAAATATATAGGTGCTCGAGTAGTCCGCACCTTTAAGCACCCAGGTGGCAAGGCTATACGCATCGCAGGAGGTAAATTAAATTTGTTTTTCTTTTTTCAACCCATTCAGCAAAGGCCACCCCCGATTTTTTGTGTTTTGGTTAAAAGAGAAATATTTCCCATAAAAATGAAATAACTCCATGAATGAGTAGGTATAATTCGAACAAAGTGGGTAAGAGATGGTTAATCCCTAAGTACCAACTCACATATACTCCCATCGGCAAATGATTTATTTTAATTTTCACTTTTATTCTAGTTTTATGGGTCACGCCCCTTTAATTTGTAATAACAATTTTTATGCAAATTTATTGTGTATTATTATTTTTTTCGAATGATTTTCATAATGTATCTATGTATGTCCATAAGGGTGGTTTGGCGTAATCTCTATAACTATTTCTCTATTACGTTGTAACTTGATTATGTTTTTGCGTCCATGAGTTTACTTTTTTTAATCATATTTTGTTAAAGGAGTGACAGCGAATCAAGTAACTTATAGATCATGGAAATTGGGGTTTGGTGGTGTTGTTTTTGTTGTAACTATTCTAAAATATTTTTATATAAAGACATAAAAAGCCCATTAATATGCTATGTTTACCCTTTCATTATTTTTTTGTAATCTTTTGATATGCAGGTTTTCCTGTTTTATTCATGTTTTGAATGTTTTGGGTGCTCCAACTAATGTTTCTGAACGTTAGATTAAAATTGTCTATTACGAAAGATATAACTGATGGTTTCTTATGTCGATTTCAGTTGGTCACTCTTAGCACTCCTTTTGTCCCGTTCCCATCGAATATGGAAAATTTAAAGTGAAAGAGTGAAAAAGTAGAGACTAATTGAAAACGACTGATAAAAAAATTTTGTAGAGCAGATTAAACTTCCAACAAGCTTCTATAAATTTTCTTTTAAGTTTATTGCAGTTAATCGTATATTTTAAGACACTAATAAGCTTCGGTAATTGGCTCTATTTTAGCATTCAAGAAGTATTATTAATACATTATTAAAGTTGAAAGCCATATCAAAAATAAAATATTAGTTTGGGTATTTTAATTCAAAATAATTACTCCTTTTTTTGTGACCTTTTTTAAACATTTTAATTCAAAGATTTTGATATTAATGCAAAACTTTATAAAACGCTCAATCGTTAAATGGCGCCGAATGAATAAAAACAACTTTGTCTACCAAACCAATTATAAAAAGTGTCATAACATAGAGTAGGTATAGACAAATTCAAACTTATCCAATTGAATTCTCATGAATTCTTTGCTTTATCAAAAACACGCTACATGATATAGAGTTTTGTCATTTTGTGGCTCCGCTCTCCCTTTTATTATTATGCTCCCATAGAATACAACACACTAAAAGAACAAACATTTGAACTTGAAAATTTGATTGAGTAATTTTTTTTTTTGTTTGGGCCCTTGCATCGCCCTCTTTACACCGCTCAGTTCCTCTACCAATCCCATTGGGGTTTTGGTACTGATTATCGAATTCTAGATATATATACATACATAGATATAAATACCGAAGTGTGTGCATAAAATTGTCTCAACTATACAAAGCATTTAATACAAAATGAAAAAGCTGAGAATAAAGCATGAATGCGGATATGAAACCCTAAATTATTAAACAACACTATTAATATAAAGTTCTTTATAAATTATTTTTCAAAGGGCGTCGGCTGATGGCTTGAGAAAAAAGTATGCCTTAAGTTAACAACAACAAATCAACTCTTGATAATTTTCATTGCCACCAGCCACCATGCGAGTTTATGCGGCAGCATCGTGATGTAGGGCAGGGCATTAGATATAGGCTCATAAACGTGTATACCTTGTTGCTCGTTCTATGAAATAAAGCTGTAAGTTGTAGCAGCAGCACATTATTATATGCGTTCACAAAGTTGTATGTATGAGTGAGCCTATTAAAAACGATTACCTCATCGCATCAATTAATATAATATGAAAATACAATGTTGTTTGTTGGAAGTTGGAACCGATGATGATTGCATCGTGTTTGTTTTTATGCGTTGTATACCTACTACACACACACATAAATAATATGCCATACAAAATAGTGCGTACTGCTTCATATCTCTGATTTTTTATCATAAAACAAAAAAATGTTGATAAAAGGGTTTTATTGGGTATTGATTGCAGAGAAAAAAAAAACAACTAAAAAAAATGCAACTTCCCCAGCGAAATTTAGTCACTAAACAGTTTCATTTGTCATTTATTTTTAATAAATATTATGTGTGTTACGCATAATACTTATTTCTTAAGTATAAAACAAAAATATTTATATTTTTAAAAAAAGTAATGAAACATTATTTAACACTTTTCTTTAAAATGTGGAAATTTGTAACGCATATTAAAATTGATATTTTGTGATGAAAGATTCGTTGCAAGCGGTATTAACCTTTGAGTAAAGGGTTTTTTACGCTGACAAGCTATCTTGGTTAAAGTTTTTAAATTACGAGATCTATTTTTTGCTTCTTATCCAGGAAACGGCTTTTAAGATTTTATCTACGTCAATTGACGGTCAAGTGAAAAAAGACCCAACGAAATAAGACCAAATCTAAAATTTTGCCTTATTTCGCTTTGAAAATGGAAATAAGGCCAAATTTCATTTGGAAATAAGACTAAATTTGATTTTAAGAAAACATTCAGTGATAACAAAAGCTTTGAAAGCAGACCGACTGACAACATAGGCACCTGCCAGGCGACAGAGCATACCCTAAGCGGAGCGACGGAGTCGCGTGAGCGGGACAGAGGACCCAAAAAGGGAATTTAAATCCTTGAACCCGCGAAACGTGCCTCCCAAAGTACTGTTGAGTTCAAAAATTTTGAAACATAGGAGCCTGCCAGTTGGGGGATTTATTGCTTTTCTTGCGAACCAACCCCCGCGGGTGCTAGTTCCCAAAAAACATGGCATTAAACCCCATATGGCAGGCATCTATGTTATCAGTCGGCCTGCTTTTTCTGGGTTCGTTTTTAGGAAATTACACCGGGGGCTAGTTCCGTGGGCATTAATGCACTAAACCGAATGAAAAAAACATAACAGTAATTTGTTTTCCAGTTTTTTGAAACAAAAAAAAAAAAACATGAAAACTAAATAAAGCCAAATCGGCCTTATTTCGTTTTCTAAAGCGAAATAAAGCCTAAACTAAAATTTGGCATTATTTCCATACTAAAAACGAAATAAGGCCAATTTTTTTTTATATTTGGCTTTATTTCGTTGGGCCTTATTTCACGTCACCCAATTGACAAATGTTAATAATGTTCTATGAAAATATGCATGCAGTCCATTTATTTAATTTAGACACATTTGTCGATTTTCTTACTGACAAGAACAGACTAATATTAAGGGTTTAGTATTATGCTACTTAACATTTTGTACTATAAATTTAAACTAAATTACTAAATTTACTAAAATTTTCAAAATTTTGGCCAACCAATTTCATTCGTAAACTTGAGCTTAATAAAACCAAAAAATTGACAATTCATCTAAGAAATTCACAAATAGACCTCATTTTGACATTTATAAACGTCAAAGCAGTCAAAGTGTCATATCAATTTATTACGATACTAAAAAGATAAAATAGCCATTTGGTGGTTTAAACTTTAGTAATAAGTATGTAAGGAGATAGTTCGAAGCTAAATCCATTTAAAATTAGAAAAATACACTTTTTAACCTAGTATCATACTAAAAATGATTAAACATCGTACTAAAACCTTTGTATATGCTAAAACGACTAAATATTTAAAAACATTTTAATAAAATAAAAAGTTTTAACATCTTTGCATATGAAAAATAAAAGAAAATATTTTGGATTTCGAAAAAATCAATATTTAAAAACGGGTTTTTGATTTTTTTTTAATTTTAGCTTTATACCTACAGATAAATAAATATGTAATATCTACATACTATTGAACATTTGTATCAAAAACATATGTTTCCACGTTTGTATTTATAAAATTTATTTTAATTCCAAGCAACTTGAACATGCGACCAAGAAGGTACATGCGACCCATTTGTAATTTATATTTTATAAAAATCTATGAATCCAATTTTGGGAAAACTTAACTTTTCCTAAACGTGCGACTTAAACTTTTTACTGGCAGGTACAGTTTTTTTTTGTTATTTTGAAAAAGTCAGGGGAATTTCCAAAAACATTAGGTACCAAGTTTAAAGAAAATCCACCCATCTGCTTAGGCTACCTATATCGAAAGTAAAAATGTGTATATGTATAAACTCTCGAAGTTATGTAAAATTTGTACATACAATTACATGAGTACTCTATGAATATAAGAAATTAATTCAATAAAACAATTATAAAAATAACTTTTGGGATGCTTTTTTTTCGCTGCCAATTCAAATTCCACAATCACAATTTTTTTTATAATGACACAAACTTAGATAACAGTCAAATAAACACAACACACAAAATCCGTAAAGTTGTTAAGAATAAGAGAAAAAAGCCTTGAAAGAACTAAATTTGTCAAATTTTTATAGTACTTTTATGCTAAATCTATGTTTATTTTTATATACATATCTTTTTATTTGTGTTTCTACAAAAAGTTTTGTTCTTTGTTATACATGTATAGGCCTCCTCCCATCCGGTTTGGTTCATACGTCGATTTACTGTTTTTTTATTTAAATTTTTTTATTATATCCAATGTTGAAAATAAACACACCACGAAAATGCTGGCTCCCTGCAAATTGGTTTCAACTGCGGCGTTTCGTCTATGCTTGAGATAAAGACATCAACACTTGAATAATACGCGAATATGCATTTGCTATGCATCACCCAGCAAAAGTGAATTATGTTCTTCTTCGTTTAACGTTTAACATATTGCAAGGTCATAAACTTTTTGTAACGCATTGAACTTAATTTTTTGAAACAAATATGAAATCGTCAAAGGTAATAAAAAATGTGTTCAAGAATAATATATATATTATAATTTTCATCCGGTAAAATGCACACTTTCACACTACTTTTAGTAGATACAAAGTTTTTTTTAATTCCTACATACAGAAAGTAAAAAGTAAATAAATACAAAATGGGTACCTATTTGAAATCTATATAGAATAGATATTTATACATAATATATACTTACTGCTTCCCATGAAGAAAATCGCAAACAAAAGTTCTTCATACAGGGACAGGATATCCAATTGGACATACCAACCATCAAGTATACACCAATCACCCTCTCTCCACCCCCTCAACAATAAAAAGAAACATTTTGCTTACTAGGTTTTTCTGTATGATATTTTTCTTTTCTATTTTATTTTCTATTTGTTTCGTAAATGGACAAGTGAAAAAAGATCAACGAATGTCCTTATCAGTTTCACGGCGACACGGCTATGTGACGTCTCGTATACAATATACACCATCACAAATAACATCTCACAGAGTTTTCCTATTATAAAATAAAATAAAAAAAAAACTGGACTGAGAAAATTTGTCCAGCAAAAATTATCAACCAAAAACGAAACGAGAAGGGAGAAAACAACAACAGGACATTAAGGGAAACTTCATATAGGCTCGTTGACATAGTTACAAAGCATAGGAGGCCTATAGGATTTTTATTGACTGTGAGATTTGTGTGGCGCCATCAGTCTTTCGCAAGTGCCTTACAGCCTATATCCTTTATTTTGATGTTATTTTTATTTCATTTTTGGGTTATTTTTTTGTTTTGCTGCTTTGATGCTGATGCTGTTGTCGTTGTGCTCGCATCACAGACCCAGGATATAAGGGATATATTCAATTTAGGGGGTACACCGCCTGGTTGTTTTTTTCTTATTTTGTTTTTCTTGTTCTTTGTGGAGTTTGAGAGGATATTTCTTAGTTTCTGTTCATATTTATGATAATATCCTTCGTAAGTTCTAGGAATAGTTGTTTTTCGTACGCCGCGCCGCTTGTCTTCTTCAGTTCCTCTTTTAGTATTATACTTTATAAGTACATATAAGGTTTTTTTTTCTTTGATTCACATATTAAACGACAACAGCAATCATTCGAGTACATTTGGAATGAAAGAAACAACAGCCAAAAATTACATTTTTTGACGATGCTGGATGACAACAGCACTTTCAGCGGAGAGGAATGACAAACACTATCATATTTTTTTTTTTGTTTCATATATCGGTTAAACTTTCGCTGTCATGTCATTGTGTCGTCCTTTGATTTTATTGCCCACTTGAATTTATTTTATGTGCTTGGAGCTGTTGAGATAAATAAAAAAGATGAAAAATGAAAATGACTCTACAATTTTTCTTCTTAAGCAACAAAAAAGCTACCATCCGCCCTATAGCCACTGAAGCGATTTTATTCAATTTTCGTACCTATTTGAGAAATTTATTTATTTTCACCTTGAAAAATATGAAAATCTGTCGTTGGAACTATTGAACAAAATCAAATATTTTTGTGCCGAAAATAGCTAAAACGATTCTGAAAACAACAATTTCTGTGAAGGTTAGGAACTATGTTAAGGGCATGATAAAATTTTACTTAAAATCAATTGGGGCAACATTTTAAACAACATAATGTTAAGGTATTAGTAATTAATTTGTAGTTTTTAAGGTTAATTTTACTTAAAACTTTTGTATCCAGGTGTTAGGAAATAGCACATAAAGCTAACGCTGTTGTTGTTTATTTCATTACTGTATGCATTTCTTTGATTTTTTGGTTAAATTTCCTTTTTTTGTATGTATTTGTAATTTTTGAAACTCTCCATGAATATTTCTCCGCTGTGTTTTCATAAGCATTTCGTTGTCTTGTTAGAGACCACAGAAAATGTTCGTTTCGTATCAGCGGCGTAATAGGCTTAATGAAAAAGCATCCGAATCGATTTCAAAATTTCATTAATTTTTCAGTTGTTTCGTGATTTTTTTCTGATTTTGGGCGTTTCATAAAAAAAGAGAAAAAATGCCCAAAACTGAGCACTAAATTACAACAACAATTTGTTGAGAGTTTTTGGGTGATATTTTTCGGGGTAACAATTGTTTCTTTAACAAAGAAATTAGAAAACTTGTTCTCTTTTTAAATTTTGTTCTTTTATTAAAGGATCTATGTTCTCTATTTTAAATAAAGGTCACTTTCGTTTTAATCCGAACCCAGCTTATTCAAAAAAAAACTTTCAACTAGCCCAGAATCTCACTTAGACACGTAAGCAGGGACACAGTTTGGGAAGGTTTTGAAAAACTTCTTCTTTAACATTTTTTTGCAGTTATTGTCCTTTTTTTTTTCAATTCTTTCTTCCTTTGAAAAAATTCCATCTTAAATATAACAACACTGGTAAAATAAAGGGAATTTTTTTCAAAAGTAGATAAAAATGCACAAAAACACGTCTTTCAATACCCAATATATTCACTACTCTTCACATGTAATAACAAGAATGCATTCCAAATTTTCCCGAATGTATAATGCATCAATAAATTTATTATTGTTATTTAGTTTATAAAATTTAAAAACAACAGTAACATCTTTTTGTTAAGCCAGACATCCCTTTTTTATTTGTTTTTTTTTTTTTTTTTTGAAGAGAGAATTTTGTTTTAGTGAACAGTTTTTGAAAAAATAATTTTCAAACTCAAAATTTCAAACTAATATTTTTAAAAATGTTATGCAAGAAAGTACTTTTTTTTATTTTCAAAATTAAATGCTCTCATCAATTCTTAGTTAAATACTGAAAACCGGATAGTTCTAGGACTTTTCAAACCCACAGTTTAGTGACATAAGCATTTAGCCGGATTCTTCGAAATTTCATGAATAAGTTGGTTTATTTATTTTTTAATATTTTGAAAAGTAGTATTAAAAAATCTAAACTAAGAATTGAGTTTTGAAAAATTAAAAAACAAAATTAAATGTTTTTGTTTTGTTTTCAAAATATTGAATTTTAAAATTTATTTTTTCAAAACTATTCACAAAAACCACTTTATCTTAACAGAAAATAAAAGAAAGGATTTCTAGCTTTACAAAAACTTATAACATGGCATTCTTGGTAATACCGTTATTTTTTAATAGTTTTTGTTCTGTTTTAAGTCATTTTTTGAAAAAAAACCTCGCCAAAACATCCTCGCCGTATGATTTTTTTTTTTTTTTACTGTCGCAAGCCAACCGACGCGTAGCAGCCCGTAGCGTAATGGTTAGTGCGTTCGACTGTCACGCTGGAGGTCTGGGATCGCTTCCCAGCCTCGTCCACCTAAAAACTAAAAAGTTTTTTTTTCAGGGCTACTGCCTCTTTCGAGGAAATGACAACTCCTCCAAGAGTATCACTTGTCACGAATAAGTGCTTCTCGTCTAGCCGTTCGGATTCGGCATAAAATTGTAGGTCCCTTCCATTTCTGTCGAAAGGCACACACAGGAATGGTTGCGAGTTGTTAGTCACAAGGCCCTGGTTCTTCATGAGCCGTTGTGCCACCCGATTTATTTTATTTTTAAGCCAACCGACACGCTTTAGCTTTTTTGTCACACCTGCATAATAGTTTTTGGTTTCCTTAGAGTGAGTGCGGTGGCGTATACGCATTATTTTTTCAACATTATTGAAGTAAAAGTAAATTATATTTTGATTTTATTTTCTAATTACTTCTCAATAAATTATCATTTACATGCTTTTAATTCACTGTTATGTTTGATACCGCATTCGAATAATTACATTTAGGATATTATATTTATAACTGTTAACGTTAACAAACAGAAACTCAATATCGATCTTTATTTCTTCCAAACGAAATAAAAAAAAAATCTGAAAAACATTACTTCTTTATATTAAGGTTATCCCGGCTCCAAAAATGACAGAAGTCTTTTTATTTATTGACAAACATATGAATTTTTGTTTTGTTAAAAAAAACCCTGATTTTCTACAACTGTGGTTTTAATTTAATATACAATTCAAATTTGGCACAAATCTAGTCACTTTATGTGAACTACAAAATGGTGCATTAAAAAAATTGACAGTAAGATATCGTCCTGTTTCTTATTATATAATGTGTGTTTAAATTTTGTTCCTTTAAGTATAATTGACAACATTTTTTAACTCATGAGACATACAATCCTGTCTACCTTTCTAATATTTTATCTTCTTCTATTTAATGAACAGAAATTCATTAATAGCCTAGTCAAATTCGACAATAAATTCGCAAAGCGCGATGTAGTTTTGCATTGTTGATATGTTGTTGGGGCATGTTAGAGTAGTCTGTAGCTAAGTTTGCAACTTCGAAAAACCTGTGCTCGCTGCAGGAAAAATGCAACAGTAAAAAAAACGCTTAAATCACCCCATTTTGTCCTACATTTTCTTTTATAACATTGAAAATATGCAACTTAGGAAAAAACCATCAACCATAAACTTGTTTGTTATTAAATTTTCTACAAGACCACATCAGTTATAAATTCATGAATGTTATATTTGTGTTGCTATCTAACCATGAATTAAAAACAAAAATCTGAAAATCTAAGTAATTTTGAGGCACTCAAAAAATAGGTCAAAAATTGTCCAATTCTGCTAAAAGTTTGGAATCAAATAGTCTAAAGTATAACAAGACGAAATTCAAAAATTTGATACAAATCGGTCAAATAGTTTTGGCAAGAAACATGATGTTAACTAAGTGCAACAAGCAATGTTTACATCACTGCTGTGATCAAAGTAGGACATTTAAGTTGGCACTGATTTTTTACACGTACTTGGAACCCTTAGCTATCATAAAATATAGTTATAATATTTATATCTTTTTTTAAGCAACGTGGATGGTTTTTTCCTAACTTGCATATTTTCAAAGTTATAAAGGAAAATGTCGGAAAAAATTGGGTAATTTTTGCGTTTTTTTCACTGTTGCATTTTTCCTGCAGCGAGCACAGGTTTTTCGAAGTTGCAAACTTGGCTATAGACTACTCTAACATGTCCCAACAACGTATCAAAAATGCAGAACTACATCGCACTTTGCGAATTTAGCACGTTTTTTTTTGTAATTATTGACTGGACTATAAAGACACGTACTGTTTTATTTTTTTAAATAACATGCATACAAGTAGTAACGTTTGTTATGTTTCTGTTTCTTTTAAGCTTAAATATGTACTATGCTTTAGCAAAAAAAAAACTTATAGATTAATATTAAAATATAATTATAGATTCATACAAACATAAACTCGTGCTATCTAAATCCTACAATAAAACTATAAAACTATACTGATGCCTTAACCATAGAATTTTGAAAATAACAAAAAAAACCGCATTATAACTTTTATCAGTTTTTTATACAAAAAATTATATTTTTAAATTGAAACATAAATCTAGAAAGGAAAAATGTTTACGCATTACGCAATAATGTGATGTTAACCCTGAGAACAAGATGAATCCACACCAAAAAAAAAAAATAAAAACCAAAACAGAATATTGTCAGAATTAAACTTTAAACACGTCAACATGCATTAGTGTTGTAAAAAATAATATATGGAGATACGAAACTTACAACAACATTTAATTTATGTATGTATATACATTAACATGTACATACACATATATTAATATGATGTGTACCCATATCAAACTATACAAAATTATATCTATTTTAAAGAATATTAAGAAATAAGTTTGATCACCAAAAATAATAATCAATCTACGTCTATAATATTTAAAGTAACAAAAATATCAGCACATTTTTTTCTTCTTAGAAAGGATAGGTACCTATATGATGTAATGTGTAATTTGAATGCCAGACCTATAACAGAGAACAACTAGCAAAACGAAGGGAAAATATTCTTTAGTGCATTTGTATGTGTTGACTGGATAGCCTTGAGATTTTAGTTGTTTTTTGTTTGTAGGCATGAAAAGTTTTAAATTTTGTATTGTATTTTGTATAATTTCTATACACTGATGATATTTGTGCATGTGAGTATAGTGTTCTAGAGTGCGACATGCGTAAAATATTCCACGCATCGCATTGAGAATAGCTAAAGTTTTTTTTTCTAACGAAATTATAGGTTTTTGCCTTTGCTTTTGTTTTTGTAGTTTTTTAATGGCTGTTTTTTTTTGCTAACATAACCAATAGGTATGCATGCCGTTATGCGGATATATAAATACATATTATATGAGTTGTTAAGACAAAAAAAAAAAATAAATTATGTATATTATAAAATAATTGTGTGTAAATCAACAATTTTTTTATATGAAATCAACAAATATATAATTTTATTATGATAAGATATTTTTGAACTTCCTTGAAATGAAAGGAGAATGGGCATTTTGGTCTACCTATTGCCCACAAATGAGATATACATCGCTGGAAAGCTTAGCCCCAGTACATCATTTTTGTGTATGGACACAAAGCTGTAAACCATGGGGCTAAGGCAGTAAATGGCAACAAAGATTGCAACTAGAGGAAAAATTAATTGCAACAGTGTTCCATTGAACTGACAGTATTGGTCATTTTTGATGAACTGAATAGACCACAAAATACCTAATGACAAATAATAGCGAATAGTATCACGGTTGACGAATAATTCACTTTACAGTATGAAAATTCTACTTTTTTTTATGAATGAAATGAATGGGAATAATTGTGCGTCTAGTGCCCACAACTGAGATACACAACATTGGAACGCTTAGTTCAAGAGGATCATTTTTGAATATGGGCACAGAATTGTAAACCATGGGGCTTAGGCAGAATATAACAAAATATAAAACAATTCGTCTATGTTTATTCGAATTTGCAAAGTGATTTTCTTATTTTGTTCGTCGCTTATTTAAGCCAACTCCCATTGTTTAGGACAAAAAAAAATACTCATACGTTGGTACACTCCAAAGTACCTAATCATTTTCATAGGTCTCGTTTCTGGGCACTAGGTAGACCAGGTCCCATATATTTTTGACCGTTCTCCTTTCAATTGTTTCTTCAAAACATATTTTTAAAAAAAATCGTTAATTACGCCCGAATTTGTATGCAACTAATTATCATTCCATAAATACCTAAATTGGTTGCATTCATGAACTGCTTCACTATTAGTGGTGTGATAAGCAATATAAATTTATTCTGAAAAATGCTGTCGTAAGAAAAAATTTAGTCTTTAAAAGCACAGGGATCATTATTTTAATCAGAAATTATGATCCCTTCACCTAATACAAGATATCCACTTTCGAATATACAAATAATAATTAATAAAACAATATTGCACACTCGGGCGTATGCGTACTTTTCTTATTTTTTTTAATTTGTTTGCTATTTTTGATAGTTATCTAAAAATTCGAGTTCTTTCATTCTATTATGATAAACATCTAAATATCTCCAAATCAGCAGTTAAACAAGTATCTATCCAAAAAGATCAAGTAATATTTCATAAGTAAAACATTTTTTTAGAATAATGCTTAGTAACAATAATTAGGTACCAGTATTAGGTGAAGTTTTTTAGTGGTGAGTAAAACCAGAGTTAGTAAACCCTGAAAGAAGATTTGTCTGCTGTTAAGTGCAGTTTTCCAGTTTCTTAAAAATTTCAAACTCTTAGTAATTTATTCCTCCTTCGATTAATTAAAGATTGAAAAAAAAAATCTATGATTCTGAAATAAACAATTACATTAACTTTTGAAAAGTGCCTATGTATTTCCAAAAGATCGGTGGAATCATTTAGGTTTTAGGAGATACAATACGGCCTAACCACATAAGTAAGTTTGGTAAGAAAATAACTTTTCAGCTAGATAATGTACAATAAAACTAAAACTATCTTTGAGTTTTTTTTTTTTTTTCAAAAATAACACTTAATTAAGTTAACAAGAAAAAATGAATTACATACTTGCACTTGCTTCCTAAACTAAATCAAAATACATTACGCCTAAAAATGCGCAACAATGAAAAATGCATGTGGATTGTTGGGTTGCCTGCATTATTACCAAGAATGTGTAGATATATGTATTTACTTACTTAACTCCCTAAACTGAATTGCGGAAGTTGTATAGTATCTTTTAATTAAATGTCTAAAGTATAAAAACCATTAAAAGCGCGTTGACATAGTCCATGTAAGGTTTTTAAGTTTTTAAGTTACTTCGTTTGACCTTACGCATTTGATTTTCGAATCGGTATATGAATTCCATTCCAAATGCGATTCAGTGCTCGCAATGACTGCTGCTGCCACTAAATAAGCTTGAAATATACAGAAATACACACACACATTCTAAAAATACTATCTCGATCACAAATGTTTAGACGATGATTACGAAATTGGCCCTCTAGCTCACGCATAAATAAACGTTTGTGTGCAGAACAAACACAAGTGTGTTTTGTTTAAATACGCACATTTGTTTTTTTTATTGCAAACGCAGTATAACTTGTTAGAAGGCATTTTTTTTTTCATAGTGAATTTTGTAGCAACCTGAAGTAAAATACACAAAAGAAAAATGTTTCTTTAAATAAAACTTCAAGGTTATGTTCATGGGGTTTCTGGAAGCAGGGTATTGTAGTGACAGACGAAATATAGCACCAATCATTTTAGATTTGTGATCATATTATAAATGTGATACGCACAAAATTTGTTGTATAGAAGCGGCATGGTGATTATGCTAAAATGTATTTATTCTTTTTTGTTCGTCAACTGCAAAGCTATTTATTTCTTTTGGAAAGCTTTGCGGAAAGATAATTATTGTTTGTAGGTATTATAGGTAGGCTTCAGTGCGTCTCAACAACTACCTACCTACACAGTATTCATGCATACCTATCTGCTTACTAGATCTTGGAATTTTTGTATCTATGTATGTCACAGAATAGAGACAAAACAATATAAACAAATTTGATGATCAAAAAAATTAAAAATATATTTCCATTATGTACATAAACGCATGTCTAATTATTATCTTAAAACAGTAAATAATTATAGAATGAGGAATATATTTCACATGCTTAAATGAACATGTACAGACTTTCATTTGGTTAATTTTATGTATTCGAAAAGCATTTGTTTTATAACCAGAACATTTTTTTTTAATTCACTTATTTGCTATTGGCACAATAACAGCTATAAGATTATTACAAAAAAACTGAAATGCAGCTTGCTAAATATTTTGTTGTTTAAATATAACAGTTGTGGTGCAGGTACCAAAAATTCCCAAACAAAATGAACTGTAAGAAAAAAGTACCCGTATTTTAAGTTTAAATTATTTATTTCCGATAAAGATATTAATTTTACTTTACATTACGGTGGTAGAAAACACGGTAGAGGGTCCCTCAATTCTGCTAATATCTACTCGTATATCTATCTGTTAGTCTATCTGTCTGTCTCTATTTCGACCTGCATCTTAAACCACTAAAGCGATTTGCTTAAAACTTTGAATTTATTTCCCTAAAGGGGAAATTAATTTTCTTTAGTTTGAAAAATAACGGAACAACCAATAATCAAACAATTATTTTTCTCAAAATTGTCTCTAGTGATACTAACTAATAACCGTTATTAACAGTAATTGTAATATAACCGACTTTTTGATTTTCAAATTTCTCGTTAACAGCTTCATAGATTTTGACCACATTTTCATTGCAGGAAGCTCTTTATAAACCGACAATTTTTTTCAAAAACATAATTTTTGGATTTTTAAAAAATAATAATTATTTTTTTTTTTGAAAGGTTCTCGCGATAACACTTGCAGTAAGGCTGCATAGCTTTCGCTCCGTCATATTAACATTGAAGGTTTTGAATGAACAGCAACCACTTGTGTTGGCTACCACCAAGTATTACATAGTCTGGAATTATTGCAATTTCATGGCTGCCACACCAATCATCAGATTCCTTTAGTGGTGCTTATAGTCTATAGTTCCAATTTTAATTTATAAATCATTTTGCCGTCAATTGGATTTAATTATTTTTGGTTTGAAAATTATCTCATATCCAATTATTAGTCAAGGAAGGATAGGAAATTTAATGTGGGCATGCGGGAGCAAATTAATTCTTCAAATTTTATTACTGGTATGGACGCAGAATTTTATCCTCAAAAAAATATCCAAAGTCCTCCAAAATTCCCGCATTGGCTTTTTGTATAGACGCATTTTAAGAGGTGGAGAGGGGAGGGAGGTGGGAGTTTATCAAGCTAAAAAATTAGTTATAATACAATCTAATCATATGACACATGTTTTTCGGCGGCTTTTCAACGCTGATTCTAATGAGACCAAAACTGAAAAGATACATGTATCTAAGGGCTAAACGCCCTTTTTATGGAATGATGACTTGTTTTTAAGTACAACAAATAAAATATTACCAAAAACCATTTTAAAATAATGGGATATTAATGAAATTTGATACAAATGTTCCATTTCACATGTTTACTAAGAATCAAATTCAAAAGAGTCCCCAAAAATATCTGTGGTGAAAGGGTGTTTTTTTTTAGGGCGAGATGTTAGTGCGTCATTATTACCATAACATCTATGAATAAGTGTTGACACTGATGAAATTTGCTAAAAATATTAAATATGTCATGGTCCCCAAGTAGTCCAGTAAAATAACTTCATCCAAAGAGTTTTTTTTAGAGAGTTTATGTTTGACCTGCCCTATGCCGAGCAAAATGTTAGGTCTTAAGAAAAATTTTATGTTCGTGTAATAGAGATAGTACATATGACATATGATATATGATTTGAATGTATTTTATAACGCTGAATCTAATAAAAGAAAAACCAATATGATTAGATTAATTTTGAAGCAAAAATGACTGTTTTTTTTCCCGTAAGCAGGTCAAATATTACACCCCCAAAAAACATCCTTGGACCTAAGATATTTGCATGGACTCTTTTGATCCTTAGGTGCTAATATAAATTTAATATTTTTAGCAAATTTCATAAGTGTCAGAATTTGTTCGTGGATGTTATGGTAATAATCACACACTTGCATCTCTCCGTCAAAAAACACCCTTTAAGCACAGACATTTTTGGGGACTCTTTAGAGTCTTTGTAAACACGCCAAATGAAACATTTATACCAAATTTCATTAAAGTCCCAGTATTTTAAAATGGTTGTGGGTAATATATTACTTGTTGTACTTTAAAAAAAAAAGTGATCATTAACTTTCCGCAGGATACATGTATCTTTTCAGTTTTGGTCTCTTTAGAATCAGCGTTGAAAATCACCCTAAAACATGTATCATATGATTATATTTCATTATAACAAATGTTTCGGCTTGATAAACTCACGCCTCCCTCCCCTCTCCACCTCTTAAAATGCGTCTATACAAAAAGACAATGCGAGGACTTTGGAAAAGAAAATCGTATTAATCTGAGAGGCCACAGCAAATTTAGGGATGTGAAAGTGAACCGAAAAAAAAGTATATGAGTCGAAAGGTGTAGTAAAGCTTATATGAAAGAAATGCAAGTCTTGCAGTCCCTGGAGGCGGCTTAAGATGCGTTATAGCATTTTGAAAACCTAAAAAAATCAACTTTGAGGATGATTGAATGAACCAAAAAAATTTTGAATCCATCCCTAGGTATTAAGCCCCTGATTCCAGATCCGTATGTCCAAAACCGTTTGGGGGCGGCATTTACCCTGCCAGACCGTTTGAAAAACCGTAAAAATCAACTTTGAGGATGATTGTATGAACAAAAAATTTGTTTTACCCATTCCTAGGTATTAATTCCTGATTACAGATCCGTATGTCCAAGACCGATTGGGGTGGTATTTACCCTGCCAGACCGTTTATAGAACCCGAAAAATTAAAAAGGGATGGATAAAAATTATTACAAAATAACAGTAAGAACCAAAACGCCCTTTATTGATTTTTGTAGTAAAGTCAGAAGTCCCTTCTATCATTTCCTTTTCAAATAAAGTTCTTTTAGTGACTAGTTTTTGAAATATTAATTTTCAAACTCAAAATTTTGAAAAAAAAAATAAAAATAAATTTTCAAAATACTTTTTTTCAAAATTTCACGTTATTATGTACTAATTTTTTCTTTCAAAACTCAATGGTTTTATCAAATCATAGTCAAATACTGAAAACCGGATGGTTCTAAGATTTTTACTTTTCAAGATATTACAAAATAAAGAAACCAAATTCTTAGGAAAAACAAGAAAAAAACGAAGTTGATGATAATCAAGGTTGTTAAAATGAGCACTTATCCGCATTCTACATAGTTTTATGAGAAAGTTTTTTTATATCTTGAAAAGTAAACATCCTAAAAACATCCAGTTTTCAGTATATGACTATGATTAGATAAGAGCATTGAATTTTGAAAGAAAAAAATAGTACCTTATTACGTGAAATTTTGAAAAAAGTTATTTTGAACATTTATTTTGTTTTTCAAAGGGCGTTTTAGTTCTTACCGTTGTTTTTTAATAAGTTTTTTACCCATTCCTTTCAAATTTTTCGGGTTCTTTAAACGGTCTGGCAAAGGTAAATGCCACCCCCAATCGGTCTTGGACATATGGATCTGTAATCAGGGACTCAATACCTAGGAATGGGTAAAAAAAAATGTTTAGTTCATACAATCATCCTCAAAATTTATTTTTATGGTTTTTCAAACGGTCTGGCAGGTAATTGCCGCCTCCAATCGGTCTTCGACATACGGATCTGTAATCAGGGACTCAATACCTATATGGATAAACAAAATTGTTTGGTTCATACAATCATCCTCAAGGTTGATTTTTTAAGGTTTTCAAAATGCTATAACGCAACTTAAGCCGCCTCCTGCAAGACTTGCATTTCTTTCATAAGCAAACCACACCTTTCGACTCATATACTTTTTTTTAAGTTCACTTTCACATCCCTAAATTTGCTGTGGGCTCTTTGCCTACATGGAAGGAGGGTCTTGATTTTCTAGAAAAATTACTTAAAACTTGATAAAAAATTCGTTAAAACTGTAGAAAATAATGGAAAAACTAAACTATGAAAAAAAATTCCTTTTTAGTATTATAAAATCACTCCAAAACAAGCCCCACTCTAAAATACCTATTACTCCTTGGTTAACATACAACACAGTCATGTTAAATTTTCTTTAAATACAAGCAGCGTAATAGCTTATCCTTTTTTTATGTTTCTATTGCATGAACATTTTTATCTTCTTCATGATCATCAACTAACTTAACTTCTACAAAAAATAAGAAAACAAAATCCAAACGTGTAAGTATGGTGTACTATCTAAAGCCCTTCAAATTGTTTTGTGTCGAACTTACCTATGTATGTATACATATATGTATTGTTTATACAAATGTGCTCAACAATTTATGCACGGAAGCTTCATCCCAGACCTTGATGATTTAAAAGCACGTATAAAAAACATCATGTATAAATAGACGAATAGTCTCAGCCCTTCATTTTTTACAAACGCACTTAACGTTTATTTTAACCTAGCTTGAATTTCGTTTGTACTTCCTGTTTCGATAACTTGTTTTTTTACAATTCTTATTATTTACAACAAAATTTTAAGTTCTTTACATCTGTGCGATCAACAAAATGAAACGAATACTTACACATGATTCTAACTAACTCATTAGCGTTGCTTGCTAGCATTTTTAATTCCGAGTTTTAAATTATGTTTTAATGCTATTACTTTTTTTAAATTTCAATAGTGAATAGAAAAATGTTGCATTTCCAATGCAATATTAACAACTAAAACAGGTATATTTAGATATTAGTATGTAAATTGCTTAAATTTGTTACACTTTTATAGGCATGTTAAATTTTAATTCACGTTTTTTTTTCAAGGCTGTGCTATTGACCTTTAACAAAATATTGAAATCAGTTAGTTACATGGTGTAAGAAGTTGATTTAATTATAGATACTATGCGAAAGAAACAATTTCCGGTATTGGATTCTGTAAGAACTTAATTTGATGCTTAAATAAGAAACAATAAATTGAAGACAAAATTTGTTAGAAATTAATTGAATATTTAGTACAGTGTATAGGCAGGTAGTTAAGTATACTATAATAATTATAATTTTTAACTATATGCCAGTAAGACCTTAGGCCTTTTGAATGCAAATGCACGGCACTAGTTAGAAGGAATAGAAGGAAAGGAAAGAATTTTTGTTGGCACAGTGGATTGAGAATTAGATGTTTATTATCTCATGAAATTCCACGGGTGGCATTCAGTTGAATCCGGAGAATATAGAAGGAATCCTACCTAGACTAAAGCTCGAACCCCTACGTCCAGGTAAGCAGTCAAACAATATATCCACTGATATAGAATCAATATTAAAATGGTGCATATGCATTACATTACTTAGTATGTATAGTTAGAGTAGAAAGCATGACATTAGAATTTTTTTCTATTTCTAGCCCTATTAATAAAAATAACCTTTTATTTCTTACTCTTTTAAGGTTCCACCGCACACAGCTGCAGCGAAACTACACTTCACGACCGACGCGGCAAAACATTATAAATTGTACAAGCTATATCGCACTAAGCGGCAACTGAACTTCATAAAATTTCATACAAATTATTTTGAATCGCAGTTCCGCTGCAGTGCAGTTCCGCCTAGTGCGGTCTAACCTTAAATAGCTTACATTCACAACTAATTTTTTGTTTGTAAATAAAAAAATGTAAATGGTATATAGTAAGCTGAGGTTAATTACAGAAATATTTCTATTACTAAATATGTAAGAAAAAGTCTTGACAAAAGGCCTAGATAGCTTAATTAGCTATATTAATTTGAGTTTATATTATATAATTTATATCCGTAAACAAATATAACTCCAAAACAAATATGCCCACAACAAAAAAAGAAATCCGAAATTCCAGTGGCCAAACCTCGGTAAATTCCACTTGCAGAAGAATCCTTCAACACATATTATACGGAGTATTTCCAATCTTTAGAACCATAAAGTTTTGAAGTGGAAAAACAATGTATATAGCGTGTACCACGTAACAGCCATCAACGCTTTGATTTATGTCCTTGTTCAAGTGAAAATTCTTAATGGCTACAAATTTACACAGTAAGGCTTTTTCCATTATAAAGACTTTCCTCTGTCGTATATGTATGTATACTCGTATACCATATCTATAAAAAAAGATGGGGAGTGTATTCAAAAGTCGAACAAATTTGAATATACCTACTCCACCCTCTAGAACTGGCAATACCTCGATGGCCGTATGGCAAGCAAAATTCCAATCAACTTCAACTCTGATTTCATGTAAGCATGAATATTTACATATTAACGAAACAGAAATCAAGGCGAGTTGGGTGGCGTATACGTAATCTTATCGTATCATTCAATCACGTGTACTTACAACCTGCACAATAGTATATTATTGTATTGTGCGATTAACTGAGTCTTGCCGCAAACATAATACAGTGCGATGGAGATGTATGGTGACCAGTAACGTCAAAACGATTCGAATATCCTTTAGCATTTTAGTCCTATGAATGAATATTAATCAAATTCATATACAACATAGGTGAGCATAGGTGCTGGAGCGTCGTCGTCGTACTCGTATAAGCTCACGGCATCGGCATACCTTCCCTTCTTTAATTAATGTGTTTTGGAATAAGAAGCGCGCAAATTTGACGTGAAGTAATTGCAGATGCGTAGAATATCGCTTTTAAATACATTATTCAATTTTTATATTTGTGGAATAGTTGGGATAGAACACGCACCCTTTTATAAATTCATTACAAAAACTAGCACATTTAGCTGGAGGAATGAGCATAATAATTAAGTCAAAATTAACATAACATTTGTAAGGAGATACACAATAGAGATTCCTTAGAAACTTCCATATTTCATTATGAAAAATTAGAAAATGTTTTCCAGCCATAACTTTGTTCCTTAATGTACATTCTTTTAGCCACTTAGAATATTATTTCCATTAATAAAATAAGTTAATTAATAAATTTTTGTAATTTTTTTTAATGGTTATTATTTTAACTTCTTTATTAGAAAAATGGTGTTGGTGTTTTAATTTTCTCGAAAATGGTTTACTTGATTTTAAAATGTTTTATGATGAATCTTCTAAAAAGGATCCGAATTTTTTCACAGCATTTAGAAGCCTTAGACCAAATTTCTTTTAAAATGATATTAGGCGTGTTTTTTAGTGCCCTCTATGTTAACTTAAAAAATTAAACATTTCTGCTAAGAAATTAAGCTTAAATAAAAACAGTGCTATTATTAGTACTATTTTTTACGTTTATCCAATGAATTCTCAACAAAAATGTCAAAAATGTATCCATAAACTCATTAATTTTGCAGATGGATCGTGAAGCACGAGTCGACTGATCGAGGAAAAGATGGCTGAAAAAAAGGTATTAACCAAACATTTTTGTATTTGTTAATATATTATTATTAATTTAAAATGAATGTTACTTTCCAATAAATAAAAGAAAGGCCTGGTCCAGGGAGGAGACGTTTCTTTTAATTTATCAAAATTTTAACGATATTAAGTTTAATTTTTCTTTGTTGACAAACAGTTGACAGCCAAAATGTCAGGAAATGTCGTTGTTATATAAGTGCTGCCCAACTCTTTTCTGAAGCAACGATGGGCGTTTTTTTGTGCCATTATTACTTAAGGTAACAAAAAAACACGCCTTTTGTTTGTGCATGTTTTATGCAAAATGCATACTTTCATACAAAATGTTAGCACATATTTTTAAATTTGTTGTACACATTTTCCAATAATCTGTGTTTATCTTCGAAAAGAGTCAAGACGCTATAGCGTCATCGTGTAAAATCCTACCTTTACATGAGGTATTGAAGCGAGCCTGGGCCCTTTGTAAGGGGACATCGGGTTGAAATTAGCTTGAAACAACTTGATTCCGCTTTGGGGCTGAAGTAGGGTCGACATTTGTGACGAAAAACCTGGCTTTGAAATAAAATTCTTTTTTTTTTTTGTATTGTTTTTTTTTTTTTTTTTTTTTTTGACAAAATAAGGTAAAATAATGATTTCAATTCCATTTTCGATTTTAAGTGCATATTTAAAGCGCATATTTACAATTTTGGAGCGGATGAAAATCCTAGCCCTAATATTGAGTATATTGTATACCAAAATTTGCAATTTTTTTTTTTTTATTTAAAAAAAAAAAAATTAAACTTGCTACAAACAACATTTTCTACAACTGTTGAAAAAAATGATGTTACTAAAATCAAAAATAACGGTGCCTACCGAAAAAATGTCAAAAAAACCTTTGAGAAAAATTTTATTCAATTATTGCAATATACTTAAAAAAAAAAAAAAACAATAATAAAAAAAAAACAATAATTTATTGGTTTAACTGATTCAAATTATTTGAAATATTCAGAAACTTCTTAAAAGTTTAAATAAATTTCAATTTTTTGAATTTGGTTGAAATTGAAGCCTAATCTGCAAATTAATAATTACTTTTAATTGGTTTTCAAAAAAAAATCTAGAAAATGTTTTGAAGATGATTTCTTCATCAATTTAGCATAATGTGACTTTTTGATTGAACATATACATATATATGTACAAGTACATAGGCGCAAAATTTTAAAAAGCCTGTTATTAAGGATTTAGTATGATACTACTTAATATTATTCTAAATTTTTAACAGTTTACTAAAATTTTTTAATTTGTACATACTTTTTAACTAGTATCATACTTAACCAATATCCTTCAAAAATTTCAGCTGAACATGTCCAAAAGCAGTGACAGCGCGTGCAGAAAATTCACGAGTAGACCTCATTTTGACATTGAAAATGGCCATTTGGTGATTTTAGAAGATAGCACCATGCTAAACTCGTTTAAAATTAGAAAATAGACTTTTAAACCTAGTATCATTGAATAATTACAAATAGAAGGTGACACCGGGCAAAATGACCGCTATTTGAAACCAGCGCACTCCCTTCGCCTAAATAATATGACATGGGTGGTGTATTCGATAAAAAAAATCCTATTATTGTAAAAGGGTTGTGTATTTGAAAAGAAATTATTTTTCGTTTGTTTATTTTTATAAATTTCTATGGAAACGATGCTGTGTTGGTATTGAATTAAATTCAGAATTTGTGTGTTTCTACATATGGAGATTCAGAATTTATTTTGAATTTTATGGATTAAATCAATTTTCTTCAATTCGAATTAAATTCAAACCAGGGGCTAGCTATGTTGTATAGATTTTTAGACAAATAAAGCTGAACTGCTAAGGTATGTTAATGGTAGTATGCCGATAACTTGAGTTTGGCTCACCTGATCTTTGAGGTTAAGGTCTTAAAATGCAGAATATTTAAGAGGCTATATTTAACAAACTTTTTTTCTGTACCTACATAGGGGCGAGGTGAGGCTAGTCGTTGTAAAAAGTTTTAAATCGCTGAGACTGAAAGAGAAATTAACAATAATAATTCTTTTATAATATAATATAATAAAACATAGTAACTAAATAAAACTACATATATAATAATAATAACTTTAAATATCTTTAAATTTAAGGTTTTAAAATATTATTGAATACGTAACCGAAGTAATAGAAAGATTGTATAAAGCGCCGCAAACATTAATTTGTTTGCTAGGCACTTCAAATAGATCTGGCAACATTACTGGTGTAGAAGGACTAGTAAAGCCCAACTTAAGTGGAATAGCATATTAAACAATAGGACTTTATTATGTGATTGTAAAAATAAATTAGTCATATATGCAAGCATATCCATTAGGAATCGATGTATTCTTTTTGATAATATGTATTATTTTAACAACAAATAGAAGGGAAATGCACTCTTTAGTCTATTTTATATTTCCGTTAATTAGAATGGTGGAGATCTGAAATTTGTTTGGAGGATATAGTTTATAAGGAACCCACTAATTTAACTTTTTCATTGGTGTGGAGATATTAATTATTTTAACAACTTCGCTGTCCCATGAATCATATATGAGCACAGCATTCTTCGCCTTCAAAACATATTTTATGAAACTAACTTTACTGTCCCCATACAAACTGCCTTAAAAACATCTGTACGTTCTTTGTTTTTGTTTAGAAAAAAAAAGACCTCCACCCCACGTCCCATGAATCATATATGATACACAAAATTTTTCTTGTCCTTCGGCTTCCCTGTCCCATGTATCATATATGATACACAAATTTGTGTTTACTAAAAACAAATTTATTATATGAAAAAAAACTGAATAAGAACTTAATTTTAACATAAACGTAAAGCTTACGTCTAGTTCTTAAAAAAATTGCAAAAAACGTTGGAAAAATGTTTAAGAAAAAAATTTCGTTTCCAAAGCTGCATCTATCCTTTTTGTGTGAAAAAAATAATATTCAAAATAATTACATAAGAACAAAAAACATTATTTAAAAAAGACTACAACACTTATATTGTCGTGTTATAGGTTTTTTTAAAGCCAAAACCTTATTCTCTAATTTCCTTTTTAAATAAAGTTGTGTAAGGAAATAGTTTTAAAAAAATTAATTTTCAAACTCAGTTATGAAAAAAAAATATTTTTTTTTGTTTAAACTGATTTTTATCAAAATTTAACGCTTGTTCAATACCCTTATCAATTTTAGTTGGAACACTGAAAACCATATAGTTTAGTGAATCACTGTTATAAGGATACTAGCTGACCCAGCGAACATCGTTCCGCCTAATTTTCGTTAATGTAATATAAATAATAATTTCCTGTATGCACAATGCCAAATCGTTAGATATATAAGCATAAGATATCGCAGAGTTCTTTGAAATGTTTTTCTCCATCAACAATGGCAATACCAGTGCTATTTTACCGCCTTCCAAAAATTTTATTTTATCTGATTCCTTCATATTCCTTCCTCGACCCGAAACCATATCAATCCAAAATCGTGAAAATCGGACGATCCTTTCGGGTATAAGTTATGTACTAAAAACAGGATCTTCCCGTTCCAGTTTTTCTGGAAATTTTCCGGAATTTTCCGCTAGTATCATATGTCCTTCCTTGAGACAATACGAATTCATCAAGCCCAGAATCGTGAAAGTCGAAGTATCCGTTCTCGAGTTATGCACTAAAAACAGGATCTTCCCGGATTTCCAATTTTCCGGGATTTTTCTGCAGTGTCCTTCCTTGATTCAATACGAATTCATTAAGCCCAAAATTGATAAAGTCGAATGATCCCCGTTCTCGAGTTATGCGTGCACACACGGACGATATTTAATGAATTAAAAAAATGAATAAAACAAACAAAAAAGTAGAACAAATGTAATACAAAAACTAAACTAATTTTAACTATTTGTATACATATGACTCTAATTGAAACATTGCAAACAAAATGTTTTGACTTTGATGCATGTTTTGCACTCTGTCTGAACTTTTTTGGAAGTGGCAATGATTTCACTAAGGCTATTTTTAGTTTTAGCCTTGATATGATTTGAAGCCTATAATTTTCTTATCCAACAGAACTTGAGTAGGTTCCAGCTCATATAGATATTGATTTAAAAATAAGGTAAAATAATTTTTGCTTTCAAAATAGTAAACACCTTGTTCTGAGAGCAGCCATAGTTTTTAAATAATATCTTTTTTTTGATTCTATGTCATTAAAAAAATGCCCCTCCCACCTATAAGGGGAAGTTAGACCCCCCTCCCATAGCAAAAAATACTTGTATTTTATTCCTCTACAATATTCTGTTTTAATGTTTTCAAAAAAAATGTGTGCCTCCCGTTCCCTGTCCATGTATCATAATGAACACAAAACTTAACACCTTTTTTAACTACAAGAACTCATTATTTAGGCGAAAAAATGGTTTTTCTTGAAAAAAAAAATTTGGACGTGGGGGATGATTTTAAGCAGTTTGTATGGGGACAGTGAAGCTAATTTCATTAAATATGTTTTGTGTTCATATATGATACATGGGACAGGGAACCCGAAGGACAAAACAAATTCTGTGTATCATATATGATACATGGGACGTGGGATGAAAGTTTTTTTTCCTGAACAAAAATAGTGGACGTGGAGATGTGTGTATAGAAGTTTGTATGGGGACAGTGAAGTTGTTAATCTTATTTTGTCTTACCCAATAGACTTTTAATTTTTTAATGAAATCAGGAGAGTGCGTCAGAAATTTATTTTATAGATGGTTGAAAAATAAGTGAGATACAATCTAAGGTGTCATATAAAACTGTTTGCAGCGATTTTGATAATAGGATTTTTTGACAAACAAAATTTTTGAAAAATAGGTCAAACGTAGATATTAGTATTTGAAGTTTTTGATACCAAAATTACTTGAATAATACACCTCCCATTAACTGGAGATACCTACCTTTTGCAAAACTGCGAAGAATTATTTTCGGTACCTATGTAGGTATACATGAAACAGGGAATCTAAAATTGTGATTTTATTAAATTTTTAAAATTATATAAGCCTGTTAATCATTTATAGCTTTTTAATGTTAAAACTAATTTTTGGTATTCTAATTTTATTTTCAAGTTTATTATCCTTCGTTAAATTCTACAAACATATATACAGTGTGATTTACGTAAGGTGTTACTGAAGGGATAGTCTTTTCCTACTATTTTCAATTTTCAAAATATTAAAAAATAAGGAATTCATTTTCTTAGTATAAACAAAAAAACACGACGTTGATAATATCAAACTACAAGATGGGAAGTGTCCTGGGCAGCAAATTATTGGGGAACGGCAAAATGTTTCGGAATTATACTCATAAACTTACTAGAATTTTTGTTTCTGTAATTTCTTAATTCAGGAGGTATCTATTATTTAAACTGTATGTAAGTAGGAACATTTAACTGAAAACAAAAATGTAAAAAGTCGGTCAAGCCATTAGCGAGGAGGAGGATAATAGCCTTACAAAAAATCTCCTAATAAAACATCAAAATATAAGAGAAAACTGCTTAATTTAAATCATATAAGAGCTGTTTTCGAAAAAATTTGAATAATCAAATTCATTTTGTGAAAGATAATCGTTAGTGAAATGATAGAACAACAATACAAAAATTTAAAAACCTTTGATTTTAATAAAATAATTTTAATTTATTTAATAAATTGAAAAATGTTCATAACATTTATAATTTTTATAATTAAAAGCGACGCGTTTCGGTTTTAAAAACCATCATCAGGCTTTAATTAGCTGACTTTTGATGTTATTTTCATAAAAATTCACATTCTTTCAACAATTCACTTTCATTTACACGTTTGGTTGTGTGTCCTAACAGACCGAAAGATATTTTTTCGTCTATATTCTATTCCTTTTTGAAACACCCAGCAAGAAAAAATTAAAGATAAGGGAATCACGAAGAAAAAAATAAATATAGTGTTTATTTAATCAAAAACCAAAAATGCGTGCAAGTTACGCAAAAAATTTAATGAATCAAACAGCCAATTCCACGATTTTCTCGTTCGAAAATTGTGCAAACCTTATCATGAAATACAATAATTAACGTTTGCATTAATTATTTTGAATTGAATGAAAAGACTCAGAATAAATTTTGTGAGCCAACAAATTTGTGTTAATACGATGTACCTAACAGTTTTCAATGGTTTATGATTTAAAAAATTGTTGTAGCAAATAAGAACAAGACTGATTTAGTTTTAAAATTATAGTAACAATACCTTTTTTTATTTAGATTGCGAATTTTTGCTTCAGTGTTTGATCAATTTCCTTAGTTTATAGTGTTAACGAGTATTATTGCGATTGAATTACAAACATAAGTCACCAGGGGGTAGCACAAACATTAGTACCCAGGGCGGCACTTTGGTCGCCTTAATCCACTCCTGATAAGAATGAACCCTATTAACCGCAGTTACGTAAAAGATTTGAAAGAAAAAACCGCTAAACTAAATCTCAATAATCTTTCTTTTGTATATTAATGCAGGCTCCCATTGTATATACTAGACTTAAGAATGTATGTATGTAAACACGAAATAAAGACAATAAAAAAAAATAAAATTATATAATATATAAATTTAATATATGATTTTCTTAAATACAAAAAATCGTCTTTAAATGATAGTTTGTGTTTAAACAAAATATTTTTATTTTTCCATAGTGCAATATATACTCGTAATGCACCCGACATATTCACATAAAACGAACAATTGTTATTGTGTGGGTGTACAGATGCCCTAATGTTCAATAAAAGGTTTATAAAACTATAAAAAAAAAGCTCAGCAAAATAATAAACGGTATCTATATACATATGTATATAACTTCTTTTGAATTATGTTATTGCAAAATTTCGTTTAAACAAAAAAAAAGGCAACCTAATTTGCAAACAATACGCTTGTTATTTTTCATAATGTCAAAAAGTACATTTGTACGAATAGTTTTGGTAAAAAGAACGTTTACAGGAAGTGCAATTTTAATTTAAAGCTTTTGTTATAAGCACTTATCAATCCAATTAAAAAAAAAAAAAACTATACCTTTGGACGCAAGGTCAGGCTTCTTTTTACGGCTGTTCGACTATGTATGTATATGTATACCTCTTGCATTTGGTATCTATGTCAATAGACAAAAATCAAACTTAAGCTTCCAAATGATGTTAAAAACACATTTTCATTTTGCAACATAAAAAATATAACATACTGTACTGCACTAGTATTGATACCTAAATCCCTAAATATAATTTAGATTTTCAAATCTGAAAGCCGAAAAATATCTTTATCAGAGATGATACAAAAAAGAAAACAAAACTGAACCCCTTACTTGATAAAAAAAAAGCCTGCCAACAACTAACAAAGTTTTTTTTCCATTTTTACAAATAAAACAAACAAAATCCTTCATACAATAGTTTTCTCTATATTTTAGTATGCAACAAAAAAAGTCTTCAGCGTAGCTTGAAAATCATGTATAGATATATGTCAACAAAAATAAAAATACAACCCATACCCCTAAAGAAAACAACATACCTACAAACATTTTTCAAAACAATACGAAATATTGTAAATTATCATGGTTACCTAATAACAAAAAGGAATAATATAATAAATAAATATCCTTTTGGGAATTGGTTTGTGTACACAAAAAGCCGACATCATCTATTTAGTCTCTGCTATTCGCCTCTTGGTCTGAAGGGCATTCTGAATAATTGGGTGTCACTTCTATTTGTATTTATTCAATTCTTTAATGTCATTTTTTTCAACATTAGATATATAGAATATAAAATGATCAGCTGATAAACTTGAGTTATAATTATTTAAAGAAGGGTTAAGTTACAGCTCAGGTTCTTAACATTTAATTGGTCTTCATTCTTAATGCGCAGTAAGTTATAAGTATGCTTTAAGCTAGGCTTAACCACAATGTTATCTTAAATAAATAACATATTTTCAAGCATCTACGACAAAAAACTACATATTTATCAAAATGTTATCCCGGCTGCGATCCATCGATCGTTAGACCAGCTTTGAAGCTTTTTTTCGTACCTCCATACACATACATACATAGTTCTTTTAACACATAACACTAAAAAAGCACGTATTATATTTTGTATACCTAGCTACGAATTATTTTATTGAAGTTTTTTTTTATATTTTTTCATTTTTATTTTCTACATTCTCTTCTATTTCTTTAGAGCTAAGAGACAAAAACACACAAACTTTTATTTTCTTTGATTCGCTCCCGCATAGATCTTGCACTAAACACAAGTTTCAAGGTTAGAGGGTCACTGGCCCCATCGCATAGTTCCAAAGTATCTATTCTGAATGCGCGAATATAAGAAACCAAAGTTTTTTTTTTTGTGTTGGGAATTTACTTTAAAAATTAAAATGAAATTCTGTTTTGTTCACTCCTAGAAAAGCAAGCAAAGAAGAAATGATTAGATTTCTGCGACAATAGACGATGTGAAAACAAAACAACATAAAAATAAAAATAAACAAAACTACGAGTATTCCCAAACCAAAAAATATTCTATAGAATATTTCCTATGATGTGTGTTTGCTTATTTGTTTCAGTTAAACTAATCGATGCAATAGCCGATCGTATAGGTATTAACTGAATATTCTAATAATCTGCGAATTATTGTTGCACGCTGAACAAAACAGAAGTTTTGTTTCAGTGTAATAAATTGTAGACAATTTTCAAAGGTAAGACAATCCTTAATATGGATTAAATACCTAATAGAATAAGTACAAAATTTATTAAATCTAAAAGCTTTTATAAAAGAGTTGTAAAAGTCAAAAGAACAATTAACATAACTTGTGTACATAATTTTAATATGTACCTACCTATTTTAGAAAGCGATTTTTTTAAAACTTAATCAAAACAATTTTTTTAGTGATTATTTTTTGTTAAAAATTTAGCTTCTTAGGAAAAAATCATAATCAAATCATATCACTTTAAAAATATTCTAAAAAGTTAATAAAATTTACTTGCTAAATAGTTTGTTAAAAAGTTCTTATTGTACACTTTCATCAAAATGTATTTAATAGTTCATGAGAAAAAGCTACTTTTAGTCCCATACCTTAAAAAAACGATTAGTAGCCTGAAGAGCAATTACGTGTGGGACTCTTCCGATCGTTTTGATGATGAAAACAAACCCTGAATCATTTTATTATTTCCTTAGAATAAGATTTTCTTTTTTAGACCAATCGAAATGGTAATTCATTTTCCAAGAGTGAAGCAAATATCAGTAAGCGTTTAATCATCATCATAAATGCAACACTATATGCAAGACTATAAATTCAAGAAAGGGACAAACAGGTATATTTTTTCCTATTTTTCTGATGGTGAAGTTGATAAGTAAAAGATTAATGTTTGAGAATCTGTATAAATGCTTCCCTTTTTAGGAAACTAATTGGGTCCTAAAGCACCTAGATGAAATTGTCTAAAAAGATTAAATAGTTTCTAATATGGTAAGGTTTGGGTTATTGCACTTTAAAGGAAAAAGTAGCTGAAGAACTCAGAAAAAGAAATACATTCAAAGCACATTATTATTATGTTTAAAGAAATAATAATTTTTACATGTGGGTAGTTTGTTTGTCAATTTATAGATATGAAGGTATATATTCAACCACAATGTTGCAGTATTTTTAAGCCCCCGAGCTAAGTATACTAATTCAAACAAAAAAATTGTGCCTGTTGAGAAATATGTGAACTCAATGATTCTTTGCAGCCCGCCAATAGGAGCAGAGTTTATGATTGTGTTTGATTTTTTTTATACTTTTGGAAGGTTTTTTTTTGCAACTCACTTGTTTTGAATTTATATGCTGAACAATTTCGCACAGTAAGTTTGCATTAGAAAATGGGTTCATTAAACTTTGCATGTGCCCGATGCGATAACGATAGAACAGACGCATGTTTATTTAGAACGAGAGGTTTGCATAATGACAATGAGTAATTAAATAAGCTTATTAATCATGATATCAATTTCTGTTTTAGAAATAATTTAATCAAATAAATATGTACCTACCTATTTATATAAGTACAAACATCATAGTTAGTAATACATAACAATGGTTAAGTGTAAAAGACTAAGGACTTGTTTGTTCACAGTAGGTTAAATTTTGAATGTGACTTTCTTTTTTACTTGTACTCAAGTTTATAAATTAAAGATTTAATTGAATTAAATATATTTGAAGTTATTTAAATTTGCTTGCAATAGGCTATGGAGATAACCCACCAAATCTGATACGATCACTTTGGGTTAACTTAAAAATGTTATTGCCATATCTATTCATTTTTGTACATCAAAAACTTATATTTAAAATAAAATCAAATCATCAACCTGTTCTTAAAATATTATTTCTAAAGAGCAACAACTGGAACACAATATAAAAATATGATTATTTTTGGATGAGTATATTTTCACTATTTTTTATCAAAAAATCTTTCTTTTTTCATCATATTTTTTTTTAAAATTAAGCGCGCACTAAAGGGGTTCTTGCTACCCTTAAAATGTTTAAACACAGTGCGAGCGTTAGGAAAATAGTGAAGGATTTAAGATTTAACATTGGTTTTGAACCTTTGAATATCAAAATGGCAGGGAAAAATAGTGCCGGGTAAAGCATTCCACATTCTTGTAGTGCGACTAAAGAAAGAATCTCTATACTTAACAGTACGTCCGAAGTTGGGCTCAAGGGTAAACTGATGTGGATTCCTAGAAATGCCAGTATTACGGTTGGATTGTTTTAGGGGACGAATGCAACTGGCTATTTCGCTAGAGCACTGGTTATGAAAATAACGGTAAAATAACGAAAGATATGAAACATTGCGTCGGTGTTCGAGAGGTGCAAATGCTTCCGTTATATTTCTATCACCTATCATTTTCATAGCTCTTTTTTGAATCCTATCCAATAGACTCAAGTTAGTTATTGGAGCACCTGCCCAAACATGAGAATTGTACTCGAGTTTTGGACGAATAAAGGCTTTATAGATAACAGCCAGATCAGAAGGGGTGAAAAATTTCTTGCATCGCCGAAGAAAATCTAAACATTTAGCAGCATTTTTGGCAACATCAAATATGTGATCGTTCCACAGAAGGTGGTCTGTGATACACATATCGAGGACTGAAAGCTTTTCGGTTTCCTCAAGGCAAGAACCACTCATGGATAGTGGCATGGGGGTTGGGTTTTGTTTTGACGACACTAGACAGCATTGAGTTTTTGAAGCATTAAATTCTACGCGATTTTTGATTCCCCATTGTACAATCCTATCGAGATCAGAATTTAATGAGCTTATCATACGCTGCCGTTCAAGTTCCACATCCGAAGGACATGGATGAAAATCTGTAAACGAATATGAGAAGCTGAGGGTACTGTCATCAGCGAAACAGTTTAATGGATTAGAAGTTTCAGAGAAAAGATCATTTATAAAAATAAGGAAGAGAATCGGAGACAAAACGGAGTCCTGGGGCACACCAGCATTTATTTTGTGGATTTCAGACTTGAAACCGTCCAATACCACTTGTATTGAACGGTCTGAAAGGTAATTTCTTATCCAACGAAGAAGAGATTCATCGAAACCAAATGCGCGCATTTTCGATAAGAAAGTTTGATGCCAAACTCTATCAAACGCTTATGAAATAATCTTACATTCTCCAAAACGATGTAAAGATTTGTTCCACTGTTCGGTGAGATATACCATCAGATCACCAGTGGACCTATTGCTACGAAAGCCGTACTTAAGAAGCCTTCGTTCTTCGAGATATTTCTTGATCTGAAAATCAGCGTGTCCATGACCTTGGAATGAAGGGCCGTAAGTGCAATTGGACGATAGTTTGAGGGTGAAGAAGATATGCCTTTTTTAGGGACAGGCTGGACAAATGCTGTTTTCCATCCACTCGGAAAGAGACCAGTAGAGAAGGACAGATGGAAAAGCTTACGCAGTGGTTTTGCCGGCGTTGAAGAACACCTCTTCAGAACAATGGGAGGGATACTATCCGGGCCAGCGGATTTGTGAATGTCGAGATCTTTTAGAACTCTAGCAACTGCACGATTGCGAAAGAAGATTTGCCCCATAAAATCGTTTACGCTCTCAATTACGTTCGGAGTTCTATCACTTACTTGCAGCGTCAAATTAACAGCAAACTGTGCTGCGAGCAAATTGGCTTTATCTTGCGAGCTGACAGCAGGTGTGTCCTTGAAGACGAGCGTTGGAACCGCAGACGAAGAAGTATTTCAAATGTTTTTTGCAAATGACCAAGATGTTTACTACTATTGGGACATTGTAGTATTTTTTGCCTTAATTTTTGGTCATGCAAAAATTTGGCTCTTCTAATATGACCGTTACAGGTCTTTCTGGCTTGTTGAAACTTTTTCCGGTTTTCCTCAGTAGGGTTGGCTTTGTAAATACGGAAACTTACTTCTCTAACCCTAATAACCTCTTTACAGCTCGAATCAAACCACGAGTTTTCTTTGGGTTTGATAGATTTAACCCTATTCGGGATAAAATTTCTCATTCCACAAAGAATTAAATTTGTGATCATTTCTTCACTGGCATCTACGTCACTATCGAGGAAGCATAGTGACCAGTTATAAGAGGATTAAGCTTGTTCTTTTTTTCATTTATGCATACCTCATATCTATATTAGCACAATAAAAAGTTATTAACCGTTAAGTCAAAAAAAATTAAAATCAATGATTTTTTGATTTTTTTAAGTCGGTTTTTGTCAAATTTTCTTGCTTAAATTTTTTTATAAAATAAAACCATCTATTTTAGTATTTCATTTATCAACAAAAAGTTTATTAAGTTAAATTCCCAATCATCTTAGCTTTCAAGTTATACCAAAAATATTGAAAATTGACAAGTGTGCTCATTCTTTCAAAAATGCATGGGTGAATTTAGGTGAATTTTGCATTCTAAGGACTTATTTTCCATTTAAACTTAATAAAACAGAACCCTTGAACGTAATTGTTACTTACTAAAAGGTTTATTCACTAGCTTAATGTATGTTCTTACATTTTGAATATTAATTTATTTGTTTACTTATTTTAAGATACCTATACAATACATACCTATACAGTATAAATATGTATTTATTTCTTTGATATTTATAAGTTTATTTAGGGTCAATTTTTCAATCGTTAGTTAAACCTCAGATAGTACTTATTCTTTGAGAGCCGATTTTTCAATCATCAGTTAAGCTATCAGTGGAATAAAAACTATAGCAACAGGAACAAATTTTTATTTTATTCAAAGAATAAGTACTATCTGAGGTTTAACTGACTATTGAAAAATTGGGCCTGAATGAAACAAATTTGTTTTCCTGTTGGTTATTTATTACTCTGATAGTTTAACTGATGATTGAAAAATCGGCTCTTATTTGCTTATCTTTCATTTATTAATTTATTTCTTATTTTTGTAAGGATGTTTAGTACACTTCAAACTTATTTAAACGAACTAGAAAATAACTTTTAAAAATGGCGCAGAGAAATTTAAGAATAAGCATTAAAATTATATTATATACAAAAAGTACGCATACGCCCGAGTTAACCATTTGTATTTAATTTATTTATTTTTTTCGGTAAAGGATATTTTGTTTCATAGCACGACAGCAGACAGAATATTGGAATAATGGTTTAATAAATGATTCCTCTAAGCCTTAAAAGATATTTATTGTTATATTACGATTACACATTGTAGCCATTTCGTAACACATTTAAATGAATAAATTTACTCTTGGAACTGGTCTAATTCAGGCATAATAGAAAATGTTGAAAATTCAAAAAAATTGAAATAAATATTATTTTTTAATCCAAAGAATTTTGTTTTTCCACCTGTGCCTACAATTTAAAACACAATCAGAATGTTTTAAGTAAATAGTAAACTGAAATTTTTAATTCAATTAAAAAGTACAAGTGACCGCAACTCCATAAATAATTGTTTTTCGCCCAGGTATAACAGTGGGTACTTCAGTCAGTCTGTTGTCCCGTACTAAGACACACATTTTGGGTATAACAGACTAACTGAAGAGTCCACTGTTAAACCAGGGCGAAACACAATTATTTTTGCATTGGAGGTCACGTGTACTTTTTAATTGAATTATTCACTCCACTTAAAACAGAAGTAATTTTAGTATTTTAATATTTAAATTTCTCCATCTTCTTATTATGAAATTTTTAATGGCAAACAAATAGTTTATTCAAGCTATAATTTATTTCCATCTGCATATGTACGTTTGTACTTTATCAACTAAAACATACCTGTAGCTACATATTTTGGTACACATATTTACATCTACTGCACAAATCTAACTATAAAATATGTGCATAAAAAAGATAGGTACTATAACTACAATCTCAACTCACAGCATATTTAGCTGTTTAAAGTAAAAAAACCTTTTAATCATAAAATTGTCAGTGGTTGTACCTTATATTTAACTTAATTTATTTACAAAAATAAATAAGAACCAAAGAAAAATAACTATTTCACGACCTTGAAAAAACGTTTTAATTTCACTTTTCTTATCAAATAGATGATATAATACTATGATAGAACTTTTAAAAAGAAGTACAAAAAATCTATATTACCGAATCAAAAGATTTGGTCTACCTTATTATTAAACGTTCTTTTTGTTATATGTTTTCTGTCGCTAAATAATTTCTGTTTTATGTTCTGGTCACGCTGACCTATAAAATAATAGACAACTGCGTGCTTAGTATAATTAAAACTTAAAATTATAAAATATTTTCACGTACAGGAACCTTTGTATGTAGGTATATTAACATAAACAAACACACATACACTTAGGGAATCTTTCATGGTGGGTCTAAAAAGACCAAATATTTGGGCCATCTCTCTTTTATGTCCATAGAAAATGAAAACAAAAAATTTAAAAGTGAATTTTTTGTTGTTTATGTTTACCTACTCGTACCTTACTATCCTACCTTTATTTAATTTTCTCAACATGTATTTTTTTATTATAAAATAAAGTAGTAGTAGATAAGTACATATGTATAACTAACCTTTGCTATGTAATTAAATAAGTTATTATAACAGTTTTTGTTTTCAAGTCTATAGGTAGGCAAAGTTAAGAAAAATTTATTCCTTACAAAATAATTTTGTTTACCAACAGGTTCCCATACCAAGATCTTCGTAAGCATAAGGGTATCTACGAGTATACAAATTTATTTTTATATCATTCTATCTTAATTTTCAGTTCGCTCTGCACTTTCAAGCTTTTTATCTTCAAATACTTACTTATCCTATCTACTACAGTCTTTGAACGACTCATAAATAGGCAAGAGTTAAGGCTTGTGGTGTGACCTTCAAAAGTCTTACTCCGATCATTGCACCCTGCAGAAGAAGTGGAAAAAAACATAGTTTTTTATATACTCAAACACTCGGATAGCTTTTATACACATATATACATTTTCTAACTCGATTGTAAAAGGTTCTAAATCAACAAGCGACGCATGTTGCAAAGAAAAAAATAATAATTCTTTCTCCCTCAGTCACTTTTTGCAACAATGACTTTTAAGTGAAAAAGCATCAGTCTAATTCCCCACATTTGAAAAATGCGATCATTCGGTTGTAAAAGCTTATTCGCTATATAAATGATTAAAAAAAATAATAAATAAATAAAAAGTGGTAAACAACATTTAAGCTTCAAAACAAGAGCCGGATGCGTCAGCAATCAAAAGTTCTCAACACGCACCGCACTCTAGCGTCTAGCATTGAAGTTTCCAAGAGTTCGATGCGCTGTGCCTGTGCCAACGCAACTTTTTATTCACCTTGAAAAAGTTCATTCGCCGTTAAGCATTTTTTTGTTTCTATAAGCATGCGTTCTTGTGTACGAATCTAATGATCGTGAAGCTTTTGTTAGATATTATTAGAAGGTATTGCGTATGGCGTATATTTATGAGTATTGGTGAGCAAAGTGAGTAATATAAAGAAAAATGGACACAAGAAATAGAACAACTAACACTTATAGGAGATATGTATTTTTGTTTAAGATTAGGATACTCATATATTTTGTTTTTCTAATGGTACTTCTTCTTTTAAAAATTTCAAATGTCATCGTGATAAGAAAACAGATCAGTAAATAAGCAATTAAATTTTGGAACTTCTTGACTGCAAGACAAAGTCCGCATTGAGCTAAATTGATTTAATGTAAAACGTTAAACATTGCCTTAATCATTTTTGCCTCAAAAACTTATAATTCTTTTCCATCACCGCAAAGTAATCATGTTTCAAAATGAATGATGATTTATTAATGAACTATGTAAGCTAAACCAAATGGGGCCATTATCTTAATTGCAATTTATCGATTTCCAAATTGCAGTATCACCACGGCATGGCGCACTCCGCAATGAATTATTGCAAAACACAGTCTGGCGCTGTTTGGCTTTTCATTTGCTAAGCGTCCTCTCAACAAAAACGCAAATACACCAAAAGACGGGGACAGCATGATGGTCCTCCACTTCAGCATTTGCTCCAAAAATTAAGAACAACAACATCAAAATAAAAAAACAAATTTAAAAACTGTGATTAAAGTTCATCAGATAGCTCTGGTGTATAGGCATGGTCCTTTCAAATACCAAAACACTGTTTATTTTCGGTGTTATCTCTACAATTTTTTAACATCCATTCCATACGCAAGGACCGAATCACACATGTCATACCAGCAGTCTCCAATCTATAATATATCCTCTTCTATTCTATCCTGTCCTTACATAACAACAACACCACCACCCTTTTTGGAAAAGAGCCTTTTGAAAATATCCTCATGCTATTAGGGTTCTCGAATAAAAAATAAAAGAGTTAGAAATAAGACTGCTTTCCCAGCGTACATAAAAGTAAAACTTTTAAATATGAAAGTTACAAAAAATGGAAGCCTTTCTAAATCAAAACACTATGCCGCTTTTTTCACATGAACGGGCACAAGCCATTCAAACAAACATACAAGGACATGATAACTATTCGCGAGAGGAACCCTTCTTTCAAAAAAAAAAAATATACCTTCTCTGTTGTCATTCGTGTGGACTGTGGAGTACTTGCAATTAACACTCATCCCTCACTCACTTGTTTTGTGTAGGTATATGGGTATCCTTTCCGATATTACTCCTACGTATCGTTGCTGCGAGCTCTCTTCGATAAGGCAAGCACGCAGCAGTTTCCATAGGAAAGGTATGTTCTAAATGTCCAGAGCCCGTAGCTTAGCTATACGCCCAACCACCTTGAGGGGTATATTGTCATGAGAAACGAACTAAAACACGTTCATGGCCCCACATTTTCCAAATCTTGTTTTTCTCATTCCCCTTGTGTTCTATGAAACGAAAAGCAAGTAACACGAAGTGATGTTATTTTGGACTACATCAGGCTAGAAAACTGTACATTGGGGCCGAAAATTTTACTTATATAACATAAGATTTGCTTCTATTAAAATATGACACATTTAAAATGAATGTAATTAAAACTCGAACATTTCTTTAAATAAATCAGTTCTGAATTTATTGAATTTAAATTGAGACCTGTGTTTAGTTAAAAACAAGTTTTAAATTTGTATCTGACTATATAGGGTGCCCCACAGTCAGCGACCCAGACGAAAACAATTGGTTCCTATGTCCTGAGGAAATTTTAAATAAAAAAAAAACTTAAATGAAATTTTTTCGTATTCGTAGTTTGGCATAGTTAGAAGCAGTTAAAAGGAACGAGTCTAAAAATAAAAAAAAAAACTATAATAAACGAGAAATCTTGCTCTTAAAATAACCTCAGGAACCCATGGTTTTCCTCTCGGCCAGTGACTATGGGTCACCCTGTATTTTAAAGAAAATTTTGTTGGAAACTTCGATTATTTTATTCATCTCCCCAAATTGTATAGGCCCGCCACTGCATTTTGGCTATCTATTCATTGAATTCGGTACCTTAAAAGTTTCTAAACTAACCTAGAGGAAAACCCATTGTGCTCCATAGCTCCTGAAGTCCTTAACTTCTACAACAAATTAAAAATATAAAAAAAAAACACATTAAATTGGTACCTGCATCTATCGCTTTACACAGTCACAATCTCTATTATCCACCATACTATACACAATCCCCTTTTTTGTTGTTGCTTCTTTTGAGGAGCATTTTCAGTAGTTGTTGGGTGCGACATGGGGCGTTTATGATGGCAACTTAATAGTATTGGTTAGTAAGTGCGTGTGCATACAAAGTTGATAATGGCAGGCTAAACTCGAAGGGATTCCTTTTATTTCCCATTGAGCACGTCTCTATACTCTACTCTATTCTACTCCCTCTACCTCATCATCTCTTCTTTCCGCAGTTTTTCACATCCTCCCTATGAAAAGGTATGTACTTTTCTACTACGCAACGAAGACCGTGTGGGCGTACATCACCAGGCAAGGCGGGTGGGTATGGGGTACAGGCTTACAAATGACGACCCGAAGAACGGATAGTACACCTTTACGTATTGTTGTTAGGCTGTGTATCGAAATACCTTCCTAGTGATGTAGGTACACAACGATTTTATTGATTTATACTTTCCGATGGTAGTAGTGTGATACACAAGAAGAAATATGATGTACGAGAGTGCGGAGGAGTTTGATGGAATTCCTAATTCCCGATGAGGCTTCCTATACCGATGATGCTCCTAACTCCACCTTTAATTTTGCTGCGATATTGGTATCTAAGCATAGGCAGTGTGGAATGGCGCATCAAAGCACAAATATTTAAAATCGTACAAGTTCAACTTCTAGCCCCCGCACACTTATAATACCTACACACACACACGTACCCACATTTACACAAAATTCGACTTTTCATCGTAATTAGAACATCGCAGTTGATTACAATTGTTATAAGGGCTGAGTTTGGGTTTCTTTTACTTATCAACGGCCATGATGGTGTCGTATTTCATTTCAATATAGGGCATCATATACTTTTCACCACCCCCTTTTTTGTGTGGAACAAAACTTTTCCACGGTATTAATCACTTTCCCTATAGATACAATAAAATACGCTGCTAAGAATTCAATGTGCACGAAGACCGGGGCTGCAATTGTATATTATAATAATAATAAAGAGAGGATGATTTTAAAACCCGAAATTAAATTCATTCGTTGCGTTGCCACATCTATCAACTAATTAACAGAAAATGGAAACAGGATTATGGGCAGAGAAAAAGAGACAACTCATAAAAACTGAGATAAGAAGAATATAAAGATATGAAGGTATTATAGTTTGGTTGCAATCAAGAATAGTGAAATTTTAAGCAGGTAGTTACATAATATGTATTTATATGTAAAGAAGGAAATATGTACCTATAAAATCAATCAGCTTCAAAGTTTCAAGGATGGAGTATGTATAAGATAACTTTTTTCTTCCGATTAACTCATTTTTCTAAAGTCCAGATTTGCTAATGATTTCAAATAGGTAGGAATGTATCTTTTCGGTAGGTTGTTTTTTTTTATTTTTTGAGTGAAATTCAACCAAATGATGCAATGCTTAGAATTAATGTAAAATTGATTCAATTTGCTTGTACTCTATAGCTGTTTACCACTTCAAAACTCACCGTAATAAAAGACTGCGATGAAATAACAACACAATGTACATAATTACGCATTATACATAAATATATGCCATGGTTATTTTCTCCACTAGTACAATATTGAAAAGATCAGAAATTAAAAATGTCTGTTCAAATGATCTGCCGTGTCACATCTAATGTCGTTTTCGGTTGGAGGTTCGGTGTTACTATCCTTTTTGGCTCCGCTTATTCCAAAACAATTCGATTGGCTGTTCCGAGTAATGTTTTCGGAGTAGTTTTCTGTTCCGGAATTGATAAAGGAGTAGACCCGGAACAAACATATAAATATAAACCCTTTCATCGGATTATTTGTTAAATTAATTTTACTCGACTCAACGTGCAAAATATACATAAATATCAGACAATTTACGGACACACACATAATATTTCACAAATAAGTCTCGGAACAATAAAAAATAATTCTATTGGAATCAAAAAGTAGTAGTACTGTTCCGAAATCCAATCGAAAACGACATAAGATATCACATATTGAAGCACATAGTTTCATTTAATTTTATTTTTAAATCAGCGTTATCGCGAACAAAATTTCCCCAGTATTTTTACTTGTGATAAGGTACTATTATGACAAGTTATAAATAGGGAAAAAAGTCTAGAACCCGAAAAAAGAAGGTCTTGCAATTCCGTCTGTGCGCGCACATCCAGCCTACACGGCTGAATGGATTTTCTTCAAACTTGGTTTTGAGTAATGTGCCAACATATTTTTTTTTTTTGATTTTTTCTAAGAACCAAAACTAAAGGTTATTGCTATACAATTTTTTAGTCAAAAAGAAATTAAAAAAATAATAATTTATGTACTCTGCAACAAAACCACAATTAATTTTAGTTAATATTTGTAACCGATTTTAGAATTCACAGTGAATTTTCCTCATTTTACTCCCTAATTTGTTAACAGTAAGTATTTATAGATATAAAACTTATATTTATAAATTGACTCCAACGCCTCCTATCGGTCAACTTTTAAAGAAATTCAATAAAGTAAGAAAATAAAGTGCGTATACGCCGGAGTGTATCTATCCATTTTGTGTGGTTTGATACTAGGTAAACGGAATTAAAACCCATGATTATGATGAAATTTCGGAATGGTTATCAGAGTTTTATTCGATAACACCGTGTATAAGACTCGTACCAATGTTCATTTGCATTTCTGTTGAAGAAGTTGCATCCGAGCCTGAACTTTCTATAGAAATTACTGTCTGTTGGGACACTTTCTGTCTAGTTTGTTCACAGTCACAGCTAATTATCCAAACAATTCGTTCCATTTAAACAATGATTTTCTAGACATTTGTTCTTCATGATTGTATATATCGTCCTGCCCATACACAAGAAAAAGACCCATAGTTATAGGTTCAGATGGATCTGTGATTAACAAAGTACATTTGCCCACTGTTAGCAAACTGACCTTTAGTCTTAAGTTTTCAGTAATACTTATTTCGTCTTAACATAAAATAATTTGGATTAGCGACACAATCACAACTTAATAAGTTCCTCAATTGTCTAGTAGAAATGTTCACATTTTTTGCCGCATTTTGATAAAATAGGAATATGGTAATAAATGGCAAAACAAAACTGCCGAACTAAAGCCTATTGTCAGTTGTGTGAATAAATTATTACGATGAACGAAGACTGAAAAGTAGTCAGAATTGCAGTCTCAAATTTGGCAAAATAATAGACAAAATCTGTTGTAAATGAAAAACCTATACCCATCTACATTTGTAAATTCTTGGAAATGCAAATTTAAATGATGAGTGTATAACGAACATACCTACTTTCACATTACAAACATATACAATGAACGTAAATTTAGTTTGTACCTTCAAAAATTTTCTTTAGTGCAGTAATTTTTTTAGAAATCAATAAATAATCAAATCCAAATTATAAATTATCCGTAAAGGCTCTGAGAATTTATATACGCATGCATGCAATAACCAATTGACCCAAATACCAAGCCAACCTAGTAAAACCAAATCATCCCCAAGTAAATCATGAACTATATATTCAATTTAGAATCCTGCATAATGCTCCCCTTGGCTTTATAACGATACACACAGTACACAGAAAGCCTTACAAAAAAAAAGAAGAAAGTGAAACGAAAGAGAAAATCTTCCCCAAAACTCGAATTTATTATACAAAAGGCAAAGGATATCTATCGAGATAGTGCCATACATATAGTTATGTTGTTTTGAACATTTTCTACCGTCAAATGCACTACCATAACTAAAAGTTGTGTGTATTGTCATCTTATGCTCTCCAAGTTGTATAGGCCATAGTAAAACAACGAGATGGACGGGACTGGAGATAAAATCTTCTTAAAATAAATTCCCAGCTCGAGCATGCTAGAAAAGGAAATTGGTATTTTATACCATTTGTCATAAGCAGAACTGAAAGTATATTATAAATATATATATATATATATATTCTTTTACTTTATATATGTATGCACGTATTTATGTATGTATATAGTTTGTGGTATAAAATCTGCAGACACATCGAGTGGCATTTTGTAGGTTCCTTTGCCTCTGCTACTGCCACCACTTTCATTCTAACCTACAAGGAAAATTTTCTTTTCCGATCTTCTGTCGTATGTGTAATTTTGTGCGTTAGTTGCGCTGTTTTCTTGAGTGCACATACATTATTACAGAGCTTGGAATAGATACTCGAAAAAAGATATTTGCAAAAGCCCTTAGCGTTGGGTATTTGGATTGGGTATAAGCATTCGAAAGGGAAACCTACGCACGTACTCGTACAACGACATCTTAGTCGTCCTCGTTGCCATATCGTCGTCGTCACCATCATCGTTGGTAAGGATAACGTAGCATCTTAAAGGAGATGAATAAATTCGTTTACTATACTATGTTTGCTGATGTGCATGTATAGTCACAAGAGCATGGTATAAAGTGGTATCCTGTAGACCTAGCTCATGGCAGGCAAACCACTATAAATATAAATTTACTTTTTGGTGAAATTTTGCCTAGGTTAAGTCTTCGTGTATGCTGTTGGCGTATCTACACGCCTTTTGTAACTGTCACCACCAAAACAAAATAACCCTTAGTTCCAGCACAACTCTGAAGGATCGAAAGAAAATTGCGGTTTACACACTGTGAAGTCATGCGATATATTGCTTTAAGGATTTACCACTATGTGCACTTCGGCTAAAGCTGGGACAAACGCAAACAATCGAATATATATGTACATGCATATATAGTTTTATATACCTACACTGTGAGTCTATACCTAAATACATAGGAATAGGGATTGATGGCTCTTCCTGCAGCAGGATAACTTACTCTTTTAGTATCATAGAATTTAGATACTTACGTATGTATATAAAGATATATATAATTTAACTTAATCCTTGGAATCCATTTTTATGTTTATGAAAGTAAAGATGCAAACTTTTATAAATCATAAGTTTTAACATTTATCTTAAAACAATATCGCAAATTTTTTGTATTGTTTTTTTGCAAATAAAAGTTAACAAAAACAAAATTTCTAGGAAAGAACGATTTTTTGTAATTCCCAAATTAAGTTTGAAAATTAATTCTCGATACAAGAAATATTTACATTAATAGTTTTTCGTTGATTTAATGTTCATACATTTTTTCAGTCTTTCTAACTTTTAGTTTTTAAAACTGAACAACACCTTATGTCAATTGGGAATTTCATATTTTAAATCTTATGTTTTAATTCATGAAGTTTTATGACTGGGGTCAAGGCAGAATTTCGCCAAAGAGGGGAGAGGTAGGGAATAAGACGTTTATTAAACGTAATTATTTGGTTAAGTACAAGTAGGAATATGACATATGACTCTAATGTACTTTTATCAATACTGGACCTAATGGTACCAAAACCAAGAACATAAGAGTTCTTTAAAAAGTGATAGTCGTTTTTATACAATGATGCGACTTTTGAACTAAACCTACAATAGGTAAGATATTACAGACATTTCTTTGAAGATAATGGTAGGACATTTTGATAACAATTTATAGATCAATTTATCATCAAAATTTCGAATAAAAAGATTTAATGGAAATATCTGTAGAGAGGGGGTGTTGTTTTTGAGCGGGAGGAGCAGGTGTGGCGTTATTACTATAACACCCATGAACAAATTCTAACCCTTATGAAATAAGTCAAAAATATTAGATTTGTCATGGCAAAGAGTCTATTAAAATATCGTGGGTCGCCATTGCGACCGAGTGTGTACGTTTTCAACCAAGAAAAAAGATAATAATAGTTGCCCAAAAAAATGGGCAGAAAATCACAAACAACAGAATGATTTTGGACGCCCAATTTTTCAATAGTCAGTTAAACATCAGATAGTTTTTATTCTTCAGATAAAACAAAAATTTATTCGTGTTGCCATAGTATTTATTCCTTTGATAGTTTAACTGATGATTGAAAAATCGGCTCTAAGAAAACTAAATTTTAAAAAATACGGCTGATATTCTTGTCCGCTTCCCATCAAAGGAGTGTCCGCATAATGGAACATAAAATGTTTGGAATTTAAATCCAAGATCGACTGTCCCGGGAGTTTTTGAGGTTAGTTTAAATTTTTTAATAAAAAAAAACCTTTAAAATAATCAACAAAATAAAACTTAAAATAGAAAATTTAAGAAAATTTGTATAAAAACAAAGAAAAATTATTCTTAACGATTTTAATAATTTTGTTTTAAAGAAAAATCAAAAACGGATTTCTAGTATGATATTGTCGGTGTTATCGTTTTATTTAATTATATATGTAATATTTTATGTTTTCTTCTATCTAAAGTCACATTTTGTAGTGCCCCTCTCTCGCCTTGCCTTGATAATTGCCGCTACACTAATTGCTCCGGTTTTGTTTTGACACATCTCAATTGAAAACTCAAGCTTGATAACCCTTTAGCTATAATTTAAGCTTAAAATTAACATAACTCAAAATTCAGCATTCCCTTTTTTTATCCTGTATACCTATATATGTACATATTAGCTCTTTCTGCACTATACCTCTAAATCCTTATTTTCTATTTTAGCTTTTACGACGACGACGCTCCGGATTTGCATTAATTTATGCCCGAGTCCGTATAAAATCCCACGCCTTTACCCTTCGAGCTTTCCCAGTTTTTGAAACTCTACGAATAGAAAATTAATTAGGCCACTGAAGCAAAATAGTTATAGGTACATATTTATTATATGTATGTATGTATATGTATATATAAAGCATTCTTGTACCGCTTTCATGCAGCAAAAATGTAAATTAATCCTAGGCAACAACAACAAAAGCATCATTCACAAGAGATCTCAAGTTAAAACTCTGGTTTCCAATTAGACTACATATTCCATTATGTAGTTGTGACATCCAAGTAAGAAGACGAAATGTGCGTGTGTATATTCTCATAACATCAAATTTTTTGCCATCCCGTGGAAAATTAAACAACCCCCAGAGAATGAGGTTAGAAAATAAGCAAGCGATAGAAAAACAACAGCAGAGTCGTGTCAACCGGCAGAAATCTACGAGGATTTATAATTTCCACCTACCTATACCATCTTTTTTGACAATACATACCTATATAATATATCCTGGGATATACATATATGTAGAACCTGGCTTCTATGATGAACGTCCTTGATCTTTGCAACCACTAACATTTAGATTTTACTTTTACGGAAGAAAACAAAAGAGAAAACTGATGCGAAAAATCTTGAGAACCTGGAGATTCAAGAAAGTGAAAGGAAAAGTAAAAGCAAAAGAGTACGCATGTCTGTTGGAGAAGCAAAAACGTAAGATAAGAGAGAATCCAGACAGCGCAGCGTAAGAGTGCGAGTAAAATGTTTTTTCTCAAGGACTGCACTTGACCATAGCGTTCAAGTTTGCAAGTATGGTTATGTATTGATATGAATGCCTGTTGTTAGGAGTTAGAACTTGAAAATTTCCAAACTTATTCAAGGCTTTATTAAGAAAGAGAAAAAAATTAAGAGAGTAAGACATGCACACCCACTGCTACTACTAATGGCTTCAAACTTACATATATTTGTGTTATGGCCGAATTGCAAGCTTTCGCTTTTTATGTCTCGAATGTCCTTGGCAAAGCGTAAAAGGGTATTAATGACAGTTATACGTATCGCCATCTCGCTTTCACTTTCGTTTGCTTTTTGTAAGGAAAGTGCTGCACAACATTAAAACATACTATCCCAGTATAGCTTTGCACTTTTTTGTGACCCACTGGGGAGGTGGTTGGGTGGAAAAGTGGGGCACTTTTATGTACTTTGTCTGTGTGTATATGTATATACACACCTAGGTATAGAAGTGCTGGGGGTGTTCGGTGAATCAACCAGGATACATGCTTTCTTTATGTAGCATTGCATTTGGCGCTGTATCCAGAGGGACCAAGTAAGTATGTATGTGCGGCTGTATTTACGTTGGTGATAAGGCCATGAATTATGCTTGCTTGTAGGAGGACCTCCCTACAAAATACACACCAACCACCCACCATCCACCTAACACTTTGGGTTTGAGTTGTTTTGGAAACAGCACATCAGTGTTGTATTGCTGCTCGCCGATAATAACAGTGGCGCCACGGGAATTACTTTTGGTATTAGGACAAGAAGAGATGACGACGACTATACGACCACGACGACGACGACAACAGGGATCTGATGATGTTGCCAGGAAACAGCCTGGTATAGTATAGTATTCAGTCCTTCGCCTTTGTTCCGCTTCGTCTTTAGATTTATAGAACTACAAGGCAGTGCGTTTCTTCAAATTGAAAATATTATGTATGTGTGCCAGTTGGTATGCCTTACTCTGATGTACTGTGGTGTGGTGTGATGTTAGAAGTTATAGGGGTTTGTTAAAGGGGGTTCAAGTGGTTAAGAGGGGGAAAGGAAATGTTTCTATTCTTTTTCTTGATAATTTTGGGGCTATAGAGGCGGTTGGTAGGATGAATGTCTGTCGATGTGCTTCGTTTAATACACGCACTTCTGGGATTCTCATTCTATCGTTTGCTGACTTGTTCGTTTTTGCTACTTTCGCAAATTGTCCGTTGCGACTGATGTTGTTGGAGTGGGAAGCGCGCCAGGATGGTAGTTTTGAAAGTAGATCATTGTCGATGTGGAAGGAGGAGTGGGTTTTTCTTCATTTTTTGAAAGGAAATAGAATGATGGGTCTTGTGCTAGTAAAACTTTCAAAAAAGTTTTTGAATTTTCATTCGAATGACAACTTTGTTTTCTCCTTTTTTCTGCTGGAGTTGGCATGTTATAGGAAGTTTTGTGAAAATGCGGTAGGGGATTAAATTTTACGGAAAATAGCCAAGTTTTTGTATACTTAATGCTTATATACATATAAATGTAGGTACCTAGTGTTTATGTATGTAGGTATATTTGTCATGTAGATGTATAGTGTAGGTATGCACTCGAAAACATGTTAAGAGGTTTATGTACATATACATAGGTACTAAACTAACTACTAAAAATTATAAATAGGTACCTACCTACCTAGGTATATGTACATATGTACAAAAAATGCAAAAAAAACTCTATTTCATAAAAGGAACCTATACTCAGGTACTATATTGTTATAAACTTGTGGTTTATTGAAATAGATCAACCTGCGAAGGCAGGTTTTTCCATACTAGGAGATACAGAAGAAATAATAGTTACCTACATAATTGATATTTATATTTTATTTCGTTTGTTCTGTTAGGTATAATATCGAATTCAGCTAGTTAGAGCATAGTTGAAAACTTAAAATAAGTTAAAATCCATTAGTTTGTGTATGCAATATTTGATAATTTTATGTGATCAAGATACAAAGCTGGTTCTTGACGTAACTGGTAGATAGATACATTTTCAAACTTAACTTATTCGGGTTTATCTCAACACTGAAAAATTGGGCCTTAATGAGCAAACTAGAGACAACTTATGTCTTCGGACTATACTTGGTTTTATTGTCCTGTTTTGAAATTACGAAATTTCTGATCTGTGGAGCTTTGAAGCTTACGATAAATTTTTTTTTGTTCTGGCTGCTTTAAGAATACGTACCTTATTGTTAAAACTTAAGGTAAACTTTCGATGCACGTAAATATCTACATTTAATTGTGTACCACCATATTTGTACTATTGTAACTTTTGTATAAGGTCTCTTGGAACTTATCAAGTGCACATATATCTACTTCCATTCAAAAAGCACCAACAACAACGCACCGGTGCATTCCGAAAAGCCTTCAAAAAAGTTAGAATGGCTAATTCAGCGCAAAGAGGCAGTTTAATATTTCAGCCCAGTCAATAAGAAGCTTGAAAAATTTGTTGAAGGAACAGACACATTTTGAATACCAAGCATCAAACCGGCCAATCAATAACACACAGACAAATTTAACTGATTTTCTTAAATCAACAAATTGAAAAAAATCAATTAACTTTTATATTGGTACCTACATTTATATTTAGAAATAAACAGAAAGCTACCTACCTATTGTATAAACATAGATACCTATGTACATACAAACATTAATTTAGAACAGTAAGACAAATAATTTCATCACATAATTGTCATTGTCACCATGCATTCGTATAACTTCGTATTTGTATCTATTATCTTTGAATCCTTTTTAAAAGAATTTCACCCAAATTCCGTACTCCTACTTGTTCAATTTCGTCATTTTATCCTTGCCTGCGTTTTATATAATATGGAACTCTTTTTTTATACTGGGCAAAGCTTGCTTATTTCCCATACTTGTTTTATATAATATGCACGCACATGTTTACGCACACATTTCTCAGGACAATGATTAGAAAGTTGCATGATGCCCAGCAGCTATATTGCAAAGTGAAACATGCGCATTTACTTGCACATGCCAAACTTTCGACTCACACCCTTATTCATATTAAAAGAAAAAGTTAAAACCACCTCAATGATTCGTGTTTTTGCTCACTATAGGGAAGCTTGAATCTTAAATCTATATAATAAATTTATTCATTATAAGGAATGATTGTTCACGAAATTATGTTTTGAATACGGTTCCAAGACAACATTCCTTTTGAGGCATTAAAATGCTTTTATCGCAACAATAACGTGTAGACAAGGCACTGTTGACTTGAAAATGTGTGGCTTGTGGACGACTAGGCTTAACACAGTCACAAATTATTGTTCGCTTACTATGACCATTGAGTGGTGTAAAGCAGCTTTTTAATATTGGAAAAATAAAGATCTTGATTTTAGATTTTTCAAATCTTATGCCCTTAAGTAATAAATGAACTAAGAGTCGGATCTAGATCACAATCATTTTCTTTGTATTGGTTTAATTCAATTTTAGACTAAATTCGACTCTAAATTCGTTAATTACTCATGACTATAGAGTCAAACGTGGGATCACTAAAAACGGTTTTTCGATAAATACAATCTTCGCTCAAGAGGCTTACTGTGCCTACAAACTCCCGCCCGAACCAACCAAAGTCTGAATTCATGATGAGATGATGACATTTCAAAAATTAAACGTCAAAAAACTCACTTTATCAATCAAAACGACACACTCTCAGTCGTATTTATAAACTTTGACTAACTTTGTACAACAAATTTTAAATAAAGTAATAAATAAACATTTTGCGTGGTTGTCTAAAAGCTATCTGCAACTTTGACAACGGAAACGGTTGTCTTAACCTTAACCTTAACGGAAACGGTTGTCTTAACCTTATCTAAAAGTAACATTTTATTCAACAAAAAACAAATTAAAATTATACTGTAACTACATATATTATAAGTCAACCATCTCAGGTCCAGTTTGTCAGTGCCAGATCAAATTTGGTGAGCTAACTCGAGTTTAACTTTAATCTCTTTACTTAAAACTGAGCCTAGGAAAATCCAACAAATACAACCGTTTACGTTTACAAAGGTGTTAAGACGAATTAACAACAAAGATCCATCACATCCATGACTATAAAGAATTTAAATAAAAAAAAAGTACTTGAAAACTTGAGATTCTAAAAGAATTATGTAGGTATGTAAGGAACTTTTTGGTTTCATGTAATAATGTCACTCAACTATTCGCCCTTTAGATTTAATAAAACGCACAAACAAAAATGTGTAAAGACCAACACACAATGCGTTGTCATCGTGTTTCTATACACTGCCACCCTCCGACAAAAGCTGCAGGAATAGCGCTCAGGGGGTAATAAAAAAAAACTATATAATTATTTTGTATATATAAAAGCATTCGCTATAGAAGCTACACATATAAGGATAAAATGTAATGTTTATTATATATGTAACTTAAAACTTCCTTATCAGTTCCATTGCAAAATTAAAAGTGATGATTTACACGAATGAAGCACGTCAATGTCAAGAGACGATATAGGTACACAGAATTAAAATGTTTATAGTAATAAAAAGCTCACAACATCAAGAGTATTTAAAATGACCATCAGAGCCTTATTCTGGCAAACTCACTGATGCCTCACAAGTCACAATAACCTCACAACTCGTGGTGAACTCGCCTCATAAAACCTTAAAAATTATGATCTGCTCCTTGGCAGATCACAACTCACGTTCTTCTTGTTAGTTTTACTATGAGCCTGATTATACGGTTCGTTTTCTCGTTCGTTTCGTCTTTCGTGTTTTTGACAGGCAAGAACGTTCATGATTACATGGTTCGCGAAAATACGTACGTACTTCCATTCGTTATTTTGACGTTCATAGAATTGGGGGATGTTTTGTAAGAAAATCATCAGTAGTAATAAATAAAAATATTTTTTAATCACTTATTTCGCAAATACAAACGCATATTAGGTGTATCCAATTACGAAAAACTATTTTTCAATTCAATAATTTTTGTTCAAATCGCTTTTTGCTAACATCGAGGAGAATTTTGGTTGGCAAATCAGAAACGTCAAAGTTCAACCAAAAGTCTTGAAATTTTCATTCCTGCTTTCGTTACTTCCTTCCCTCTACATTTCTACTCCCCTCACCAAAGCTGTCAAAAAGACGAAAGACGAAACAACCGAAAAAACGAATCGTGTAATCGGGCACTATGAGAGCTTCCATAGAAAACGAAATTGTGTGTGAACGCCTTATAAGAAAACAAACGGCAGAATAGGGCTGTAACCCGGGGTTTAGACAAGCGAGTAGAACTAGTAGCGTTTATGTGTGTTAGTGTATCTGAACACGAGAGAGCCAACTAGTACTAGTACTAGTAGCCCAAATAGTATAATATTTTTGCCTGCTAGTAGCCTGCCAGTTATCCTACTAGTGTAGTGTATTGTTTCATTTATTTATTTTGTTTCCATAGTTTCCATAATTTGTATATTTTTCTGTATGAAATATTTAAAAAAATTCATACTAGTTGACAAAAAGCGCAGAGAGCTACTAGTCACACATACATTCATAAAATTAACGCTATGATACAAATGCTACTAGTTCTACTCGCTTGTCTAAACCCCGGGTAAGTTATTTTTTCTTTAACTATATGATTGACTTCCTAAACAGTTTATAAAATATACAAAATATTTAACATACATTTCTATATACATATTTTGTGCACCAATGCATTATACCTACGTACAGTAGGTATAATGCACAGTTCTTACCTAATAATATTCAAACACATTTTATTTTAGCAGTTTCGGTTATTTTCAGTCTCAAGAAAACAACTATTTCAAAAACCTCCAGGACAGTGCTAAAAAGCACTAGGTTTACCAAGAAAATCGGTAAGAAGTCGTTTAAGCTGAACTGAAAAAAAACTAGTTGATATATCTATGAGACCACCCTGTTGTGTCGTTTTCTCTATAATCACAATTTCAAGTTTGATCAAATTATCGTGTTCGGTTTTTGTTCCTGAATACACTACCTACTAGTAATACAAATTCTTATTCACTCGATTTGGTTTCGATAGAGTAATAAAGTTCACACTTCCCGTAAAACTAAAAATGAAAGAAAGCTAAAGTATCGTGAAAATATTGTATGGTGTTGAGATCTCTGTTTTATTTCTTTTCCATCATTCTTTAGTTAAAAAAAAATTTTGGCTCCATAAAAAAGTAAGCAAGCGAAGCTAACATTTTGCTTTTTCATTGTTTTGACATCCAACCTGGGAAATCAATCACATTCAATGTTTTTAACTTTGGAAAATGTTGTTTTGAAATATCATTTCAATTATCTTGTAGCTGTTGAGTAGGTTAGTATTAAAACCGAGACGAAATCTCCTTATAGGTACTTTAACATTTAAAAATATTTTTGGAAACAACTCCCTAATACAACAATGTAAGCCAAAATCTTAATTTGGGTATGACTTTATATTTCGATAATTCGAATAAGAAAGTATGAAATAAATACACCGAATCATTTAATATTAAACAATTTAAGACTGACATTTTAATCAATTTTGTATACGGATACGGAAATGGATGGAAGCTTTTGTATGTATGTACACTCAAAAAGAAAAACAAAGGCACCATAAAATATAAGTCGGCACTGTAGTGAAATTTAAATCGTAAGATATATGATTCTATTAGAGCTTTGAACCATCTTCACTAGCGATGAATTCTAGCAGATAGTTTCCAAAAAGAAGAATAAAATTAATGTACAGATATCCTATCAAATTATCTTCATAATTATATTTGATCTTTTATAGTAAGTCCCCTTTTCACACAGGGAAACCAGTTGCTGGAGATTTTTATGACGTTTTCCTTAAATTGCCTCGTACCTTTCACACGATGAATCAAAATTGCCATAGATTTTTATTTGTTTCCTTATAAAGGCTGAACGCACATTAGACTGCTTTCACACAAGGAAACTGAGTTGCTGGAAACTGGGAGTTTGTAGGCGAGAAGGGCAAGAAGTAAGGGGAAAGAAAAAAATCTCCCGGTCAACGATTGAGGAGATTTTTATCACATTCCTTCTCACACTGTCCGTGATGTGCGTTCAGCCAATAGACTTTATATGGAAAAAACTGAAATCTCCGGAAATTCAGTTTCCTTGTGTGAAAGCTACAAGGCAATTAAAGGAAAACGTCAAAAAAATCTCCAGCAACTGGTTTCCCTGTGTGAAAGCAGAATTACGGACAGTTTGAGAAGGAATGTGATAAAAATCTCTTCAAACGTTAACCGGGGAGATTTTTTTTCCATCCCCTCACTTCTCCCAGTTGCTGGCAACTCAGTTAAGCTAATTTGCTTTCAAAGTTTTGTGTCTTGAATTTACTGAAACAAACCAAAAATCAGCGATAAAACGAAAATCTCGTTTGGCTAATAAAACAAATAAAATACAAAATATTTAAAACTTCTCTGTATTTGTGTGCAGTTGTAATAATCAAAAATAGTCAACAAGATGTTAAACACTTTCTTTGGCAATAAAGGCTCTCCCAAACCAATGCGGAACATTCGTTGCGGCGAAGAAACATTCGCATGTCAAAATTTATTTACATGGTGGTATATGAGAGTGCCCACACCAACGGGCGGAGAAACATATGAATTAATTTTGACTGACGAATGTTTCTTCGCCGCAACGAATGTTTCGCATTGGTTTGGGAGAACCTTAAAGCTGTTAGTGTGGACGATCTGTCAATATCGTATATCGTATTCCAAGTAGACATGTTTTTTTTTTTTTTGCAAAATGTCAATCGATTTAACGAGAACGACGTCTGTGTTGTCATTTTCCATTGCTCGTACAGAAAAAATATCCTGACCTGACCATCAAAAAAGGGGTTTCGCACTTCATATTCAACGCTAAATTAAAGTAAACGCTGTAAAGTATCGACATTTTCCAAAATGATTAACGCGGCATCACGAGCATACCTGCGGGCAACTACTCAAGCAGTTTCCAATAGCTTAAAGCCAACTGTTCTTTCAACAACTGAGAAAAAAACCGTCGTAGTTAATAGTGCTTTGAATAAAGACGCTCCTTTGGCCACAATTGTAGCCACAACTGGATTACAAAGTGATTATTCTTAATATAAAACAGATTTAAATCCGAAATTGCATAATGCAAGTACAATTTTTCTACCTAGACTAACATCTACTGACTGGCATTATGTAATTTTTTGAGGTTATCTGTGAACTGTCATCTGTAGTTTGCCCTTCCGTATCCAAGTACTAACTTTTTTCAATTTCACAGCTGTAACCCAAGTTCGATGCGCCCACACCGATTTGCAAGTACCAGACTTTTCGCCCTACCGCCGAGATGCAGCAAAAAGGCTCGACAGGAAAGACGACAGTGCTGAAAGTCGCAAGGCTTTCACCTATATGCTCGTTGGTTCGGGCGCAGTAGGTGCTGCTTATGGTGCCAAGGCATTGGTCACACATTTCGTCAGCTCCATGAGTGCATCCGCTGATGTCTTGGCCTTGGCTAAGATCGAAGTTAAATTAGGAGACATCCCAGAGGGCAAGTCTGTGACGTTCAAGTGGAGAGGTAAGCCTTTGTTCATTCGCCATCGTACAGCTAGCGAGATTTCAAGCGAACGTGGTGTTTCACTTGCTGAGCTTCGTGATCCTCAATCAGATGATGTAAGAAGAAATTCCTTATTGCAACTCAAACATTTTAATTGATTTTATTTTCTTCCTTTAGCAACGAGTACAACGCCCAGAATGGCTTGTTGTTATTGGTGTATGCACACATTTGGGTTGTGTACCAATTGCTAACGCTGGTGACTTTGGAGGCTACTACTGTCCATGCCACGGTTCTCACTACGACGCTTCTGGTCGTATTCGCAAGGGTCCCGCACCACTTAACTTGGAAGTACCAGCTCACGTATTCCCCGAGGATAACCTTTTGATTGTTGGTTAGGTGAAACATTAAATGATGATTATTTAAATTAGGAAAGAGGCAAGCTGGCGTTCAAGATGTTTAATTAACTGCAAAACTGTAGAAAACCAAACATCAGTATAAATAAAGAAACGATTCTTTAATCCTAAAAAAGATTAAAACCTTGTTTTAATTTTCTTTTATAAGTAATTGTAAAGAGATGAAATATTGGGGTTAGCTTTATGCTGTTGTTGTGTTTAAATAAAAATTGAATGTATATCTCTAAAAATAAATACAAACCAGAAGACCCGTGCGAAAATTTCGCACATTTAATAAGGCTTTAAATTTTCAAATAGAATGTTTGAACAAAATAAATAAATTCTTTTTATTATTGATATGAACATATTAGTTTTACAAAACCTCTTTGTAAACAATATTTGATGTAAGAATTAAATGTTTTTGAATTTTTTGTTTATAATTTTCTTTAATAGGTACATATATGTTGTTTTCACTTTTTTAATCAGTTTAATAAGCTTTTTTACTATTAAACTTAAATCTCAAAAATACTTCTCTCAAAAACACAGATAAAAATTCTTTTGGGGGCCCCAGCATTTAGCATTTTGTGTTTGTGTAAAGGCTTAACTACATAGGCCTACTTTTGTACAAAAGTGAGAAATAAATATCTATTCTGAAGACACCTGCTTGCTAAAAAAAAACAATTGAAAATTGTGCATGGTGGTTTAATTTATGTGTCAGAACAATTTTCGTATGTTTTTTTTACAAGCATGTTTCTGTAGCGAGCATTTTAATTTCTCACTTTTGTACAAATGTAGGTCTATGTAGTTAAGGCTTAACTCACACTATTTTGAAAAAATCTTCACTTTTTCCTCGATATGCCCGTTCCTCTAATTCTTCTAAGATTTTAAATTAAAGAATTAATAAATATGTTTCTTTCATTCACGCAATCTAGTGATACCTAATAAACGCATTCGGCTTTTTATAATAAGAAAAAAGATAACAAACTACAGAAGTAGGTAACAAATATGTTTCTCCACCACTCACTCAATGTGCAAGCGAAAAAAAAAAGATCCTATCCTATTCAGTGATACCTATTTTAGTGGAGTTGACTATTTTATAAATGCGAAAAAAGGAGTTTGACAACAGAAATAATATATATGATGATGATAATAAATTGGTTGGGGCAACGGCTCGTGAAGAACCAGGGCCTAGTGACTAACAACTCGCAACCATTCTTGTGTGCGTGTGTCGACAGGAATGGAAGGGACATTTTTATGCCGAATCCGAACAGCTAGACGAGAAGCACTTATTCGTGACAAGTAATACTCTTGGAGGATTTGTCAATTCCTCGCAAGAGGCAGTAGCCCTGAAAACTTTTTAGTTGTATATCTCTAGTTCTTCCAATCTCTATAACGGATACCACGGGTTTTTGTTCCTTTAGCTAATTTTTTATTCCAGGGTCGGTAATTTCAAGAAATTGTTTATCTTTTGACTGAAACAATTCCTATTAAGTTTGAGAAGCTTTCAATTCTAATTATTTTGTTTGCTTCGATATTAGGATGAATTTCAGAAATCATAGAACACTTAATCGATTCGAGAAAGACATGTTCTATTAAATTTCCGGATTTTGTACACAATGGCACAAAGTAAATTCGGCCGACTGATCAAAGGGAAAAGATTTTGGGATGTGATTTGATCAATTTCTATTTTAAAAGTGTTGTAATTGAAGATCACAGTCTATACATTATTAAAATTGTTGTCTATCTGATCTGGTATCATGAAATTTTAATTTAGCTCATGATTATTTGCAGTCTAATAAAAAAAAAATCCACATTTTTTTTAAATTGTATGCTTATTTTGGATGATGGTGAAATACGGCTCATATTGTCTTCTTGTTAATTTGTACATTTGCCGGTTTTGTCTCTCTTTTTCAGTTTAAAAGCTTGCAAAAAAACAAACGAAAATAAGCACTAGACATTCGTTAAACATTCGCTTTAAAGCTTTTTGTTTTTATTTTGGATTGTGCATCTGTCAATCGTTGCGAATGTTTCGCTATCATTTCGAGTTAATTTGGGAGAGCCTTAAAAGAACACAAAGTACCTCAATTTGCCATAAAGTGGATCATCCCTTTTCAAATTAAACAATTAAATTGAATTCATGTTCGTGTTTGTATTTTACGGCCCTTATTGCGAGTGTCGTTCAACTTTCGATGCGAAAAAAGTCGAAAGTACCAAAAAGTTTGGTGAGTTAAAACTGCTGCCAAAAGCTTTTGGGATAGATTTATGTTATTGTGATCCTTTGCAAAAACTAAGCTGCTGAGATCTGATGCAACCATAGATTAGGATATTTCGAATTTCCGACGATCCACTTTCGACAAGTCGTTCATCGATAAGCAAACGACACTCACAATAAGGGCCTACGTCTATGAAGACAACAAAAATAATTTTCAGCTGGTGTGAACAGTCGCAACGAGAGCCAACTTTTCATTTTGACTCTATGTGTAAATTCGAACGAAAAATCATTCCGTTTGCGTCTTAGTAAAATTCCATTTTCTGAACGCACATTATCCAATACACAAACCACATTACATTCCACACATCTGTCAAAAAATATCCCAAGCATTTATCCTTGAGCTGTCATCTGTCATCCAAAAATGTTGACAATTCCAAACAAAAATCCTTGCCGAAATACCGCCTTTCGCCACTTTCGCATCAAAATAAATTACAAATTTTCAACCAAAACAATGGGTTCAGCTACAAAAGTAAGTTATTCAATTGTTTTCTTATAATCCTAATTTAATAGCTTTGAACTCATTTGCAATATCAAACACTAGATTCTCTTATTGGTAAAACATAAACCGCCAATTAAAGCCAATTTCCAAACTTCTACCATCAACTTAACATTTTTTTTTTTCAAAAAAAAAAAAAAAATACACTACTTCTTGGGTGTGTTGCTTTTTACAGGTAGGAGAAATTTTCACTGCAGCTGGCCAGGCATTCAATCGTCTAGGAGAGCTCACAATGCAATTACATCCCAGTTCAGACTCACCATCAGGGTAAGTTAGCTTTTGCAGTTACTTGTTGAAGCAAACACTAATTCTCAATTTTGACCAATCCATCACAACATCGCAAGCTCAGGAGCAAATGGACAGATGAAGAAATCGAAATGTTGCACACATCCATAACCCGTTTCTCGGAAGATCTAAGCAAAATAAGTTTACGAATAAAAAACCGTACAGTGTAAGGACACTTAGAATCTTATATAAAAACTATTTGTTTTCTTCATCTGATCCTGATGACGAGGGCGAATTATTTGACTAGCAAATCTAACTGTTCCAACTTCATTTTAGGTCACAAATACGACAAACATTAAAAAAGAAAGCATATGAGGACGCGGGCATCCCGGCGAAGCTTGTCCAACCCAATCAAGGGCAGCCACTTCAACCTCCACCGATGCAACCTCCACAACAACCTCAGACATCACAACAGCAGCACCACCAGCAGCCAAAACTTATTCAACAACAAGTAATCATACAACAAGCGACGCCAATGACAGTCACCTCGCAAATACAACAGCACCCGCAAACGCTACAATCCCAGCCCCACCAGCCACCGCAAACAGTAACCATCCAACAGCTTCAGCAAATTAAGTCCGAAGCTGTGGTAGTGGACAACAGTGCAACAGGAATGATGACTGGCACAAAGTCTGGCGACATGATGATTACCCTGAACCGATTAAACATACAAGAAAACGAAGTAGACGTCGAGTGTTTGCCATCCGACGTTAAATTGGAATTCTCCGGTGAGGAAGTGGCCGGGTGAAATCCAGCCCAATATGATGACTACTATTTCTTTAAAAAGTAATGACTACGATGTGAACTACGCACCCAACCTGGCCCAGAAACTATCCCCAACAAGCTATTCTCTCGACAAAACCATTTGGCATTCTTAATAATTAGTTTATTTTTAAGTATATTATGTAAAAAAAACCTTTTGATTTCCATATTACTGCAAAATTATCTTGTACAAATAAAGTATCCTACCTATATACAGTACTTTCGACTAAATTATTTGAAACCGCCTACAAAACTACCGATGGCGATAAAACCAAATTCTCCTCATCCAATTGGTTGGCAGTGTTTCATGAATCATACAAAGATGCAGGTGATTCTCTAGGTATTGCCTTATATCGTCTTCGATACTTGTCGTCCATTTGAGTTTGGAAAAATTCGGAAAAGTTTCATTGGCTGATCTCCGCATTCGACGAACTGCAGTTCGATAACATTTCCAGGGTTGAGGTTCGACAATCAGAAGTTCGGCAATATGCGAGCATTTGCTAAGAAAATTCTGCAGTCCACTATCGCCATGATTTAGATGAATCCACATGGTAATTGAAAAGCAACAGACTGCATCGAATTTATTCGCATTTCGAGCTTTAAGGTAGTTGTCTATTTCTGATGAGTCATCTTTCATGATATCGACACAAGAAAAATTAATTGTTTGGGGCACTTTGTTGTTTTCATTGGCTCTTTTGATAAGAGTTGGATCTATATCTACTGCCAGGATTTGGACTTCTTTATTAATCTGATTGGAAAGATAATGTAAGAGCAATTGAGTTACATCTCCAGCATTACAACCCACATCGAGCACAAGGTATGTCGATTCATTAGCTGGTTTTGGTTTGTCTTGTGGTAACCATACGTCGTTTGGCAGCAAAGCTATGCGATCTTCGGCTGAGTGAAATTTATAGTAGTTGATGAAATTGCCAAACTGTACAGCTCCTGGATCCTCTGCGCGGAAGTTCATGGTGTTTATTTTTGAGGTTGGAATTTGTGTAGCAAAAAAAACATCAAACAAAATCTGCACGTAACAAAAAACTATTTAATTTATTTTGGTCTATTTAATAACGACTGGTTTAACTTTCATTAATCAATTTATATTCTCATGCTTTGTATATAAACTTTTTATATACAATGGTTTATGTTTACAAAATGAAAATATATTTTTTTACCAAAAGAGCTATACACTTATTTAAACTTTCGCAAGTAGATGGCCTTGTCATCGAAAGAAGGGAGGTTTAAGTACAAGATAAACGATGCAACATAAAGGTTAAAACAGGATGTTTCGTATAAGACCGGCCATTCACTAGCCAAATTTATTGCATATAAGTTTTTTCTCACAACGTGATAAGTTTCATGGAGGTATCCCTTTTTTGGGGAGTTAATTTAGGATTAACTCACAAAAAGTTTATGATATTTTATCTTACGTGTTTTGTGAGGCATTCTGCATACATCATCAATTAAAAAACAGCTTCGTGACGTAACTGTAGTCAGATCTAATTCCTTACTCGGGCTTAACCCAACACTGAAAAACTGGGCCTTAAGCTGGTTTTAGACTTTCGGTGTTATCATCGGTGTACGTTGTTGTTCGTACGCGGAACAACGACAATTTAAATGATAAAACCGAACAACGAACTAAGAACGTGCAAATTCAAATCAGGTCAGAAATTTCGGTGTTCGTTGTTCGTTGTTCGTTGTTACCCGAACAACGTGTGTTTAAGTGCGAAAACTATTTAAATGAACATTGTTTTGGGGTGTGGTGTAATATGTAGGGACATTTTCGAAGTTCTTTTAATCAATGAATGGCACAAGAAGCCTAGGTATATAAATAAACAATTTTGTAAATAGGTTTTAGCTTTCTAATGTAAATGCTTCCTTCGTTGTTCGTTTTTGAGAGAAGAACGAACACCGAACAACGTTCACCGAATGAAGCGACATATTTATGTTTTTTTTTCAAAGATTGGTTTTGATTCAATCCTTATTTATATTCAAAGATTGGTTTTGATTCAATTCTTATTTATTTTGATTTAATTTTATTTATTTATTTTCAATCTGACACCGCCATGTAGTATCGAGTACCAAATAAAAGATATGTTTATATTTTGATATCCAATAATTGATAGAGTTTTATTAAATAATGAACTATAACAGATAATTATAAGGTTTGCTTATACGACATTACCCAACGGCTTCATTGCCAATTTTTGAGGGAATTAATTACGCCTCGTTACTTGTACAGAAGGAGAAAAGTTAACATTAATTGGCTCAACGATAGAAAGCAATAATTGTCTTTCCAATATCGGGAAAGATTGTCCTTGCCAAGGTATCTACATTTGTGGAATTCAAGGAAATGTTAATGAAAGTGGCAATTTAAGGTTTGACCGCACACAACTGCAGCGGAACTACACTTCACGACGCGGCAAAAAATTATGTGTATGAAATTGTGTGAAGTATTTTCATTATCATATTTGTTAATTTCAATTGATATCTCATTTCATTTTCAACTTTGTTTGGAATTCGGACGTTTTTTTTTTTGTTGTTTTCTCTTTGTGTTCTGACATTTTCATTCAAAAGCTTTTTAGAGCTTTCGAAATTGATTTCCGCTATGCATTCACCTAAGACCCCTTTCACACAAGGAAACTGAGTTGCCAGAAACTAGCTAGTTTGTAGGCGAGAAGGGAGAGAGGGGAGATTTTTTTTTCCCTTACGGCCTTCTCACCTACAAACTCCCAGTTGCTGGCAACTCAGTTTCCTTGTGTGAAAGCAGTCTGATTTCCAATCTAATTTTGAGCAAATAAGGTTAAAATTAGATCATTTTGAAACGAAAATTTGTATAGGAATGAGGTAGTTGGATCCAATTTGAAAATTTGCAACGAAACCACCTTATTTGGCCTAGTGAAAAGGTAGCATAAGGAAAACTTGCAAAATAAATACGAAAAAAAAATTGACACAAAAATGCGGAATTAAGGCTCTCCCAAACCAATGAGAAACAGTCGTTGCGGCGAAGAAACATTCGCATGTCAAAATTTATTTACATGGTGAAATATGAGAGTGCCCACACCAACGCGGCGGAGAAACATATGAATAAATTTTGACTGACGAATGTTTTTTCGCCGCAACGAATGTTCCGCATTGGTTTGGGAGAGCCTTTAAGGTTAGACCGCACACAACTGCAGCGGAACTACACTTCACGAGGCGCCAAAACATTATTTGTATGAAATTGTATGAACTATATCGTACTAAGTGGCAACTGAACTTCATAAAATTTCATACAAATTGTTTTGAATCGCAGTTCCTTTGCAGTGCAGTTCCGCCTAGTGCGGTCTATCCTTTACCGTGTAGTTTCACTGATGTCAAGTGTGGTTCTACCTTTAAAAGACTTTTTTATTTCTTTTAAAATCACACCACACACCCTTTACCATTTGCCCTTTTCTACTCAACGCCAGAGGACCGAATAAAATAAAATCACAGTATTTTAGTTTCACCAAAAGTCGGTGAAGCGAAAACTTGGCAGGGCAGTAGCCACGACGAAAGAAAAAAAATTGCCAATAAATGAACAAACGTCGTCGGGGCGCGGGTTGTCAATAAAACTTTTTAATTTTCTACCTTTGCAAAGATCGAATAATTATTCTTCTTTTACCAAAAAGTTTATTAAATTACTTCGATTTACGTGAACTTAAGTTGTGCAGTCAATTCTTAATTTTTTTTTTGCATTTGAGAAAATAAAAGTCACTGTAAAATTGAGTTCTGCTCTGAGTCTGTCCCGATGTTTGCAAAAGTTAAAAAAAAAGTCGGAAAGAAAAGTTTTTTTTTTGAGTCCCTTCCGTTCGCTATATACCATCGTCGACTTCTCCCTATTTAATTTATTCGCAATTTGGTTTTGGTGATTCATATCTATGCAAAAGTAGAGAACTCGCCGCGGACAGGAATAATAATATTAACAAGAAAAAAAAAACAGCAACCGGACTACAGAAAAAAAAAAATCGGAGCAAAGTGGTGCGTTCATATCCTTTTTTCACCTGGCAATAAATACATAATTAAGAAAAAAAAAAAACAAAATTCTGGAGGTGAACTTTCGGTGTGCAATTTGTTTTAAAATAAGTGTGTTCCAAAATCATCTACTCCGCAGAATAGGTAGGTACATAGATGTTGTACCACCCAATTTGGCTTATCTCCCACGATTTTATGTAAGTGGATGGATGGGTATTTTAGGCCTAAACATTTTACGCCTTCGGAATCCCTTTCTCGTACCTACCTACTTTTATATCGTTTTGTTGGGCTCTTCTGGGAATATACAACATGTACATATTTTTATGTTTTGAAGCACTTCCGCTATTCTTTGTCGAAATGTGTGTTTTAAGAGGAATGGGAACTTAAGTTTGTTTGTTAGATATGTGCTTATGTTAAAAGAAGTAGTCATTTACCCAGTTCAGATTTCTGAGAAATTTGTGCAGACTCACTCTTAGGTTTTCACAATTTTTGTGGAAATTAAATCAAAAATTTTTAATCCCAAAATAAATCTCAGACTAAGAAACAGGGCAGTTCAGACAAATGAAATCTCAGCGATCTCGGTTAAGTTTTCAGGAAAAGAATTTGAGAGAAATCATTTAGCTAGTTTAGATTTCTGAGATCTCACTAGACTGAGCGCAATTTATCACCAAAATTCCGAACTTTAAATGGGTAAAATATAATCCCTGCGTTCATCGCATCAAATTTATGAACTTAAGGCCCTTATTATGAATAGCGGATCGAACGTTCGCCTAAGACCGACCGTATTTTATTTCACTGATTTCGACACATTTTTCGAATATTTCATCAAAAATATATCGAGTTTGTTTTAAAACCAATTATATTTGCTAAAATATTCGCTCAATGTGTTAAAATCACTCAAATAAAAAACGTTGCTATTCATAATGAGGGCCAAATTTTCAGTTTTCTGAATTTGTAATGCTTCTGATTAGCCAGCTGTCATACAAAAATTAAATAGGCGTGTTCAGGAAAGGGAGATTTCGAAGAGCCTCAGCAATTCGGCTTATCCCAGAAACGACAGTGGATAAAAAAAAAACTCTAAATCAAGGGAAAACACAGCGTTTCCACGATGTTACAAATATAACAAAAGTGTTACACTATTTTTAAATTTTATTTTGTTGTTACAATAGGGATATTCTTGCAAAACGCGAAAACCCAAAGAAAGCTTATAAACCATAGACCATAGACTTTTAGAAATGAACTGTCAAAATTTGTATGGGAAAAATAATTTGCAAAACATAAGGAGTATTCACGATCGGATGCAACTGGTCTAGTATCATTGCAAAAGTGTAAAGTTGAAAAATTTTCTTCCAAACTGACAACGACACCAGGCAAATTTTACACTCCATGTTGCAATGGGGTTAAGGTATAGCAAAAATGCAAAACTGTTGCAAGATTTAAGGCAGTGTTGTTGTTATAGAGCAAGAACATTTTTGAATTTTACACTTTTGCAATGATACTAGACCAGTTGCATCGGATCGTGAACACCCCTATAGAATTTTATCTCACAAATTTGAAGCGAGAAGCGTAGAAATTAAAACGAGCCAACATTTTGTAACCCATATCTTAAAGCTCCAACTTGGTCGCTCAATTTGGCATAATAAACACTGCAAGAAATGTGTTCATCAGTTAAAAACTAAAGTTAAAAAAGTATAGTGGTAACGCTGGTCCCTTGATTTAGATTTTTTTTTCTTTAATTTTTTTTTTGTAATGAACTGTTAAAATAAGAAAGAGAAAAGACAGAGATAAATCTGCGAAAAGCCGAATAGGGCTTTTTAGAAAAAAACCAATATATCTCTGTATCATAATTTTTAAACGTCAAATGGTAATTTTGGGTAAATGACTTTTAGGTGCTTGGCGTTATTTGTTTTAGTGGTGCGTTCTTTTTTGTTGCTATGGTCAAAAACAAGAGTTGCAATTTTAAAGTTAAAAAAGTTACTTTTTATTTAAGAACGATCAAAGTTAAGAAATTTGGAAGGGGTTGAAATTTGGAAGGGGTTGAAAAAAAAAAATCGAAAAATTAAGAAATAATAAACAAAAGACAAAATTTTGATCGCGTAAAATTTATTAATAAATAATAATTCACTACTGTATGTATGTGTATGTGTATTTTTATTTAGTAAAATTTTACTATTAAATTTCAATAAATATATAAATATTGACAATTTTGTTATACAAACAAATATGTATACAATTGGAAAACTAATATCTTTATACAATGGTTTCTCTGATATGAGATATAAGTAATTGTTTAAATCTTCTTAAAACTGTTTCATTTTTTACTTCAGAAGGTAATTCATTAAATAATTTAAGTCCACGATGGTAAAGCATATTTTGAGTTCTAGTATCTCTATAATACTGCTGTCTCCCACGTAGGTCAAGCATGATGTTAGGTATTTAGGTGCTAGGTCGTTTTTTAATTTGAACACGAACATCAACGCATTAAACATTATTCTTTGTTTGATGTTTAACCATCTTAAGCAAGATAGCATCCAATTTATTGGTGTATGGAATCTACATTTAAGAATTGATCTCATAGCCTTGTTTTGTAGAACTTGCAGTCGATCTATGTGCTCATTATTACCTAAAAATAGAATTGTGGAACAAAACTCGAAATGTGGTTTAATAATTGTATTGTTAATATTAACGGCACAAATTGTTGTTATATTCTTTCGAATGCGTTTAAGGAACTAAAAATGCATGGTTCTTACAAATTAACGGCTTTATTCTGGCAACCTGATTGATGCCTCACAAGTCGCAATCACCTCATAACTCATAAGATGAACTTACCTCATAAAAACTTAAAAATTATGATCTGCTCCTTGGCAGATCACAACTCACGTTGTTCTTGTGAGGTTTGTTTTGAGGGTTCCACAGAATACGAAATTGTGACCGCCTTATACAAACTCAAACAAAATTGTGACCAGTGAGCCTCACAACGGCAGGGCTGTAAATCACTATCAACTTCATTTTAGCATGAAATGGAATCGTAATATACAAATTACAAATGTTTTATATTACGATTCAATTTAATGCAAAAATGAAGTTGTCATTTAATTTGTAAAGCAGCGTCCACATTATTTTGATTTGTGTATATCAACAGTGCTGATCAACAATGTTGAGTTGATGTGGACGAGTAAATAAACAGAGTCTATCAACTTTTGCTGACGCGAACGTAACCCGACTCAAATGGATAGAAATCAACAAGGTTGATAAACACAGCTGTCATTTGTATTGCGCATGCGCTGTTTTTGGCCTGCGTAGATATTCTGTTTTTTTTTTTTTTTATTTGTGTAATAAGATACTAGCTTTGTTCAGTGACGTTGTTCCGAACAGTTTAGAACAGAAAAGTACAAGGTTTTGCTGTTCAATGAGAATTTTCTGTTCTAAACTGTTCTGATTTGCTGTTCAGTGAGGCTGTTCCGAACAGTTTGGAACAGAATAGAACAGGATTTTCTGTTCTTACTTTTTAGGTAGAACAACTTAGAAGAGGTTTGTGACAACTGTCAAAATCAGCTGCTGTCACTTGCAAGTTGGTATTTTTTAACAAATTTCGTGGCTCTTTGTGCTTTTACTTTGGAAACAAACAAATAAATATTTAAAAAACAACATAAATTAAATTAAATTAAATTGTGTAGTTAAATAAATACTTTTTCTAATTGTTTTTAATAAAAAGTATTTCTTGCTTATTCACCAAACTCGAATTTTTTTTTGACAATTACGTCTGTCAGACAGCTGCCTGTTCTATCTTGTCTGACATTTCTGTTCTACTCTGTTCTGTTCTAATCTGAAAAAACCTCACTGAACAATCCTACTGTTTTCTTTTCGTTTATTGTGTTATTTCAATTGTTATTTAAAAAGTAATGGACGTAGAAAATTAAGTAGGTACC